>CM025607.2:6500221-6578662 GCA_014621495.2 Entosphenus tridentatus | reverse complement strand
GGTTATGTAAATACAAGGGGCGGGGTTAATATCTGAAGGCGGGGTTATGTAAATAGAAGGGGGTGGGGTTAATACCTCAAGGCGGGGTTATGTAAATACAAGGGGCGGGGCTAACACCTGAAGGCGGGGTTATGTAAATACCAGGGGCGGGGTTAATACCTGAAGGCGGGGTTATGTAAATAAGAGGGGCGGGGTTAATACCTGAAGGCGGGGTTATGTAAATACAATGGGACGGGGTTAATACCTGAAGGCGGGGTTATGTAAATACAAGGGGGCGGGGTTATGTAAATGAGGACACGCGAGGGGCGTGGCCACTGAATCAATCGAATGGGGATCGGGGGGAGGGAGGTCAGCTGACCGCGCCTTCAAATTCCTTAGCGCGGATAGGCGCGGCGCGTGCACGCCCCCACCCCCCACCCCCGCGCCCCACGTAGACGCCGCGCCTAAGCGCAGTGCGGAATCTAATCGAGCCGTCGGGCACCCTCCACGTCACGGGAAGCGGCGGCAGCGGCTGGCGGCGCTTCGGGCAGCACCGAAATCCACTCGGGCGAGAGGTGAAAGCACCGCGAACAGGTGGGGGTGGCCGCGTCTCTTCCCACGGGAGAGACGCGGCCCGAGACGTTGTCGTTTCGCGGTGTCCGCCGACGTTTTTGTGCGGCGATCGGAGGCGCGGGGTCCGTTCCGCGTTGGCGGGGAGGGAGCGAGCGAGAGGAGGGGGTGGGGGCGGCTAGTCGAGGTGGGGGTGGCGGTGCTAGGCCCTCGGATACGACGTTTCTCATCGTCGCTCAACTCTCATCATCGTCATCGTCGTCGTCGTGAGCCTTTAAAGCAGGCACACACGCACTGCGGTGGAATTGTTACCCGGCGAAGGCACCCGACGAGTCTCGCGTGTGTAGCGTGTGGGTCACGTTCGTGGTGGTGTTGGTGGTGTTCGTGGCGCGATGGAGGTGGGGCTGGAGGTGTAACGTGGAAGACGCCGCTCGCCAGCGTCGTGTGCGGAGCGGGTTTCACGAGATTTCCACACGGAGGCGCTGTGTGCCTTCACTTTGTCGTCGTCGTTCCCATCATCGTCTTCATCGTCGTCTTCATCTACTAAAACGTCGTCGCAGCTCAATTTTATATAAATGGATTTTTGTGTTTAAAATTGTGGCCTTGCCCGCCCGCCCGCCGCACCTCCGGTGAGCGCTGTTGGTGGTGCGAAAGAAGTTAAAAAGCCATTATCGTCAGCTTTTCCACCGTCTTCATACAACCTTTTAACAACGGGGGACGTCATTACCGCCACAGCTGTATCGCCATCGTCGTTCTGTGATCACCTTTGTGTCAGCAGTAGTCACTGATCGTCTTCATCACCACCACCTTTTACATCACCATCGTCGCGATGTATCGTCCCTTCTCACGCCTTTGCCATCTTTCGGAGTCTTGCGATGCCACTCCTGGAATTCCTTCGCCGTGTAGGGCTGGTATTGTCGGGCTCGTTTCCCCTCCTTGAGCTTCAATTCCACCACCAGTCTCGCTCATTTTCGTTCTCGCGGCGACGCCGTGCCGGGCCCATGCTCGCTAAATTGCCACAGCATCGGAAAGAGTTTAACATTTATCGTTTTCTTGGGCTCCTTTTGCAAGTGCTCCCCTTTTCCTCCAAATTAAACCTTATATAATGCGTCTCTTATTGCTTCCATGCACTCCTTTATTCTGTTTGGTTGTCTTTTTGCAGTGGCCATATTTCTACAAGTCATAGCTTGCTGTGTTGCACTTATTGAACTCGTTCTTCGTTGAACGATTATTAACAAGGAACATCGCTATGATTAGCCGCAGAGGGCCATACTACACTTCGGCATATACAGTCCAGAATAAGCAAATGTCGCCTTCCGAAGGTCTCATCAACAATTCAATGCCCTGCTAAAGACTGCCAGTAAAAGCTCATTATTACATCAGTTCTCGCAATGCACATTTACAGAACTGTCCAGAATATCCCAGAGTGATAGGTTGGTCTTCATAAATATTAGGCTTAATGAGTGAGCCATGCCCTGCTACCCACTACCCAGAGTCCTTGTAATGGGCTGATAATTCAGTGTGGGGCTGACTTTTCAGGTCGATAAAATTAGTACCGCTTCGAGGAACATCACACAGTTGTAGGACTGTGGACAGACGGATCTTGCCAGAGGATTATGGAATTTCCACCACTGACTCACAGCCACCAGCCAGAGATGTGCGCTACCACATGCATGTTTGAACGAGGAGGTGCACTGAGACTTCGGGCTTCTGAAGGGCTGTTCTACTCCAGCAAAGAAGCTCGCTAACTTGAATTTGCACTGTCAATCTTTACTTCATGAGGAGTTGCTCATACTTTGTTGCTGCGACCACTGTTTTGAATTCCTTTCCCATTGTTAACTGTTACAACCTGAGACTCCCACTTTTCAATTTTATGATCAAGACTTTGTACTTTTACCGATGACTCTGTCTATGAAATCTTTTCATATGCACTAATCTCTAATTTCCTTCTGACATGGAGAATTCTACCTATAAATACTCTTTCTGTGTGAATGATAACAATAAGCAGTAAATAACCATGTCCTATTTTGGCATGTGTGCCCTGTTTGTACAGCATCTTGAGATGTGAGGCCACATTTGCACACTTTATTAATCCAAACTGTATTTGTAATTCCCACCCATCAATCGAATTGCAATTGAAGTTATACAGTGTGTATCAAGTGAATGGGTTTTTTGTCACAGTAATAAGGAATTTTGTGTCCCGTCCAACTTCAGGTTGTGTGTGGCACGCAGACGTGCGCTACAGGCTCGTCACGAGACATGACGGCCGCCGAGAATGTGTGCTACACGCTCATCAACATCCCCAGCGACTCAGAGCCTCCCACTGAGATCAGCCTCAAGAATGACTTGGGTAAGGTGGCTGGGGAGAAAGGAGGGCAGGTTTCATAATGGCCGTGTCGAGACACCGAGTTGGCACCGGCTGAGATCTTAGTCCCAAAAATGACCTGTGTATGTTTGCCGGGTGGTGCTGGTGTAGAGGGTAGGTTTCATAATGGCCGTGTCAGACACCGAGCTTGCACCGGCTGATGTGTACTGGGTTCAAATCCAGGTATCGGCCGCCCCGTTGTTAAAACCAGGTTTTCAAATGTAGTGAGTTGATGGTCTGAGCAGTCACTAATGACTGCACAAAAAAGCCAATATTTAATTTGCTTAACTTATGATTTGAAAATACAAAGGGACACATTACTTTATGGTTTATCATATATATTTTTAAATATACGTAATATACAAGGCAATCGATTTATAGATAACCCATTAAAATAACCCACTAAAATAATGCAGAAATTATAGAGAAAACTCAATTATATTTTAAAGCCTGGGCATGTCTCCCATGAGCCTCAATATGCTTATTCACTTTAAATGGTCTTTACTGTCTTGAGCCATCTCTTTCATATTATTCAACCACCTGTTGGCAAGAAAGTTAAAAGGTTATTAGAAATCAATATAATATTTATAAATTGTGAATGGTTTGTAACAACAGAAGCAGTTTTCTTGTTCGAAAGGGAATCTGTTTTCCCTTCATGTCTTGTTACTGCTTTGACTTGCAGAGAAGGGTGATATCCGTGCCAAGACAGAGGCGCTGAAGAAGGTGATTGTGATGATCCTGAGCGGCGATAAGTTGCCGGGGCTACTCATGACAATCATCCGCTTCGTGCTGCCTCTGCAAGACCACACACTGAAGAAGCTGCTGCTTGTCTTCTGGGAGATTGTGCCCAAGACGACGCCCGATGGCAAGCTGCTGCAAGAGATGATCCTTGTGTGCGATGCCTACAGGAAGGTACGTGCATGTGTTTGTGCACGCGTACGTAACTGCTTAATCACCTATTCACTGGATCACTGAATTTCATGCCTGCCAATTCCACTGTCTTGCTTTACCAAGCACTTGTTTGCACACCCACCTGCTAGTTCGTCCATCAACTCACCTGTTTAGCCATCTGAGCATGGTCTATTACTCACCCACCCACATACTCATCTGCTCATCTTGACTTTTGGATGTAGACATGGGTGAGATGTCTTTATATTTGGACCTCTGGGAAGGAATCGTGGCCATTGCTTGAATTCTTACCTTTCTCTTTTTTTCTTTTCTAAAGCAGTGTTGTTAATATTGACAGTGGTGAGCTGTTCTTTGCTGTCCATTGGGGCAAGAGGCAGAGGGTATAGGTGCTGACTCGACATGCATGGTTGTATTGATACATTTATTAACATAGGTTTCAACACTGATATTACATCCATTGAATGCAACATGTAAGAATGCATTTTTTCCGATTTCATATTTTCATGTTATTGAGGCAAATATAATTAACACAACTGTTAAAGCGAGACAGAATAAAATGAGAAACAATACACATAAGACTGTGCAAACAACACGAAACAAATACATTTTTGATCGAATCCCATCCACAAATTTCCACGCCGTGTCGAATCAAATCTCTGGGCCGGGCCGGGCGAATCGTTAAAGGGCTCGTGCTGACGTCTGCTGCGCCCTCCTCGCTCCCTGCACCCTCAGGACCTGCAGCATCCCAACGAGTTCATCCGTGGCTCCACTCTGCGTTTCCTGTGCAAGCTGAAGGAGGCGGAGCTGCTGGAGCCGCTCATGCCGGCGATCCGCACGTGCCTGGAGCACCGGCACAACTACGTGCGGCGCAACGCCGTGCTCGCCATCTACACCATTTACCGGTGAGGCAGCAACCTCTGCAGCACAAGTGCAACAACAGCCAAACAGCAGAATAAGGGATTTAGTTGGTGTTCAAGGTGCGGGCAAAACCTTCGAGGTGGAGCACACCATCAAACCAGACTCCAAGACTTGTCCTTAGTTACACTTGCAAACCAGACCCTAACGCTAGCATTACTCACACTGGCCAACCAGGCCCTTATCCTACCCATACCCCTATCCACATTATTCAACCAGTTGCACCCTTAATTCTGATACACGACCCAACCAGACACAAGCTTTAACTCCTGCCAATCTGCTCTAGATGTGTTCCAACCCCAAAGCCTAAACATACTAGCCATTCCGTACACTAGCACCAGCCCTAAACAAAACACAATAGCCATGCTGCCCCTAATACTTACTCCAACCCTATTCCCTAATCAAAGCCCCACTTCACATACTTTGGCCACCCCAATTTTATTTGTCTTGATGACAGGCATCGTGATGTTATATACCCTTAGTTCAGTGATGACCTGATGCTCTGTTTACGATGTAGTAGTACATTACAGTTTTGGTCTTTACAGTGTCAAATGCGACTGCATCTCAGGACTCTCTTAACAAGGGCTATGTGCATCAAGGTCATTTTAGCAAGTGGCCTTATTTTGTGGGATTTTACCTTTTCATAGGAGACGGAGGGTGGGGTGGATTTATTTAAATATTCGCTCTTTTCCGAGTACAAACAACAAACAAAAACAGTCCTTGTAATTACGCGTCAAATATTTTCATGCATTTTGAAAAATCAGAAACTTCGAGCACCTGATCCCGGACGCCCCGGAGCTGATCCACGACTTCCTGGTGAACGAGAAGGATGCAAGCTGCAAGCGCAACGCCTTCATGATGCTCATCCACGCCGACCAGGCATGGCACCGCGGAGATAAACAAAGCACTGCTCTAAAATAAATGCTGCCGTCGATCGCCGTTGGTTTCGGAGCCCAGGCGGGATGCATATTACATACCCCCACGTATGGGGGAATAGGGGGACTGGTAGAGTTGGGCGGGAGGGATAATTAATGGCTACTGATTGTCTGCAGCGCTATTTTTCAAAGCAGATGTATAAAGTACTGCAGCGCATATCACACCCACCGTGTGTCTTTAAATTTTACGTTAACTTTCTTCACGTTAACCGGGGACTGTTTATTGCACCACTATAGGATCGTGCCCTGGACTATCTGAGCACCTGCATCGACCAAGTGCAGACGTTTGGCGACATCCTGCAACTCGTCATTGTTGAGCTCATCTACAAGGTAAGTCTCTGCCACGCCGAGCTGCTTAAGGCTGTGATGCATTCGGGCACTTTTAGGGCTATTGTTGCATGCAATTGTCACCAGCAGGTGGTGATACCATGTTTTATTTAATAAAAAAAATTGTTTCCAAAATGGACAAATCTGTTCACTTTGATTGTAATCTCAACTGTACATTCCTAAGACCAATCATTGATTAAATTATCAAAGCCACTTTTCAACAATGTGTTTTCACTGGCCATACATAATTCTGCCACATGATGCCATTGTTCATAGTAAGTGAATGTGTTGCTTGTGACAATTTCTGGCAACAATTGTCCTTGTGCATCATGGCCTTGAGGAACAAGTCCCGCAGAAAAACCTCAATCTCGTTTGCACTCTGGCCGCTTGATGATGCTCACTCGCCTTGCTCGCCTTTTCTCCCCGACGGCGGCTGCCCATCGTAGGTGTGCCACGCCAACCCCACAGAGCGTGCCCGCTTCATCCGCTGCATCTACAACCTGCTGCAGTCGTCGAGCCCCGCGGTGCGGTACGAGGCGGCGGGGACGCTCGTCACGCTCTCCAGCGCCCCCACCGCCGTCAAGGTACGGGGCCGGGCCCCTCTCGCCGGGAACGCGGCAAACCAGTTGTCAAGCGGCTCAGTGAATAAGCCCATGAGCCAAGTCCGTTGGTCGGTACCACCTGGGTTGGCAAATGGCACCAACACATATTTTTGGAATGTTACCCATATCATTCATGATAGCAAAGTCTGTGTAATAGATTGAGAAAAATGTAATTATCCAAATATTATTCTTAAAAGTTTTCAGTAATAGTTGTCTTTGTAGAGCTCGGCTATCCGATTAGCTAATGGATTACACTACAAAGTGTTGGCTTGAGTTACTTGATTAACCGGATAACAAACATAGTTTAGAGGGTGTGGGGGGAGACCACCTTTTTTAAAGGGCTCAGAGTAATTGGCCACAAACAAAGTTCTCGCATCCGTGCCTAAACGTTTGTCCTACTGTAGCGGTTAGCGCGCTGCACTACAAACCCGGCGACCCGGGTTCCATTCCTGCTCACAGCCACCACCGTTGATGATTATTTGAAGCTGCCCTGGGCCTCACCTAGGTTGACTCAGCCTCAAATTATTACTTGGTGTGGTGTGTAACATTGCCACTAGGGAGACAAAGGTGGGCAGGCATGGTGTTGGCCACCCACCCCCTTGTGTGCCATGCCGGCCTTCATAGGTGCTTGCTAATGGCACTTGCCCAAACAGTCTGTTAATGCTATGAGGGATGGTCTGTGTGTGTGTGTGTGCAGGCGGCGGCCCAGTGCTACATTGACCTCATTATCAAGGAGAGTGACAACAACGTGAAGCTCATTGTGCTCGATCGCCTCATCGAGCTGAAGGACCACCCGAGCCACGAGCGAGTGCTTCAGGTGCACAGCTGGGAAGGGGAGGGAAAGGGCAGCAGAGGGAAAGGGAAGGGCAGTAGAGGGGAGGGGAGCTAAATGCATTGTAGGGCACTCGGTATAGCAAACATCTAGTATACGCTTTGCAGAACGAGGGGGTTTGAAGCCTATTTTATGTCGCTTGGCAGTAAAACTTTCGATATTTTCTGTGAGAATCAATAGTTTATATAAGATTTTGGGAGTGAGAATCGGTTTTTCCCCTTTTATCTGGCAACAAAACAGGTGTTAAGTTAATACACCAAACTGAAACCTTTTACAAGGAATCGTGTCTGCATTAACCACAATACTTGTGGTCAAAATGAAAAAAAACACATATTCTGACAGTATATGCATTGTCTTGGAAACTGATTGGTCCACACCAGACAGCTTTCTTTGAGCCTCGTCTCAAACGGTGTTAGACCAGAGGACGCCTTTTGGCGCCTTTTGGCGTCATCTGGTTTAACACTGTTTGAGACGAGTTCATGACAATCTGCTGCTATTCGCAACACGATTGGCATATCATTTGGAGAAAAACTGTGAACAGAAAAAAACCAACGTAATAATTGACTAGGTAAAGGTTAATCGGTGGGTGCCCTTTGACCCGACGCAGGACCTGGTGATGGACATCCTGCGTGTGCTGGGAACTCCCGACCTGGAGGTGCGCAGGAAGACTCTGCAGCTCGCGCTGGACCTGGTGTCCTCGCGCAACGTCGAGGAGGTGAGCGCTCCCTTGGTAGCAGTGCCGCAGTAGCGTCCACCAGTGATGTCAGCCACGCTTGGAGGCCCATGAATAGCTCCATCACGATGCACGTGGTGCATGCTGAGAACCTTTCCATGTTAACCTAGGAAGACTGGCACATGGAGGGGAAATTAAATTGCATACACTCGCAGTCCTGTATCTGGGAGCTGGGATTTGGGAAGTCAAATAGGCATTTAAACTGCTATGGAGGTCCGGAGATATTGATTGCAGCTGTAAGCCTCAAGCCAGTGTTCAAACATTGTTTTTGAGGGGCATCTCTCTTGATTCAAGAACACGCTGCATATCCTTTGCAGCATAGGGCATCCAAACTTTGGGAACATGGACAGGCATCGGTGTGGACACCGAAATGGAAACAAAGCCACTGCTCACAGCCACCACGTTTGATCCTCTCGTGTTCTCCTTGCCCCCCCGCCACCACCCGGGACACATGCCGACGCAGCTGGTGATCGTGCTGAAGAAGGAGGTGATCAAGACCAACAACGTGACGGAGCACGAGGACACGGACAAGTTCCGCCAGCTCCTCGTGCGGACACTACACTCGTGCAGCGTGCGCTTCCCGGACGTGGCCGCCAGCATTATACCCGTGGTGCGGCTGCCTTTCTTGTGACCCCACTCTGCTGTAGCCCCTATGACCTCTCGTTTGACCCCGCTTGCCTTCGAGTCACTCGGTGTTGTGGCGAGTGTTGGGAAAGAAAAAAGGTTGTCATGGAAGGAGTGAAAGATTAAAGCCTTATCGGTTAAGATCGGTAGCAATTGTTCATTTGAGTTGAATTTGTTTTTTAAGTTTTTGTATAAATCGAGTTTTCGGAGAATGCAATTGTTTAAAGATAGAAATTGATAGTTTTCATTCAAATGTCTTTCCACTTTATCTTTTCCCCATGGCGACCCGTCTCCACCTTCCCCGTGCCAGCTGATGGAGTTCCTGAGCGACACTAACGAGCTAGCGGCGGGCGACGTGCTGGTGTTCGTGCGGGAGGCCGTGCAGCTCTTCGAGGGCCTGCGGCCGCTCATCATCGAAAAGATGCTCGAGGTCTTCCACTCCATCAAGGCTGTCAAGTGAGTGGCTGGGGCGAGGGCAGGAAGAACGGCAGGAGAGGCACCGCACTCCCGCGTTGGACAGATTTGTACTCCGCGCATATCCGCGTAATGCCGTGCACACACGTGTGCTGGGTCTCCTTCAAGAAGCCGAGTGAGTTGAGTAACTTCTCATTTTCCAAAATGAAATTGTGTTTTTAACAAATACTGACATTCTATACTTTTTTATTATTACTTCATTTTTCCAGTAGCTTCCTCATAACTAAACCTAGATGGAATCCATTACTTAGAGTTAATTTTAGCTTAGCTTATTCACTTTCTGAAACCATTAGTCAACAAAAATATCCAGGACTTAAGAAAGTGAATTGTAAACCTAGTAATAACAAGTGGACATGTACTTATTAATCTACATGTGTTAAAATATTAATCTACATGTACTTGTGCCAATTGTAAACTATGGGGTCATAAAACAATACTGAGAATGAGACGGATGATACAAATGAGACCAACCGTGACGCAACTCTTGAATCAAATTGTGACCACGCTCATGAGACTTTGTGATTGAATGGTAGGGCTGAGAAGGTCAATTGTTGTGTGTGGGTTGCTGTTGTGTGCAGGATCCAACGCGGGGCGCTCTGGATCCTAGGCGAGTACTGCAACTCCAAGGAAGACATCCAGAGTGTCATGACGGAGGTGCGACGCTCCATCGGAGAGGTGAGTCGCCCCACTGGCAACCCCAAGAAGGCCGTGACACGTGACACTTGCAATCGCAGTGCGTGGTGGGCACACGCCCATGATCTAATGCAACCCGAACACAGCTCTACCCCGGACACTGCCTCTCCCGACTCGCATGCATGCCCTGTCACCCATCGGACGATGAGGAGATGGAGAATCCAGAGAAGATACTGGTGCTTTACCATCTTACTCTTAAATTTTTTCCCCACAATGCCGCTAGGACGACGGCTAAAGCTCTCGTTTAAAACCACCCTTCTCCAAAACCCACTACCGGCAGAGCGACAGTGGAGAGGACCAGGGTTTGCGGCGGCACTGACCGCGAGACATTCACGCAGCGTACAATGGCACCCTCCAGTTCCTCCCCGCTTCAACGTTCATCTCGGTGTCGCCCCCCCCCCCATCTCTTACTTGTGGCAGATCCCCATTGTGGAGACGGAGATCAAGAAGGCCGCGGGTGAAAACAAGATTGACGAAGAGGTGTCGATGGTGCCCGCGCAGAAGCTCGTCACCGAGATGGGCACCTATGCCACGCAGAGCGCTCTCAGCACGGCTCGTCCTTCCAAGAAGGAGGAGGAGAGGTGGCGTTAACTTCACTGCTCTCTCTCGGGTTATGGAGGCTGTCGCTAGCGACGCTCTGCTGTTAGCTCGTGGTGCAGGAGAACTCACGGGCGGCTCAGGGGTCAGAGCACTGAACCGACACTGCTTTGACCCTGGGTTTGAATTTGGGTTTTCGCCACCCATGCAGTGAGGTGATAGTTACAGTTCGGCATAGCAACAGTACCTGTTGGCTGGTTGGTTAGTGGTAGTGCTAGGATCAGTGGGGAGCGGCTGTACTAACGTTTATGTCGCTAATTGGTCAGGGTCAGTGAAAGGGCTACAACTAGTGACTGGGTGGCTAGTTGGCTAGGCCTGAGATTAGGGATAGCTTGTTTTGTAGGGTAGTGTATTCCACTCCAAATTGCTTGCCCATCTTCCATGTTGCAGAAGCAGCCTTTGAATTTGCTGGCTGCTTTATGTTTCTTGTGTTTCACCACGTAATCGCTCGGCACGTCACTGAGCTCTTTGTCAAAAGAACCGGGCCGGCTAGCCGGCGCCTCTGCAAAAATGTGGCGCAATGCTTGCCAGGGCCAGGCGACCCACTGCCAAATCGGCGCTCCCATTAAATGGGCCTTGACTAAATTTGGGTTTAACTGAGCATGCTCGCAGAATGAGTGGCGCTCTGCTGCAATGGGTTGTTGCCAAGCACAGCTGCATTCCTTTAATTCCATGAGTAATGGAAGCTGTTAATTTGAGCCGTGGCTTGAAAGTGGAGGCCAGAGTAGAAATGGAAACCGCTTTTGCCTTTTGAGGATAAACACAGAGGAAAGGAAAGGTCAGCAGAGGTGACTGCTGAGACAAATCATGCAGGATAGAAACCTGACACCTCATGAGGTTTGAAACCACAGACCTTATCGCTGTTATGATCTGCGCATGCTGTTATGTCTTGTGTCTGCTGTGTTGTGTAATGTGTTGTACGTGTTGTGGTGTAGGGCAGTCTGTTGTGTGTTGCACTGTGGTGAGCGTGATAGATTCTGCGTGTTTCGTTGTACGTGTGGTGTTTTGTGCTGTCACACATCCCGTGTGGTATGTTGTGTGCCACGAGTGTGCATCTGTATATGAACTATTCCTCGTGTTGTGCTCAGTGATGTATATAGTATGTATATCTGTATTTATGCGAGCTGCTGCATAATTTTGCATGTGTTCTTGTGTGCACTTATGTAATTGTATATGCAGTGTGTGTCTATCTTCGACATTTATGTGTGTATATTTTTCCGCGTGGCTCTGCTGTGCCGTGCCTCAGGCCACCCCTGCGCGGGTTCCTCTTGGAAGGAGATTTCTATGTGGGCGCAGCCATGGCCACCACCCTCACCAAGCTGGCCCTGCGCTACATCGCGCTGGTGGACGACAAGCGCAAGCAGAATGTGAGGGCTTCCACCTCCATACCCCCCCCCCCTTGCCTGAATTCACCACTCCCTGGCCTTCGTCACGTTTCTCGCGTGTGCTCCGAGCCACAAACTCGCGCGTTCTTGTGTTGCTCAAAGTGGCACACAGCAGAGGGTGACCGGGTGGTTCAGGGGGCTGATTCTGTACCTGACACGGGGTGGTGCACTGCTCATTGCTTCAGAGGGTTGGTTGGATCAAGGGTCTGTTGCTTCATTCGAGCACTGAGCTGGCACTGCAGCCTATCTGGGTTTCCAAGTGTGCAGTGCCAACCTACACGTGTGTACTCCTTGTGTGCATGTGTGCTAGTTTTTCTACGTGTGTCTATACATTACATTTTTACGTAATTATGTTTTTCCTTGTGCGAGCATGTCTCACGCTGTTTGTGTGTGCATACCGCACTGTGTGTCTGGAAGGGTGAGTGTGTGTCTCACGCCTCGCTCTGTGTGTGTGTGTCTCACCCGGTGCAGGTGTCTTGCCCTGTGTGTGTGTGTGCATGTGTCTCACTCTGTGTCTGGAATTGTGTCCGTGTGCGTGCGTCTCGTCCTTTGCGTACATCTCACCCTGTGCTGCGTGTGTCTTGTGTTTTTGTTGCTGCTCCTCAGTCATTTGTGGCAGAGGCGATGCTGCTCATGTCAAGCGTGCTGCACCTGGGCCGCTCGTCGCTGCCGAAGAAGCCGATCACCGAGGACGACGTGGACCGCATTGCACTGTGCCTGCGTGTGCTGTCCGAGCTCTCGCCGCTGCTCTCCGACATCTTCAACAAGGAGTGCCGTCGCTCGCTCTCCAACATGCTCTCTGCCAAGCTGGAGGAGGAGAAGCGATCGCTCAAGGTGCCAAGCCAGGCAGTGGCAGTCTCCTCCTCGAACGCGCGGTATCTGTCGCATGTGATGTTTGTGAGTGCGCGTGTGTACGTAGGTAAGTTGAACTTCTTTCGCACCGTGTGCAGTTCTAAATAAATTGCGTTTTTTTATTTAGAGCTGAAGGTGTATAGCTCCACTGGCTTCCTAATATCAGAAGGAAGAGTGTTCCAGATGGCCATAGAAGTTCATTTGAAAGCACAGGATGCAGTGACCATATTTTTGCGATGGTTAGCCAAAAGCCTCTGTGTGTCAGTGTTGTTTGCACACTAGTTGCACATTCTGCAGGTGTGTATCTTCTTATGTGTCTTTGTCGATGTATTTGCCTCTGCTTTTACGGATGTCTTTCCTTGTGTGTATGCTTTGCTCTGTGTGTGTGTTTCTCCCTTTGTGAATGTCCCGCCCTGTGTATGTGTTTATATCTGTGTTATTTTGTCTGCTTGTGTGAGTGTACACGTCTTACACACACACTGTATGTGCATCTTTTCTTTCCTCTGCGTGTCTGTTTCTACATGTGCATTCACATCTCTGTGGGTCTGTTGGTATGAGTGCACACGTATCTCACGCTGTGTGCGTGTGTCTTTTCGTTCATACAGAAGGAGAGTGAGAAACGCACGGTGAGCGTGCAGGCCGACGACCCGATCACATTCATGCAGCTCATGGCCAAGAGCGAGAACTCCTCTAAGGAGGACCAGTTCCAACTGAGCCTGCTGGCCGCCACGGGCCACGCGCAGAAGAAGGAGGCCGCCGACCCACTCTCCTCCAAGCTCAGCAAGGTCAGCGGCTCGGGTGTAGAGGGGGGGCGGGGGGGGGGGAGCACCGTACACGTGGAGGGAGCAGGTGAAGTTTGCTTCAGGCAGGAAAGGGGTTGTGCCGGTGGGGATCGAAGGTGGCGGGAGTTCTGGGAGCTCATGCTGCCATAGAGATGCGATGCCACGGACCCTGAGCCGGGTACACTGTTAACGTCCTGGAAAAGCATCTGGATTTCGGCTGCTCGTGATTAACCCAGGTTCTCAAGTGTAGAGAGTTGATGGTCTTGGCCCAGTCACCAATGAAGGCACACACAAAAATTGTTAGATTAAAATTTTCAACTTAACATGGAATATTATAACTTCTTATACTTTTCCAAATCAAGTCAAATTAAAGCATTTGGGTTGTTTAACATGCGATTATTTGCCGAGCATATAAAATGGACTTTCCACTCGAGGCCAGGGGAGTGGAGCAGTGCCTCGTGCTCATTGGAGCAGGAATGTACTTTTGACTTTTCTTCTTACGAAACCCCTCCCTGGTTCACATTTTTATTTCATGCCACTTAAACTCCGGCCCCAATTGGACCCCACCTGATTGCCACCTCGCGGTTCCAATTCACTCACTCGTCACGCACAACGCCCACAAAGCTGCTCTCCTCGATAGCTCTCCGGCGTGTTTCCAGGGGTTGTAGACTGTGTTGATCAGCTTGATGTTCGACGTTTCTCTCCACGTTCCGGGAGCTTCGAAGCGTCAGACAGTAGCTTGAACAACGCGCGACACAACCCAACAGAGCTGTACAGCACGACCACGTCAGTATTGCTTTCCCCATTGCTGTGTGCCCATCGTCATGCTCGCGTGCATCTCCCCCCTCCCCCCGCACCACCTCCCCTGACCCCTGTTCTCCCGTCGCGCCGTCCGATGACGCCTGCTGCTGCTGCTGCTGCGGTGGTGGCGGTACCAGGTGACACAGCTGACGGGCTTCTCGGATCCTGTGTATGCCGAGGCGTACATCCACATCAACCAGTACGACATCGTGCTGGACGTGCTGGTGGTGAACCAGACGAGCGACACCCTGCAGAACTGCACGCTGGAACTCGCCACCCTCGGTGCGTCCCGCCGCCAGCGTTGACTGCTGTGGCCGGATAGATTTTTCACTTAAATAAAATCTTCCTTTTAAAATCATGTAGGTGCCCACATCTTGTTCATAATGTACGCCCTGCAGCAATGTTTCTCAATTCCAGTCCTCGTGACCCTATTCGGTACAGCTTTCTGCGATTACCAAACCATCAGGTACACTTGCAGTATGCAGTGGCATCATTTGGAGCTTGCATGTTCGCCTGGTATGCAGGAGGTCGGAGGTTCGATTCTGACCCTGACGCCTATATATTTTGAGTTTGCATGTTCTCCCCGTGGTTGTGGAATTTTTCTCTGTGTCCTCTGGTTTTTCCCTCAACATTTAGAAACGTGCTTTTAAATTATTTAGAGTATTTGGCTGCCATACATTTCCACACGGTAAGCCGCTTTGTTTGGCTATCATTTATAGCCAGGTCGCTTCTGAAAAATAAGCTAATAGCTCTATAGGCTTTACCTGGTAAAAGAAAACGTTTCGTTTTATTTGTTTATTGATTTACTTACCTTTCCTATACTATGCACTCCTATCGTGTGTTCGTATTGTTGTAACTTTCTGACCCACGCCTACTGGACATCTGTGAAAAAGAGCTTCATAGCTCATTAGATTCCTCCAGTATAAATAAAAATTCTGATTCTCATAATTTGTATATCGGTCATTACCAAAAGGTGGACTGTGGCATGGGAGAACCTCATCCAATCATCCAGCAGTGACTAGCAGTGGATTGGCCCAGGGCTGTACACACTCATCTAAAGTAAGATTGATAGTCCAGTGATGCAGCCACTGCGCTTGACTTGTAAGCAGGTCTGTTCCCGGCCCGCTGGTCGTCGTTGTTGCCTCTATGTTAATATCGTTGTTTGGCGGCACTCACAGGGGACCTGAAGCTGGTGGAGAAGCCGTCGCCGCTCACGCTGGCTCCCTACGACTTTGCCAACATTAAGGCCAACGTGAAGGTGGCCTCCACCGAGAACGGCATCATCTTCGGCAACATTGGTAAGGCGCGGCGCCCGAGGGATGCGAGTCAGGAGTCGATTCGTCCCATCATCATCATCATCCCGTTAGAGGCTGGTAAAATGAATACCACTTTTAGAGAAGTCTGCAGTGCTCGTTTTTGGAGTATTGGCTTCTGCCAAAGGAATATGGAATTTCCACTGCTGACCTAGAGCTTGTTGAAGTGACTTTAGAAGTAATTTAGTGATGTCATCTTGACATAACGATGGACCGGAAGTGTCTTTGTTGATGCATTTAATGAGTGATGGGTCATTGGTTAAACAACCCCCCCCACCCCCTCTTCACCCCCACAACGTGCCCAGTGTATGACGTGACGGGCGCGGCGAGTGACAGGAACTGCGTCGTCCTCAACGACATTCATATCGACATCATGGACTACATCCAGCCCGCCACTTGCTCTGATGCCGAGTTCCGGCAGATGTGGGCCGAGTTCGAGTGGGAGAATAAGGTACCACAGTCACCGCCTCTCCGGAACCTCGCCGTGCCGCACCTCCGATTAGCATGGTTGGCTGTGTACGGTGCGAAAGAAGTTTAAAATAGAGCCCCAGCCTGCGCTTGGTTACAGAGCAACGCAGAGCCATAGTGTCGGCCAGTGAATGAGCAATTCGCTTGATGGTTACCCGAAGCATCCTGGCCATACTTGATTAAACGGGCAATAAATAGGCATCGAGCAA
Organism: Entosphenus tridentatus; assembly: GCA_014621495.2. Lineage (NCBI taxonomy): Eukaryota > Metazoa > Chordata > Hyperoartia > Petromyzontiformes > Petromyzontidae > Entosphenus > Entosphenus tridentatus. Next base: position 6,562,297 of record CM025607.2, on the reverse strand, counting down.
GTCATACATTCATAGATTTTGAAATATTTTTTATACGCACAATAATACATACTTTAACATTTTGACACATACGGTGAGCATTAAGAATAGATTTTTAATCGATGGATCAATGCATCATTGCATTCGTCACTACCGTTACTCCTGTCTCCCTTTTTAAAAGTGGGACTGAATATTAAATGGACACTGGTCAAGTAAAGTGACCGAGCACTAAATTTGGTAACCGGCAATGGATCACGAGCCTGCGTCTCGGGCCGACTCGGTCACGTTTGTCTTCGCCCGCGTTCTCTGCGAACGTGCAGGTCACCGTGAGCACCAACATCCTCGACCTCATGGAATACCTGAAGCACATCCTCAAGTCCACCAACATGAAATGCCTCACTCCAGAAAAGGTCAGTCCACCAATTTAGGGGTAACACGTGAAACCGGGCGGTACACGTCTTGGTTACATGCACTGCTGAAGCCACGCCAAACGCTAGGTGCAATGTCCAACACCGAAAACAACAACCACCACCGCTGCTACTACAGCTTAAACTTAAAACACTTGCTCTCCTTTGTCTATCCACTGCTGCATGAGGGGCCTCCCCACACCATGCATTTGGTCGAGGTTATTTGACCATGCTACACCACACCGGTCTGTGTGGGTGACTGAAGGGGGGAAGCGTAAATGTGGGAGCATAGAAGTAGATTACAACAATGGTTATTGTTGCACTGCCCTCTGCTGCCCATGCTGTAGCCATGGGGCAGTGCATGCTGCTTTACCATGCTGGAGTTTACGTCTCTCGTGTGTGAGGTTTCTCAGGGCACTCCAGTTTCATCCATGACCCAATCATTGGCAATGTGCCTGATCTTGTCAGATCTTAGACACTAAGTAGGTTTGAGCCTGGATAGTGTTTGGTTGGGTGACCACCCATGAACAAAGCATGCTTTTCTAAGGTCTCTGGCTACATGGTTGGTAATAGAGAGCAGTGCAGAAATATCCATGGTGTTACTGTGTTTCTATGACCTGACGTCTGTACTTCTGGCTTTCGACAAGTGTGGTATATTATCCTCTGATAACCCTCATGGCATGGTAGAGGTCCCTCATTCAGCAGTGGGTTGACTTAAAGTTGTGTACATGTGTATTGAGCGACTTCCGAGACACAACGTTTAGAGGGCTTCCTATTTATTCTCACACTTCTGGCACAATCACTGGGCGATATATATATACATATAAGGCTACGCATAGCTGACTCATCTACACAGCCCCGTCGTCATCAAAACTATATAGTTGGCTGACTAATAGTGATGACGACGATGGGAGCCGTGCAGACGATTGGCCATGCGACCTGACGTTGAAGAGAGATGACGGCGAAGACGGCGACGGCAGCCAAGATCCGGGACCCTACGACAGCCCCGAACCTTCGGTCACGTCCCCCTTAGATACTTCCCGGCGTGGCCAAACGTAGTCGGATCTTGTTGTACCCGAGTGGCGTTAGGGGATGGTGTTTGTGAGTTTAAGGTGGTGGTAAAGCCGTGTTTACAGTGAGCAGTTTTCGCCGCAGGCACTGCTTGGGAACTGTGGCTTCATGGCGGCGAACCTGTACGCACGCTCCATCTTCGGGGAGGACGCGCTCGCCAACGTGAGCATTGAGAAGCCCACGCACCTGGGCCCTGACGCCTCTGTCACCGGACACATCCGCATCCGTGCCAAAAGCCAGGTACGGTGTCCCAACCACCACAAGCACCACTAAACTATTTTTATTTTCACATGTAAGGCCCGTCGCTAGGCTAATTGCATTGACCATGACACTACCGCTCCCCACTGTGAGAACAAGCACTTGTATATGTGCACACTAAAACTAAACTTTTAATTTTACCAGGTAAGGCCCACTGAGCCATATAGCGCTTTTTCAGAAGCAACCTGGCCACAGGTTGATAGTTCAACGAAGTGGCTTATAACATGGAAATTTGTTGCAGCCAAATACTGTAAACGCATGTTTATAAATGTGGAAGGAAAAACGGAGGACCAGGAGAAAAATCCACGACCACAGGGAGAACATGCAAACTCAATATACAGGCATCATGGTTGGGATCGAACCCACGACCTCCTGTATACCATGCGGGGTGGTTAACATGTCGCCACCGCAGCATCTTTCTACCACAACTGTAGCTTAAACTCAGAACCTTTTGTCAGAAGATATGAGGTTGAGCCTGGTTCGTGCTTGGATGGCTGACCATCGGGGCTTGGCAAGTATTGAAGGCGTGTGGCCAGGAGATGGCAGTGTGGGTGGGTTTTCTCCAGATTTTCCAGTTTCCTCTCAATGTCGATGGCCATAAACCCAAGATCCTCCTGAAAAAATATTCGGACTCAAGAAGACTTTAGTGGATAAATAATTGCTATAATAGAGGCACGGTAACTTTATCTCATGTATTGAGTGTTAATATTTACAATTCATATTTTCTCACGGCACTCCCAGTGGTAAAAGCTGATGAAGCCGTGTAGAGGTGACGATCAGAAAAGAGCGTGCTCGATCAATTGTCACAACGCAGTCATGCATTTTAGTAAATAATTGATACACAAATTGTGTGTACTTTGTCGGGTTCAGAATAATTTATAGAATAGTCACGGATCGATTTGTTACCCTTGGAATGTGATGATGAACCTCCTTCGGGTTCCTCTTAAAGCTTACCTATTCTCCATTGCTCATTCTCTTCCACTTCTCTCATCCCTCCACTTTCCTGCTCCTCCCCTATCCTTATGATCCATAAATACTCTCTCGTAGTCAATCATTCTGCAATACGTGCACTCCGCTGACATGTAATTCATTCTACTCTGTTTTTTAAACTTTGTCAAGCACCGCAAATGAAGGTGCTCTATATATCATATTAGGTAACGCAAGAATTTCTTCACACGCATGCCTGCCACGGTTTCACATTGGTCCACTCAACGCGAACACAACACAGCCTCGCGTATGCACATGCTGATCACGCTTTAATATACAATGTTCCGCGACACGACAATCTTTGTTCTCACTTTGCTGGGTTTTTTATTCTCTGTCGGTGGCCGTCCAGCTATGGATAATCCTTACCAGCGAAGTCTTCCCTGGGTTCATCTTCTTGGTTCTTTCGGTAAAGTCACTTCCCTTCTACGTGACTTTACCGAAAGAACCAAGAAGATGAATCCCTGCAGTCACGAAAGCTTTAAATCGAAATCTTCCCTGGGTGTTTCTGAAGGAACACTGCCGATATTTGTTGTTAATTTGCAGATCTGTCTCCTCCCACCTCCCCTCCCCCTCGCAGGGCATGGCACTCAGCCTGGGAGACAAGATTAACCTGTCCCAGAAGAAAGCTGCTGTGTGAGAGTTGGCACGGGCACTAAGAAAGGGAGTGGATGGCACTGCTCTGCTGGAGTTTTGCCCCATCACTGCTAACACCACCACCAATAGAGTACTTAGCACCACGTGAGTTGGCTGCTGTGGCTAAAAACGGGATTACCGTGGCTCTTGGCCCAATGCGGTGTAGACATTTTAAACGCCGTTCGGAAGTTCTGCCCATAGATGGTGGCTTTTGAATTTGTACAAGTGACTGTTTTCCAGGTTTGCATTATTAGGGCAAACGAGCCTTTGAGTAACTTTATGAAATACACTTATCTGTTGAACGATTATATTTTGTTTCTTGTGGTTTTTTGTTGGTAAATCGGCAATGTTATAACAGCCCTTTATAAACGGGGAAAATAAATTTGTGCATTAAAACTATCATTCATCGAATTCTCAAATAATGATCCACGTCTGTTGCACGTTTTTTTACATTTTGCTAAATTAAATTTGACGAAGCCATTTTATTTCCATCCGTATAAAGTGGGGTTGTTGAGAGTAATTCAAGGTTCACAATGGAAGGCTTTCAAATATCATTGTGCATTTGTCATTAACTTACTGGTGTTTCAAGCAAGGGCCACGGCCTGAAAGGGGAGGGGGGCTCTGTTGTAAGGGCCATTGTCTAAAACGTTGGCCTATTATACATCTTTGTTCTTATGGCTGTCGATGACAAATGTGGTGCTGTTTCCGATCGCAAACCACCGCCAATGCATTTCATTAATACTTTGTTTATTTGGAAGGTTCATATAACGAACTCCCCATCTTCCCATTAACTATTAGTATTTAACAAGTGTACTTATGGATAACTTGGGACAATGCACAAAGACTTGCAGGCAAAATCCCCTGAAGCTATGGATTAAATTAAAACAGGAAGAATCGGCAACTGAGGTGCATTAGGGAATAGCAGAGGAGCAGTGATGTGATCTCATGGGACCAGCTGACAGCAACCACCTCAAAATCATCCGACTAAACCACACCCCTTCCACCCTTGACAACCTGGTCTTTAAGTCACTTCCACTGTTGCAGTGAGCAGACCCATTCCATACCCACAATCAAGTGTCTGTTCAAGCGTGAGGTGGTGCTCATCTTCAGAGGGCCTTGAGCCAGTGATGAAAATTCCATATTCCCATGGCAAGAGTTAGTTTCTCCAGAAGACAACTGTTAATCTCCCAGTGTAACTCTGGCACATTGACGGACTCCATCCCCAATTGATATTTTAATGAGGTGAGCTCTGACCAGTCCCACCTGCCTGGAATTTGTTATGCCCCAATTGTGCATTAAAATATTGTTAACTTTTGCCCAAGTGTGTGTTTATGGTTCATGGTGACTACAAAGTTTGTAGGATTGTTATCAGTTATGGAGTCGATTCTGAGTTTCGGAGCACATTTCAACGTTTGGCAGCTTAGCCATTACTGTCACGACCCTTACCACACGTGCCTCATCATAGTCACATGGCCCAGACTGCGACAAGGATATATCCACTGTCCAGAAATGTGAATTGTGGCACCAGCCAAATGAAATAATTTGCCAAATAAAAATTCGTTGCACCCTTGCCAAGACAATTTCATGTCACATGACATCAACCCAACACCTTGGTTGTAGCCTATTGCGACTTAACCCAAACAGGACAGTGTGGGGAGGTGAGGGATACCAGACAACTGAGTTATGGTGAAATGGCAGGGTAAGGGTTCGTTCACTCCCAATGGTGAATCCACCCAGTCCTCGTCCCACGAGACTGAACGACGCATGGCAGGCACACACTACTCGTCCTTTATGTACATATACACAAACGTATACTTGTGAAAGCATTGGACTTATAAACATATAAAAATACCAGTTTTGTTGGCTATATATGAAAATAAGGAATAGGATTACAAATTTTTTTTCTTCAGATTTTTTTTTTAAAAAGGCAGGTCAGTGGATGACCTTAAAAGAACAGGCAATGATGACCAACATTAAGGAAGCACAGCAGAAGCAGGTGGACAGATTTATAGGGTAATGTAAAAATCGGGCAACACACTCTAAAAACAGAAAGACATTACAGTAGTTGCTGGACTTAACAGTGTTAAGAAAATGAAATAAAACCATTGGCAACAGAATTATGCTTTAACTTTTTTGCGTTGTCATTTGAATCTGAACCGAAACGCACATCTCTTTCGGTCGATTTACACCGTTAATGGCTAAATTAGTCGCATTATTTCAGGCACAAAAGAAAATAATGAAATACCGCGCCCATCCGACACCTGCCTTCTGTACTAAGAACGAACGCCACTGGTTCCGATACAATGAACTTGCAAGTCTTGAAAAAAACCGATAACAGTAAAAATAAAAAAACATTTTAAAAAATCCACCATGCAATCAGGCACACTATTTGGTAATATATTGCAATTAACATTAGCAAGCAGTCACAACTATATACTTAATTTTTTTTAAGTTTGACGTTAATTTTTTTTCCACCGATTTTTGATTTTTTTTGTTCGTTATATTTTACACAGCGGGGGAGAGATTGACAACCCCCTCCCCCCGCCACCTCTTCTCCACAAAATCACCCGGCAGTCTCGCCTACACGTTGCCTGTCACCTTCAGTTTGTACGACTTCTCGCTTCAATGACTACTGTGTCTCAATACCACGTACATCGTTGGCGAGCGCGCCGTACACGCGACGATGCCCATATGGGGGATGTACACGGCTTAAGGGTAAAAACAAGGAGCCCACCTCCACCCTGCCTTTGTTGGCACGTGCTGTTAGCTATTAAGGCTGCCATGGCAACACGGCTGAGGAGCCAGTAAGAGCAGTACCACTCGCACATGCACGGCCACTTTTGTCTCCCCAGTGAAGAAGCTCAACCACCGCAACAGTTAATTTTATGCCAGATTGACCCAGGGAGGAGGCTCAAGACACGTTCAAATAACCATTCGGCCAAATGGACAACAAAGCCGATCTAGAGTCGAACCTGGGACGCCGGGAGAAAAGCGCAGTGCGTGTGTGAACCACACGAGCACTTCTTCACCCTAATGCGGGGAAGCAAATGCTGTCGTGGGTTAACATCACCATATATACCTCATCACAAACGGGCACTTCTGGTACGCGGGCTTAAGAAGTTATTACAACTTTGGCATAGGAGGATGTTTAATGACAGTTACCCGTGTTGGGTTCTCTTTACACCCCCCCACCTCTACCCTACCCACCCCCCCCAAAATGGTCTACATTACACAATAGGCTTAATACAACTGTCACTAAGTCTTACACGTCTACTCTGCGCGGTGAAGGTACGTGTTAGGGACACGGTGGGCATGGCTAATGGAGCATGCACTCCCAGTAGTTTTCATTAAAACGACGAGCGCGGTGGTAGCAGGATGATGTGGGCCCTGGCCCTCACTCTAAGGCATTGCATAAAACAGAGAGACCGCTTCCCCGCTCCCGCGCCACACCCGCTCACTCTTCCAGCCTCCCGCTCCCCTCCCCCCTACTCCCATCACGGCGCTGCCGGGGCAGCTCGGCTTAGTGGTGGCAGCGTCGTCGACTGGCGGGGTCGATGTCTGGGAAGGGGTGCGGGCGAGTGAGAGGACAGCTGGGCGAGGAGTGGGCGAGTGGACGAGAGCTCCACCCGGCCGTTAGAGGATGACGCAGCGGCAGCCGTTCTCGGTCGACTCCTTCGTGGGCGGCTCCGAGGAAGGCGGGCACTCGTCCACCTGGAACTTCCTGTGGGTCATAGATGGTGCGCGACTGTTCACTATTGCCCCTCTCATTGCATGTACACATCCGCTTATCTCTTCTAAATCCCATAAATATGTGATTGGCTACCCTGCTCTACTGCTTCAAACACAGCAGTGATGACCAGTACCCACGTCTCTCATTTGGACTCATTTGTAAAAATTGGACAACACTCTAAAAGCATCGATGCCTTCCATCTCGGTCTAAGCAAAGATATCCCACAGGTGTCAGTTTTTACCGTATATGCATTCACACCTCTGATTAACGCAGTTGGCTACGTACGATGAGAAAAAAGTTCAACATCTAGATATTCTAAACCTTTTCTCCATTTAAGTTCACCCATGATGGACTATGTAATGCTGTGTCACAGACGCACAAACAGTAGCCCACCATTGATTCCGCTTTACATATTCCTCGATCACATACGTTCACCCTCTTCATCCGCTCTCGTAGCGGCTTCTTCCTGTCTGAAGCTCGAACATTCTGCAGCAGCCCAGCAAACCTTAAACTTGATTTATGTACAAATATTCCACCTCTAAATGCTGTGTGAAGATTTGAAATGCTGCCATTCTCCACTTTGATTCTCTTTGTCCCTTGCTTGTCAGGTCTTAATCCTCCTGCCACGACCTCCACATCATCTCCTTGCTCATGACAACTCAACTCCGGCACTGCTGGATCCCTCCACCCCGCTGTTCCCTTCATGGAATTCCTCAGTCATTCTTCTCCAGCTGTCACACGTGGAATGCTGCTGTTAGGATCCTTACACAAACCCATAGAGAATGGTTTATATTCCCATGCTGTCACTTCCCATTCTCTGGCCACCATATCAACCGCTGGATCCCCAATCTTCACACCTGGTAATTCACATGTTTTCATCCAGAGACAAGGATTACATGGCCATTGCACTTGGTGCTAAAGTAGTAATACAGTACTTTTGTTTATCTGCCACTCATGAGATGCAGAATTTGTCATGGAGGTGTGGAGTGGGTGTGGTAAAAAAAAGTGTGTGGGTGAACAGTGCACTGAGCATGTTTGTGTACATGGGACTGTACGTGTAGCCGTAAGGCCACGTGTGTGTGTGTATAAGACGTCCAAGTGTATGTACGACCATGCATGTGTTTATAATAACATGTGAGCGCATGTATGACCATGCAGGCGTAAGACTGCAGGATTGTATAACCACGTGTGCCCATGTTCAACCATGTCTGCATGCGATGTGCACGTGTGTGTGTGCATGTGCATGTGCGTACTTGAAGTCCCAATGCAACTGTATACATCCACGCTTACGTACGAACGTGAGTGTGTGTATGCGGTATGCGCGCGCATGCGGTGTCCCTCACCGTATGACCCTGACGAGTTCGTGGAAGGCCTGGTCCACGTTGAGTCGCACCTTGGCCGACGCCTCCATGTAGGGGATCTTGAGGGAGCGAGCGAGCTGCTGTCCCTCCTCCTGCGTCACCTGCAGCAGCAGCAGCACACGACACGCGAGGCACCGAATCCAAAAGTCTATCACGAGGCCTCAACACTGAGAGATTACATCCACGACAGATGTTTTACACCTTTCCTGATCTTCAGCTTCCCTTGTGTAGAGTTCCCATTCAAATACTCGCATCGTCCTGCCGACTGAAGCGTCTCCTTGATTTTCCCTCGTAATATCTTGATTTTTTTTCTATCTACGTGACTTTACCGAAAGATCCAACGAATATAATATTATCTTGGTCAAACAGAGACTCGATAAGCACAGGCACATGACGCTTACAAGCTGATGTGCTGTGCCGGCATGGTGGTCCGCACCTAGCACTTTGAAGGCGAGGGTCGACGGATCACGTAGACTTGTGAATACACAGACCTGTTAAGCTGCGAGGTGGCTAGGAGATGTAAGTACAAGTACAGTGACCCACCTGTGTGAAATGTTGAACGTCATTGCCATCATATGTATGGGTTTGCTCTGGGTTTTCAGGCTTCCAGACAAAAAAAACACTCATTGAACAGAAATTGGCCTAACATCCCAAACAGGAGCTTCTTGAACTCCTTTTGAGACTCTGTGTCAATGGGTCGTAAAGTGATGTAAAATACTCTTTGGTTTTTTCTGTAAAGACACGTAGATAAAGCAATAAATAAAATAAGTGAAAACAACTCAATTAAATCACGACGTTTCGGAGGCAACACAAGCTTCCCCCCCCCCCATTCTGCGCCCGTTCTCCTTGGCTCCTCCCCCCCTGCTCTTACCCTATATAACAATGTCTCATCACAAATAACTCTCGCTACAGTTATTTTGCTGTGCCTTTTTTACACCTGATGAAGGAAGCTTGCATTGCCTCCGAAACGTCGTGATTTAATTTAGTTGTTTTCATTTATTTTATTTTGTTTATTGTTTTACCTACGTGACTTGACCGATAAAAACCAAAGAGTATGTATGATTCCTTGCAGTCACGAAAGCTTCAAATCTGGAAATGATGTAAAATAGTTGGGCATTTAAGTTCAGTCTTGACAGTTATAACCATCAACTCGGTGAACTTGAAGATCTGGGTTCAGTTTGGGTGGCTGGAATAGAGATTGGAACAAAACAAACAGGAGTGCTCAAGACACCGCACTCGCCTGTAACTTTAAAGTCGAATATCTCATTAAGCTGTTTGTTTTCTTGTAAATGAAGCTTAAAACTTGTTGTTGGCCTTATTAGGTTGCGTCCTTTAATCACTCAGTGCCAGTTCAGTTTACGGGTCTGGGATTACAGTCGGCCAGAACCGACTGCTCATCGCGCTCCCGCACCCCCCGACGCGGAGCCAACACGGATGGTGGGCGGTGGAGGGAAACGATGTCGCGCCTCCACCGCGGAGCTGGACAGGAAGTGCGACCGCTCGACCAGCCAGGGGCGAGTGCCTCGCCGCGTGGCTTGCGAAGGTTCAACACAATGCCTCCCTGTCTGACGAGGCGTTGAGGTACATCTGCGTTTTATTTATGCGCGCCCAATTTTTCCTTACAATAACGCTACACAAAACTTGGTGGAGCAGGCCTAATTGCGAGCTACCTAAAAAGCTGTAATTGCAGGAAAGGGAGTTAATGGTTTTCAGACAGCACCTCCAAACACGGACTTGCAGCCGTCCAGTCCAACGTGGTAAGCTTGACGTTGTTTTGTGCTGTTTTTTCAAAAATAAAATGTGTGTACGGTGTTTTATGATCTCATCAAGGAGCATAAACCATCACGCGAACTCTGGTCATCCTCGCAAGCAGCCGTCGAACAAAGACGGTCACTGCATTACGCGCTTTCAGATGCGCTTCTGCGGCCGTCTGGAAGGCTCTTCCTTTCCGATATGAGGAAGCCACTGGAGCTATGCACTTTTAAACAATCTAAATCTAAAACTCATTTGTTTAGAGCTGATTTTTTAGTTTAGTTTCTTGTCCTTGCCCCGCACCTCCGATGACCACGGTTGGCTTCGTACGATACAAAAGAGGTTTAACATCGATACGTTCTACTACCGTCAGGACTGCAACGTTACGGAAGTGAGGTTGTAAAGCATATTGAGATGGGAGGTGCCCACTTGCACCATGGAGCTCATAATGGCCATCGCAATCACAGAGCCTGGAACTTCTTGACAAACTCTTCCTGGAGGATCTTGCATTCACATGTTTGGCAAAGTAAATATGAATGTGTTTTTTTAGTTTGTGGCACAACCAGAGTTACCCGGAGTAAATCCATGCATGAAGGGAATAACACCCAGAGAGATACACAGATGGATTAAAAAAATGCACCTACTCCACTGCCATCGAATGGCCACATCCAGAGCAGCAGGGGGTTTTGGTTGTTTCACAAACCGGCACGAACCAGCCACCCATTTTTTGAGCCCAAAGCAACCAATCGCAGTCATGAGCCACCACACTGGGTGTAAGTTCCACATTCCTATGATGTAAGCCAGCCTACCCCAAAAGACAAACACAAATGATTTGTTACAAAGTCAGGCTCATCTTCTCCATCAGAGTGAGATGATTTGCCGATTCAACCACCAACTGGGAATTGAACCCCGAACCCTTACGACTGAGTTGACCGCCTCACCACAATGACTGGCCAGTGTCTGCCAATGCAAATGGGGATGCAGCTGGGCAAAATAAACGACCAAAACAAACAAAACGGAAACAATACGAGGGGTGAGATTTGTGAAAAGGACAGATTTGGGGGTTCCAGCTGCCGGCCGCTTTGCTCGCGCCGCCTTACGGGCTCTCTGTGGGCCTTTTCCGGTGGTGTCGAGTGAAAGGTGATCCCTGGAAATATCCGGCGTTTCTGGCACAGCACCAGCTCACACCGCAAGAATGCCGAGCTGCACATGATCACCAAGGAGACGTGGATGTGGTGGGGTGACGCAGAGCGCAAGCACGTGCAGCGCACTGCGTGCACAACGCCACCCTAACGTGCTCACCGCCAGCACACCAATGTCCTTCACTGCCATCACACCACTGCGCACCACCACACCATAGTTCTCACCACCTCACGAATGTGCTGAAAGTCACCACACCAGTGTGCTTACTGCGACCACCACCACTCCAATATTCTTACCACTACACCAATATGCTCCCTGCTACCGCACCAATGTGCCTCACATACCACATCGTGGACTTTGCATCACTTTGTATACCGAGTATAACATCACCCGTGCAATGTTCTTTTGAAGACACTTCCAATTGACCAATTACATTTAGCAATGGTACAGGTGCATAGAGCAGACGTCATAGGGCACCAGCTGTACAGGATGGAGGTTACTAAAAAACTCAAAACTTAAATTTTGCCAGGTAAGGCCGACAGAGCTATAAAGATATTTTTTAGAAGCGACCAGGCCACAAATGACAGCTCAATGAAGTGGCTTATATGGAAACGTATGTCAGCCAAATACTCTTAAACACATGTTTTTAAATATTGTGGGAAAACCGGAGGACCCGGAGAAAAATCCTCACGACCACGGGGAGAACGTGAAAACACTAAATATACAGGTGTCAGGGTCTGGAACGAAGCCACGACCTCCTGTATACCAGGCAAGGTAGCTAACATCTCGCTACCATGGCACCGATTGTGGCAGGATGGTTAAGAGGTGGGTGTACGTGCAAAACATGTGGAGGAAGGGGCGGACAAGCAGACATAGGTCAGAGTTCAGAGGTGGGGAGCCAGGAAGGGCAGGGGGTTTTCATTGTATGGTGCGCTACCTGGCGCTGGTGATCGAGATCCGCTTTGTTGCCGACGAGGATCATGGGGAACTCGTCCCGGTCTTTCACGCGCAGGATTTGCCGGTGGAATTTGTAGATTTCATCAAAGCTGCAGGCACAAGGACCACATTCATAATAGGGTGAAATATACGTCGAAATTTAAAAGTTTACACGGAAGTCAATAAAACGTTTTTTATTAACCACAATTAAAACTGCACATTGCACAAAAATAACATCAGATAATGAAATGGATACGCACATAAATATTTTTTTGCATGAGTCATGTTATACACAAATCGATTTTGCAGATTTTGTTAATAATTATTTTTACCCAAACTCCACTGGTAAAAACATTACTTTAATGTCCCAGTTACAAATCGTTCAGTTGTTGCCCACTTGGCTGCCCCTTCCTCCACTTGTTCTGCACGTCCACCTGGCTCTTAACCGTCTCGCAACCCTGGGTGCCACAGTGGCGAGATGTAAACTGCCTTTCCTGGTATACAGGAGGTCGTGGGGTTGGCCCGACCCTGACACCTGCTGTATATTTGGAGTTTGCATGTTCTCCCTGTAATCGAGTGTTCTCCGGGTCCTCCGGTTTTTCCCTCCACATTTAGAATCAACATGCATTTTTTACATTTGCCTGCTATAGATTTCCACATGATAAGCCGCTTTGTTGAGCTATCATTTGTGGCTCGGTCGCTTCTGAAAAAGAGCTATGTAGCTCAGTGGGCATTACCTGGTAAAATAAAAAGTTTAGATTTAAAAAATACTTTTAACTCCCAGTGGCCACCACACCTCGAATGCCCCCTCCCACCACCCACAGCCATCCCCGGCCCCTACTGCCCCATCCATGAGACCTGATTAATGGCACAGGAATGGTGTGATGTCACGTCTGTCTCAACAGGGTGGGCGAGCGGGTGGGAGGGCCAGCGAAAGAGGGGGTGGGGAGCTATGAACTCACTCTCGCCTGACCGCACGTGTGCCGGATGAGTGCACACGAATAAGCAGGGAGCTACGGGTTCCCGATATATATTCTTCTCTTTTATGTTATTTCAATTTATTTTCCCAGAGCTACGCGGTGAAAAAACCCCATAATGTAAGAGAGGCAATGGCGAAGGCAGGCATGACCCTGCTGGGGTGAGTATCACACCTGCTAAACAAAGTCACGACCAAAACAAATGATCAGCACTCATCTTGTTGCCAAGGTGTCTGTGTTCTGGGCAGCTGATGCAAGTTTTAAGCTTCGGTAATGAGAAGAAAAATACTTTAAAATTATGGTCAGGTGGCTCCATCATACCACTACATTGACGTTGCTGCTTTGACATGCTAAAATGTGCGAGAGGCATGTTCGTGCTGTCACCAGCGTGCAATACTGAAACGTTTGATCGGAACTTTAAAATGTTCTCATTATTGGAGCTTCAAACTTGTGACAAACAGCCCCTAACACACAGCCTAGGCACATATTTTAAACAGTTGTTTTGATCAATGGATTGAACCCTCCAACACATTCCTGTGGAGGGAGCTGGTAGGAACGCTGGGTTGCTCGGTCAATGGCCAGGGTCAACGGCGGCGTGGTGTATTCCGCAAATATGGCCGACTGTAAGGACGGGCACAAGCCAGCGTAAGTAGTTTAAACGTTGAGTTTTATAAGGGCACCACGGGGTGACCAGCCCCTCCCCACCCAGCCCCACCCCTCCCATTTTTGGATGCAGGACGGACGGACACAATAATCCCCTGTGGGCTTGTGTAACCAGGAGGTTCCTACCAGTATTAACTCGTGACTAGGTTCATCAGACATGTGGTAGGGGGACACAGATAAGAGTCTGTATCATTTTAAACACGATGGCATTAGACTATCACCTGCTTTAAATAAAGGGCAGGTTTTTACAACCCTTTGTCAATCCACTGCTAGATGGAGGCCTCCACCCCTGCTTTGTCAGTCATGGGAGTTGTATGACCATACTTCACCATTCTGATGTTAGCCGCTATCAGGAACGAATATCAGTCCACCAGGTTTATAGTGCAAGTACATTAATCACTGCGTTCCCACTCTCCACAACTCCAACAGATGATACCTCCACACCTTCTCATCTACCCACCACCTACCTGTATTCCGACACACCTGCCTACCTAATTGTCATATGGTGTCAGGGTTATTTTCAAGATTCAAATCGTTATTTTGACATTATCGTGGTTGTCGAATCCACAGTGGCTGCAGGGTACCCATGAAGCAATCACGTGCCATGGTGGCGAGATGTTAACTACATCGCCTGGTATACAGGAGGTCGTGGTTTCAATCCCAACCCTGACACCTGCTGTATATTTGCAGTCTGAATGTTCACCCTGTGGTCGTGCGGAATTTTTTCCTAGACCTCCGGTTTTCCCCTCCACATTTAGAATCAACATGCCTTGAGTATTTGGTTGCTATACATTTCTACATTTTAAGCCACTTAGTTGAGCTTTTATCATTTGTGGCCAGGTCGCTTCTGAAAAATAGCCATGTAGCTCAGTAAGCCTAACCTGGTAAAATCAACAAATGCTTAGTTTAGTTTCACTTGCATAGCACTGCGAATCATAAATTATGCAGGTAAATATTACGCACGCTTCATTTGATGCATGTATGTTGGGCGTAATAAATGACTAAAGAATCAATATACATTACCCACCATCTATATAAATAAACACCTTAATCTGTATGTATGTCTCAAAAACCTCGAGGGTATTTCCCAACAAGGTACAAAGCTGAATTTTTTTTACACAGGAAGCTTTTAGGACACACGCGACAGGGAGAAAAATATGAAGCTCTGAAAATGTTCTACTTAAGGCCCTCAAAACTCAATTTGAAGTGCTCCATAAACATGTATATGTGTGTCATTTAGAAACCGTAAAAAATGTAAGATTGCGTTTTTTGTTCGTTTGATAGAGTATAAAACAGCAAATAAAATTAAAGCGAGAACCATTGTTCTATCTTTTATTGTTTGAGATATTTCCGATTCAAGTTATTTTGAACAAAAAAAATAAGCATTTTATGATGTTCAAATTTGAATAATTTGAAATCAGTAAACGATAGAGTTTGCTCTCAGAGTATTAAGTTAATAAATTTTTGTTCTTTCTAATAACAAAAAAACCGAAATCTTTAAGTTGATCGGTTTCCAATGGGCACGTCTTTAAATATAAGAAGTTTAATCAAGTCGTCAACAATTTTATTTGTTTTTAGCGGAAAAACACACATTTTTGGAGTTGTTAGTGTCTGATCGTAGATGAAAACTGTACAAAAATAATAATATCAGGTCAATTATTATATTTATTGAAAACTTTTGTCTGCCGAAGATAGCCTTTACGAACCAAGTACGTAAAAGACTTTGTGATTTGTTGAATAAAAGCGCTGCTCTAGTCAGTCACCACGAGATGGCGCAGCGTCAGTTCGCATCTTAGTCAAGACTGAAGGTGCTGTACCATGATCATTGTTTTTTTACCCTTTTATCTGGCAACAAAACTCACACCTTTTTTTACAAGGAATCATGTTTGCATTGACCACAATACCTGCGGTCGGAATGCAAACAAAAAACACAACTCTGATAATGTATGCACTGTCCTTGAATGGTGCTGTACCAGTCCGCATAAAAAAACACGCGCGACAATAATAATTATCAGTGATGCTCACGATTATATTGTGGTTATGGGTTATATAGTTTTGCGTCAATATAGGCCCAATATCGAACAGAAAGGGTCCTTGCCTACATACACTTTGCAGATAACCATCATTGGTTCCACTGCTGATGATGAGACGCTGAACATGGAAACCAGCCGAGTGCGTACTCTTTGGTATTTTCGGTAAAGTCACGTAGGTAAAAAATAAATAAATGAAAAAACAACTAAATTAAATCACAACGTTTCGGAGGCAACACAAGCTTCCATCTTCAAGTGGAACCGTTACAGCCAAATTCACTGTAATAAGTGAAAGCTTATTACAGCTTATTACAGTGAATTTGGCTGTAACGGTTCCACTTGAAGATGGAAGCTTGTGTTGCCTCCGAAACGTTGTGATTTAATTTAGTTGTTTTTTCATTTATTTATTTTTTACCTACGTGACTTTACCGAAAATACCAAAGAGTATGAATCCTTGCAGTCACGAAAACTTCAAATCTAGAATCAGCCGAGTGTGCTTGCGTTGGGCCAACTATGCTCAAATAACGCACTCCCAGAATGCCGTGTGACTCATGTGATATATACAAACAAAATCACTTTTATATTTTATATGGAGGAACAGATATGTGAAGGCGTTTCGTCTGCTCATGGATTTTGTATTATAATAATTACAATGTGCTTTATGTTATTCACGAAAACCTCGAGGTCTTCCAGGCAAATTCCACTCATGGGAGTTTTGGCAAATGGAAAGAATTTGGAGTGGCCTGGAGAAAACCTACGAATACGAGGTGGTGACACCCGGGGGTTCACGACGCACTCGTAACGCAGTTCATCTGACTAAAGTTGGCAGAGTACTGCGCGTTCTGCATCTATATGTAAATGAACGAGCGTGGATTCTCAAAGGCGACGTCACCGTGCGTGTAGGACAAACACATTCCTGCGGAGGGAGCTGGTAGGAACGTTGGGTTGCTCGGTCAATGGCCAGGGTCAACGGCGGCGTGGTGTATTCCGCAAATATGCCCGACTGTGAGGGCGGGCACAAGCCGGCGTGAGTAGGTTAAACGTTGAGTTTTATAAGGGCACCACGGGGTGACCAGCCCCTCCCCACCCAGCCCCACCCCTCCCACCCCCCACCCAGCCCCTCCCCACCCTCCCCATCCAGCCCCTCCCCACCCTCCCCACCCAGCCCCTCCCTGCGCGACGGACGGACATAATAATCCCCTGTGGGCTGGTGTAACCAGGAGGTTCCTACCAGTATAACCATCTCCTCGACCTATGGGGCGCCAAGCCACCCACACGCGCGCACGTTTCAAATTCCACGCATGTGACCGATCTTACGATATACCTAATGAAGAACGTTGCATGAACAATAGGGAAAAAATATATTTTATGATTACAAAGTTAAAGTGCAACTTAGCATTGACATGTATTGGTGAGAAACTATTTATAGTATGTGTAATATATATGAGGACTTCATCCAACGGTGGAGAGACCATGGATGATGAAGTAAAGTGATAATATTACAAATTTATTGCTTTAAATTATATTTTGGGGTATTTTTCCACACCATATTTTCCAGATCTCTGCCAAATGTGTGCTTTTCTATTTACCATCGCCTATTATTATTATTATCTTATGCAGTGAAGTATGTTTGTCCCACTGGTTTGTTTTCATCCCAGACCTCTTTTGCAAAAAAGGAAAACTTCCATTATCAAGAAAACTCTCGCTCACCTGCTCATGAATAAACACTTCTGTGCGAAAGAGATTTTGGCCCGTGTTTGCCGGGTCCTGTCCACGTGATGTGCGAGTGGAAAATTACCATTAAATCAGAATTTATATACTGTATATAACATAAACACGCGAGTGTTATTGCTCTGAGAGTGCCACTTAAGAATTTTACCCATGTGTGGAAGAAATTGCTCACACTTCGCTCCGGAGACACACATTGCTGCATTTCACACGCATAAAATCAAAAGTATGTGCGCACTCACAAACACGACTTGGTTTTGGACAGCAGCGACACGTGATCGCTTTTCAAAATGCTAAAAAGATGCAAATACAAAGACACACGAGCCACATACGCAAAGGAAACATGCGCGCACACACACACAAACAGGTAAACGGATACACAAAACTCACTTAAAAATTACAGTAACCCAAAAAGAAAAAACAACATATATTAAGGACTTTGAGCTCTGACTCCACACCTCTGAGTTCTCGACCAAACATTGTGCCCGATTTGCGAAATGTGTGCATTATAAATTGTTCATTATTATATGATATGAGGGTTTCGCCAACGGCCCTTCTTTATCACACACTAAGGGCCATTGCCAGAAATACCGCTAATTACATGTTTCTTTTCAGAGCAGCGTTATGACAAATATGCTGAGTTTATGTTATGTGTGCTTATTCACAACTGCCAATGCACAATCACAAGAAACGTAAAATTTTAATAAACAAAAGACACATACACAGATACAGACAAACAAGGATAACAAAAACACGGATACACAGGGACATGCACATTGAAACCTACCCACCCACATACACACACGTACATACAAACCAACACAATACAGATGTCCCCTCACATCCTTAACAGACTGTTGGGGCAAGTGCTGTTAGTGAGCACCTATGAAGATCGGCACGGCACACGAGGGGATGCAAAACCATGCTCGGTCGTCTTTGTCTCCCCAGTGGTGATGTTTACACACCGCATCAGGGACTCATTTGAGGCTGAGTCGACCTAGGCGAAGCCTAGGACCGGTACAGATAATCGTCACTGGTGTTGGCCGAGAGTGAGAATTGAACTCGGGTCACCGGGTTCGTAGCGCAGCTCGCTAACCGCTACAGTACTCCTCCCTACATACATATGAAGCAAGGCACACACACACACTGCTTAGAGTTTATGTGGAACAGGTGTGTGTGTGAGAGCATTCAACCCTAACCCTATCTAATCGCAGGGCAGGAAGGAAATGTTTCATGTTGAACGTTTGAGCTGTGCGCAGCACTAGGTAATCGACAGTTCAATGGAAACTTCACAACCTGCAATGTTTACACCATTGGAACCTCATTTGCCAGTAAAAAAATATGATAATTGTTTTTTTACCCTTCTATCTGGCAACAAAACTGACACCTTTTTTTTACAAGGAGTCATGTTTGCATAGACCACAATACCTGCTGTCTCGGGTGTGGACCAATCAACTTCAAGGACAGTGCATACATTATCAGAATTATGTTTTTTGTTTGCATTATGACTGCAGGTATTGTGGTATATGCAAACATGACTCCTTGTAAAAAAAAGGTGTCAGTTTTGTTGCCAGATAGAAGGGTAAAAAAACAATTATCAACCTGCAATGTGTTGTGAGAAAGAATAAAAGGTGACCGACACTACTGTTTAGACGTGTGTGTTACATGTTCTGTGTAACACACACGTGTGGCCAGTGGTGTGTGTGTTACATGTTCCGTGTAACACACACGTGTGGCCAGTGGTGTGTGTGTTACATGTTCTCTGTAACACACACACGTGTGGCCAGTGGTTTGTGTAACATGTTCTTCTGTGCTCAGCAGCATCGTGAGCGGCGATCACAAACAGAAAGTTGCGAGTTCAAATCTTGGCTCTGGGATTGACTCAGCCCAACTTCTCGGGGGTCGATGAAATTAATACAATTTTGTCAACGGTGGTCCTATGGATAGACTTGCCCGACCAGAGGGAATGTGGAATTTCAACCACTGGCTGAGCTGCAAATGGGAGATGTGAACCAGCATCGATTATGATCGACAAATCGTCACGGTCCTCATCAGCAGCGAGCCACTGCACGAGTCACGTGGTGTGTGTGTACTGTACGTGCCACATGCAGTTCGGCCACTGATTCCTTTGTGATTGTAGTGGCCACGCTTACCGCAATCATGCCACAGTTTCTAAGAATTAAAGAAACAGTCAGCATTAATCTCATTCTTTTAAATGTTCCCAATCACATTGAGCACGAATTGGACGTTGAGTCAAAGTTTCCATGAGTGCGCTGCCTGGGACTGCTCATCGCTCTCTCACCGATCACCGCTCTCTCACCGATCACCAATGTTAACCGCCCTGCATCATCAACACCGGCACAATCAGGGCATGTCATGGTTCATCCATTCAGTTGGATTCCTACACTTAGGACAGAGCCATTAATTGTGGCTCTGTTAGTCGACTATCTATTTACTGTTCAAGAAAATACTTATCCATCTTCATCAGCTATGCTTAATCCACTGCTGGATGAAGGTCTACCCAAGCCATCGGGCAGCTCTTATCGCCCTCCTGCGATGTAACAAGCCACTCGTCACCTGCACAAGAGTTGGTTTCATCACTCCGTCTCCACGGTCAGTCACGTCCTCTTGGCTGCATTCCCTCTCTTGGCCACCACTCCTGTCATTATTCTAACTCATGGGTCACAATCCCTGCCGGTGAACGTGTCTTGCCAAAACCCACTTATACTTTTCTAAACCGTCAGATCGATGTCTTTAACCTGTGTCCGTTCCCTAATCCATGCATTCCTCTACTCAGAATTAACGTTGCCACAATGAGAATGTCATTCTTATGATAATTGCACCACTAGCTCGGAGAGCGCCGAGGTCTCCCCGTCCTTGGTAGCCGACGTCATCGCGAGAATTTTATGCGGCATGGGACGAGTAGCCAAGCCAAGAGCCACCCGCAATCCCTCTGTACTCATCAGGCTAAGTGGTGTCCACTTTAATCTGTCTGAGAATACATTTCTCAAGACACTGCTTCACTATATATTTAAATTTTAGATGCTGTGGTCAGAGCATCCGGCTCACGACTGGAAGGCTACGAGTTCAAATCCCGGGCAAGGATCCAAATCAGCGCCTTCATACCTACGGGATCAATAAAGCAAGTAACGCTTCATTGTACTGCCCACAGTT
This sequence comes from Entosphenus tridentatus, assembly GCA_014621495.2. Lineage (NCBI taxonomy): Eukaryota > Metazoa > Chordata > Hyperoartia > Petromyzontiformes > Petromyzontidae > Entosphenus > Entosphenus tridentatus. The sequence continues at coordinate 6,541,468 of CM025607.2, read as the reverse complement.
TTTGTTCTATGGGCGCAGTGAGCCCCATTATGGGAATGATGGGGCTGCCAATGGGGAGGAGCACCACCCCATTTGCTCGGTGCAGATTTGAACCCACACAGTGCACAGACCATGAACACAGCATCAATTAAAGATGACCATTTAGCCTTTAAACGATCATCCCAAACTCAACGTGCCACTAATGTTACCGATAGCCAGAAGCTTAACCAACATTTCTGGGATCGTAGTATACTCATTAATAGGCATGTAATGATTCACCTCACCCCCCTCGTTCACCCCCACCGCTCCACGATTTGATTGTCACGAATACGTTTCTTTTCGTCTCATTCACTCCGATCCGTACGCTGTCTTCCCTGTGCGTTCTCTCCATTTTGTTTCATCGGCCTGATGCGTGTGTCAGGCGAGAATCAATTTTAAATCGATAAATTGTTACTCGCCTACTCATTAGCACACAATCGCACTCGCTAAAGCACTCATGTGCACACCGCATGTTTAAACGTACGCCCACGCGCTCACAGGCTGCGATACTTGAACGGCACTGTGGGTTCACTTTTTTCTCCCGCACAACACCGTGTGTCACCATGGGCTATGCGTGGGGCACAAAGATGAGGCCCGCTACCTGCACGATGCGAGAACAGCTTTGAGCACGTGGCTCCTAACTTCCCATTGGTTGATGCTGCCTGCCAGCTTCTCTGTGCTGGAGAAGATCGTGGGGTGGAGGAGGAGCAGGCTGAGGGGCCGACTGCAAGTCAACCGTTGCTATCGAGACTTGGGGATAGGAAGGATGGCAGCTCACTTGGAGGCTTTGCCAGGGGGGACCCCGAAGAGGGAGGGCTCGTTTGGAGGTTTCACCAGGAGGGCCCCTAGGAGGAGGGCTCACCTGGGGGCTTTGCCAGGAAGGACCCCTGGGAAGGGGGGTCGCTTGGGGGCTTTGTTAGGAGGACCCCTAGGATGGGAGCTCACTTGGGGGCTTTGCCAGGAGGGACTAGGGGCTGGTGCCAGAGGGTGGCTTACGCTACATGCTGCCTCTGTGCACGCTCTCACGCTTGACAAGGTCGTCTCTCCCCAAGATGTCACGCGCCGCTCACCTGCCACGCTCCGTGATGGAGAAGACGAGGAGGAAGCCCTCGCCTGTCCGCATGTACTGCTCACGCATGGCCCCAAACTCCTCCTGCCCGGCCGTGTCTAGGACTGCACCACAAAGCAACAGACACCCAGTGTTTGGTTTAATACATGTATACTGTGGGGGTGGGAGCCAGCACTGTTAGTGAGCACCTATTCAGGCCAGTAAGGCACACAGGACAGGATAGTGTGACTTGAACCACACTTGTCCCAGCAAAAGGATGTTCGTTTATGGCTGAGAGGACCACTTGAGATGTTGTTAGCCTGGGCGGGAAACGAATTGTGCTCTCTTTGGTCAAGCAGTGAGATTGAACTATATACGGATGATACAAGTCCGTCAATATGTGCTCTCTTTGCAATCACCCTGTCGTACAGGCTGTACAAGCATGAAAAGACGGTACAGACAAGACAAACAGTACAATCAAGACATTACAAACGAGAAAAAGCAAAACCAATTCCTGAATGAATCGTAACAGTCCATTCAATTACTAAGGGGTGAATAATTACAAACATAATGTTTGCTACAGCAAGGAAAATGGTGGAAATTACGGTGGTTGTGACTCAGACTTAAAGATTTATGCAAAGCCTCAGATGTCCGCTGCAGAGATGGAGGAATGAAATCAGCTCGTGTGTGGGTGAAAAGTTGAATAAGTATGTAAGTTGAACTTCTTTCGCACCATACATCGACAACCGTGCTCGGAGATGTGGGGGAAGGAAAAACTAAACTCAAAAAGCAGTTCTAAAGAAATTAGTTTTCAACCTCGATTTTAAAGTACATAGCTCTACTGGTTTCCTAATATCGGAAGGAAGAGCGTTCCAGATGGTTGCAGAAGCGCATCTGAAAGTGCAGAAGCGCATCTGAAAGTGCAGGATGCGGTGACCGTCTTTGTTCGATGACCAGCTAAAGCTGCTGCGAGGGTGACCGGAGTTTACGTGATAGTTTCCGCTCCTTGACGAATTCAGCATCACAGGATCATGAGAGATGGCGACGGCTTGGGGAGGGGGCCTTCGTCCGGCAGTGGATTGTTCATGGCTGGGTGCCGGTCAAACCCAGTAGGGGTGGATCTCACTAACGAGGCCAATGTGCAGTTGGGCATCATGGCCAATATCACCGATACCAATGCACCTCGCTATCACGTCCTTCCCTCTGTCGGACCCCCTCGGACCTGCTGGACAGTCGACACCCAACCTCACAAGGTTGGATCTTACAGTCTCAGCACCACTGGCTTTTGTTTTTACACTTGTTATACAGGCCACATGTGCTTCAATGACTACTTATACTCTTTGGATGTTTCGGTAAAGTGACTTTACCGACTTCACTGAAAGACCCAAAGAGTATGAATTCCTGCAGTCACGAAAGCTTTAAGTCAATGACGACTTAGTCTCATTACCACCACCCTCAAGCTTCAGGTCACTCCTTCGGTCGCCGACTTTTGGGTGCCACTCCAATGTCTACCCTCCTTCACTCTGCACACAACTGTGGCAAACATTGTTATGTTATTTGAACCTATCTATGTGACTTTACCGAACGACCCAAAGAATAATAAGAAGCGTATTGATTTTGTTAATCACCCATCGAGCCATGTCACTGTGGTAGAAGTTCTCAACTTGAAATCAGAAGGTCGTGAGTTCAACATCCAAATCAGGGGGTCACAACTCACCCTCTCATCCCGTCATGGGCAAATATACAAATATCAATTTATGGAACGTCAACGGTGTGGTCATCACATGAGCAGACCAACCCTATCATGGGAATACAGAAGTTCCAGCTCTGGCTTCGAGCAGCTGATGGGAGATTAGTGCCTTCTCTTTAACTTTTGTCTCCATGGTTTGCATGGGCAATTTTCTGCTTAGGAACCCCAAAAGGTGTTTTATTTCAGACTTTACCCTTGAAGCCAACTCTCACCCACTGCACTCGTCTCAATCGAGTCACGCGATTCCACCACCGATATAAATCCAGAGGCAGCAGTGCGAAACAAGAAAGGTCGCTGATATTTCATGAGAACGACCGTCTCCCTTCCCCCATAAAGTTATTATTTAGTTTTCCACCTGACTTGGCCATGAAACGGACAACGATAAATGACATCACTGTGCGCACTTTCTTGTTGCCTACGCAGATTCAGAACATTTTCTGTACTGCAACCAAATAAAGCCTCCACCTGTGCAATAATTAACTCAGTCATCCGGCATTGCGGAGACACTAACGCCATCAAGTTTACAGTAATACCACGGGCTTCAGACAGCGAACACGTAGCACGACCCTTTAGAGCAAAGGTGCATGATCATTTTCCCATGGCGGGCAGCATCCACGAGACATTTTAGGCAGAGCTTCCGACGAGGTTTAAACCCGGAAAGTGTTCGTTAAAATTTGAAGGAGTGGGGGGGAGGTGCGAACAAATGAGTGGTGGTTAGCGCAATGCACGATAAATCTGACGAGCCGAGTTCGATTCCCAGCAGACACGATTAACACGAGTGCCGAGCAATATTTGCACAGGTACTGGGTCTTCCGACTTCACCAAACACGGAATGTTAAGCTTTGTGCACTATGGTGGTCAAACAAGCTCCTTAACCGACACAGGGTGAGCTGGGCGTGCCCCCCCCCCCCACTTGTTATTTCTCTCATACGGCACTAGTTTGCCAGGTGTTGTGGGCTTCAAACAAGTTCAATACGAATGCAGCGTAAAGGAATAAAAGTGAATAAGGGTTTGGTGCATGTAATATTTTTTCTGGTAACGGGATGATCTTCACAATCTATACGGAGAGCTGTTACATTATGTATAATTCTGCAGGCCCGTTGTAAGTTATGTTGAACGGTGAGAATTCCATTACCGCAGCTAACATCGTGGGCGCGCAGTGCACGATGGGACTATGGAGCTCAGCGGGCCTGCATTAGTGGCTTTCAGTCCTGCGCGGGAGCAAGGGTTTCACAGGCGAATTGGGTTTTTTGCCACATTGCCATGAATCTATGTTGCCTTAGTAACGAAATAAAATAAAAATATCTCTTAGTGGGAACGAGCGAAGTTATTTAAGCTTTTGAGTCACAGCCACAGAATGGAGTTAGCCGAGGAATGCCCGTGTGGTTCCGAGCGCTGGGGGGTTTTTGTACTGTATGCAGGTTGCAGGTTTGCTAGACCCCATTCATTACGTTGACGGAGAACGCCGCCCCCACGTACACCATCGGCGCACGCACGTACGCGTGTGGTGCACGGGCCGACGCTCATTTCTCGGTCGGGAGGCTGAATCGCTCGGTGTGCGTCCCGGCACGACAGCGCCCGTGTAGCGGCGACGTTGCCGAGGGAAGTCGCGAGCCCAGAGGGAACGCGCACTTGACGCGAGTGTGACTTGACGCGCGTGCACAGCGTCAAGCGAGTCGCAATGCTCCCGTGTATCTGAGGCTTCACGGATGCCGAAGATGCGCGCGTTGACTGGTGCGCATGAGAACAGAATGTTTTGTCTCACACAAACGTACGCAGTGCCAATCGTATCCCTTACGTCCGCTGAAAACGTGTCTCGTGTACCGTGGGGTGTCAAGTGATTCAAGCTAAAAAGAGTGTTCTATCTGCAGCTTGTCACGGCTTGTGGGAGGGACCTTCGAGTTAGGAGTTTCGGCCCTCGCACAAAGTCACTGTGACAGCAGGTCGTGACCCTCCCGGGTGGCAGGAAGCTCGGTATGCTGGGTGTGGTGTCACAATGTACAATAAGAATGGGGATTTATTTACCACATGAAGCGAGGTAAATAAATCAGGAGGGTCTTGCATTGGAATGTTTGGCCAATTCTGTTTCTACGAATGTTTTGTATGTGGGGGGGGGGGGAACGGAAGTATCTGGAGAAAGTGCACCGTGCATGCAAGGTGATAACACAAAAGTTCAGCTCAGACGGGTTCATAAACTCGCCTGCTATACTGTCACCTCCTGGCAATTTCACAGACAGCACGCACGAAACAGACAGTACAAACAGTTCCGACGAGACAAACGGTGCACAGTAGATGGTACAGATGAGACTGAAAGCACAGACGAGTCAGACAAGACAGACGAGACAGCGAGTGCACAAACGGGACAAACAGCGAGGGGAGTCGATCTTCACGAGTCCAGTGGACACCGAGGTCGGCAGCTGCCAATGCCGCGGGGTGAACTCACTGTCGAGGCGTGCAGCCCGGTCGTCGATGACGCACTGCTTCGTGTACGAGTCCTCGATGGTGGGGTCGTAGTCCGTGACGAAGTACGACTGCCAACGACAAGGGTGGGGTTACGTCATACACTCGTTCGCATGCAGATCGCCGAATGGCCGATCTAGCCGGGCGGCGCTGCGACTTGCACACGAGCAACTTGTGACACGAAGGTTGCGCGAGTTGGAGACGGTCTGCAAGGCCTTCATCCCTTCGGAAGCTGACCCAATAAAGTACTGATTGGTAGGCGGTGTCCCATAGACTGTGCCCGGCCATGTGACTGTGGAATATCCACCACTGGTTCAAAGTCATCAATAGAAATGAGTGAAGCCACGTAACTTGTTTGAACAGGAAATCACTTAATCTTCACTTTCAATTTAATAAGTAATTTTGCAAAAACTAACATGAGTAAAGCTACTTGTTGATCTTAGAAGTCTCAGTGAGTTACATGACTTTTACCAGAGGCTGCTAAATCGGGATGTTTGGTCACTTCCATTGTTTTCATGAGTGTTTTGCATGTTTGGGGCCGTCCATAAATGACGTCACGCACCTGGGGGGGGGGTTAGACATTTGTGACGATGTGTTACGAGGGGGGGGGGGGGTTTTGGAAATGTAACATCAGGTAAAAATGCGCAACTTTAAATAAATATAGAATTGTTATAACAACACTCCTACAACATCAGAGTGCAGCGCCACATTAAAATGCGCACTACAATGACAATAGTTTAAAGCGATTTGAAGCATGTTTTATTTTCAAAATGGAAATATGGTTTGGGGGGGAAAGCAGAGCTTTGTGACGTCGTATTTGAGGGGTGTCTGACTTTTTGTTCTAAAGAAATTAGTAAAAAAAATCGTCCAAAATCGCGTGACGTCATTTAAGGACGGCCCCTTTGAGGAAACCAGAGTACCCGGGAAAACCCACATGGGCCTCGTAAAAGTGAATTAAAGCTCAAAAGGTCTGCACATGAGGATTCTAAAAAGTTACCAAGTGGTACCGTTACCAAGAACCAAATCACCCAGGTGGTGCCGACTGGCCTGGGTGTGAACCCGTGCATGCCGGTGTGTACCCGGTGTGTACCCAGTGTGGCCAAAAAGCATTTCTCAACAACTGCCGAGAACTAAAACTTTGACCTTCATTACTCCACCTTTGGTAAATACACATTTTTTTCCGTGCTTTACGTAGTAATCAAATTGGTAACCTGCGGAGTGCCCTGCACAAGCAAATCATTTTCTACACATGGTGCTACACGCCTGGCCTTGATCACCACTCTGCGGAGGAGACAAGGTGACCTGTGGAAGCATGAGGGGAGTAGGTTGCCCAGCCATCTGCTTGGATTGTTTTTCAGTGTTGTCTCTACATACGTATGACCATTGCGGACTCCTCCCAAAAGCAAAAATGATCGTCCAAGAAATTGCTCAAATATCCCAACCAGGACCCTCGTGAAAGTGTATGGAGACCCAGTTAAAGCCCAGTTGAAGCTTTCTTGGGTAAATAAATCCACTAAGTGATGTTCATAAGCTGTGCGGGATTAGATGTGGTGTGTTAACTCGGGTACACGCAAGCAAATGCAGCGCCACTTTTAGCGAAAAAAACCCCATTTTGTGCTCTTCTGCCAACTTGAGAAAAGTCCAGTGGCCGATCGCATAAAACAACAGAGGTGAAATTTTACTTGGCGTGTCATTCGAAGCTGTACAGGTTTGATGAATAAACACGAATGACGTTTTATGGAAATAGTGACAAAGCCGTGTTTTTTTGTACTATTTAAGTTATGTACAAATTTAGTCCTATGGAAGATGGTTGAAGTCAAATGCCTGTTAATAAAGAAATGAGATGTATATAGTAGGGGTTATGCAATTTTCCCCATCTCTCCGACGATTTGATTCAAAACACTACGATTTGATTTGAGAATCAATACACTTAACTATTTCATCAATAAGAATGAAGTCTTTTCGATAATCTCTTTAACAGTGTGGTGAATGTAGCGCATGCTCTACCAGCCAGAACAGGCGTCATGTGAAGCTATTACACGTGACATGTACAAATTAAATAACATTTCTTCTTACCCCCGTGATTTTAAGCATCTATCATTAGCTTAACAATCAATATTAATCAATGAATCAATGCATTGTTGAAGATCTCACAGGCGCTAAGGGAAGGTGAAATACCATGAAGCGGAAATACAGTGCAATGATGCTGTAAGCGGGAAGGGTCAAGTTTATTGAAAAGTACTGAGTTAAAGTGTAAAGGTGCTGATGACCTTACACGTGAAACCGCACATGCAGACATCACGGCATTTTCTACAATTATGCGGAAAGGTTACAGACACAATAAACATCGTTGTAAAATGCACACTATCTTAAAAACTCAGCTGCAATGTACGTGCAGCGTCACTTCGGGAAGTAATAAAAAAAAGCAAAGCCCGAAGGGAATTGTGAAATTTGATATTAACCGAGTACGGGGGATAGTGACACCGAATAATTCACGAAATGCTTTCATTCTTCTTTTAGCGTGTATGGCTATATGCCAATCACATGTCCAAGTTGAAGTCTGTGAGCCATGCGACTAATACCGCTCAGTCCGCTGGAGAGCGGCCCATAGGGATGCAGTCGTTCGTGATATGGTCCCATTGTCTGGTTCGGGTGGCCGTAGTCACACTGTAGGTTGTCTAATGCTCCACTTGTGGAGGAGGTGTGGTGCAGAGACTCAGTTGCTGTTCTGAAGAAGTTTATGGAGCACCACAGTTTTCTTCGGCAGATCAAAGCCGTGGGGGGAGCAATGTTGGGGTCGAAGATGGCAGCCTTCTCATGGCCCATCTGTTAAGTGCTTCATCGCGAGACAAATACCATCACTTCGGCATTCTTGGAAAAATCGTGAATATTCTCAATGCTTTAATTGAGAGGTCAGTGGATGATAAAACGCATTTATAATTCAGATAACATTTTAAGAGGTCATTGGTCGATAAAACGTGTTGCATAGAAGACCATGACTTCAACATCCCGCTGCCTGGGAGTAGAACCCTGGACCGAGGCGGTGCTGCCTCAGTGTCTCTGACGTGGCCACTATGAATCCAATAAGTGAAAGACACACACACACAGCCCTGAGGTTTGAATTCAGAATATCAGCCATTCTGGCTGAGTGCGCCTGACATGGCCATGTACGTATGTATGTTGAACAAGAACTCACAGAGAGTAACCACACGCTGAACACCTTAGCAGGAACCCTGGATCTCAGCAGTGCCAGCTCAGCTCTATGACATTATCATGATGAGCCCCATGAGTGAGTCGATGCTGTAAGTTGACTGTACGCTGTAAAACCTAACCCGCTTCCAGAGGGCAAAACTCCAATGCCACAAACGCAAGCTGTCTTCAAGTGTGAGGAGGCTGCACTGGTAAAAAGCTCTTCCCGTGTCATCACCATCTTCCTGTGTCTCCTTGCCTAAGTATGGCAACAAACCGGATTCAAACACAGGATTTGAACTCAGTATTTCTGTGGGGATGGCTTAGTGTGTTTGACACCATATTGGTCCCCTGCACTACCAGGCCACTCGTGGGGTGATGATAAGAGTCTAAGCGCAGTGCCAAAGTGCTGGTGAAGCAGCCACTTGGGAGAGAAAACTTCAAGTGTTTCCCTGCTCAAACAACCCACATCATCTTCAGTGGTGGCCCCGAGGCAGTGTTAGAAATTCCACTTTTGTATGGTCAGCGCCAGTTCTTCCATATGACAACCACTGTAGAGTTTCAATCAAGTGAAACACATTGGATCAGCCATGAAGGGATGAAGGGATGATGGAGTAAGTTGACCATCAAACAGGATTTGAACCCGTGACCTGATTTATGAGTTGGGCAGCCTGCCCACAAGCAACACGCAGCCACTAATTTAGTCAGTGGTTGCACATTTTTAATGCAACGTACCACAAAATGTAGCATTTCTTTAAAGGTCAACAGCATAGATACTGGTAGTGGTTTTGATCACTGTCGGGACAGGCAAGTAACGACTCATTGATTCACAAACATAAAGAATATATTCTGTCGCTCACAGTACATGCATTTAGTTGGGCAAATAAAAACGATTATTTATGACTTGGACAGGATTTTTCGTATTTTCACCACTCTAGATTCGACATACGGGGAGGTGTAGCAGTGGCTCAGTGGTTAATACACTGCGCTGTGTTCTACAGAGACCCAAGTTATATTCCAGGCCGCGGCTAACGTCAGTGGCAAGTGATATCTGTACCGGGCCAGGCATCCCCCCTCCTCTCCCCAACCTTCAACCGACTCACATTGACCAGCATGGTTAAATATCGTCAAAGAACCTCCGTGACCAATGTGGCGTGGGAAGGACATCAGTGGATTGACAAAGAGTCGAGAGATCCTGCATGACGAGGCTGTGAAATCGAGACAAAAATGTTTGGGGGATTGTTGAGAACTGAATGGCAACCCCAAACTGACAATTCATCAAACCGCTTGGGGAATGGGTGGTGGGGGAGGGGGGGTGAATCACTACATAATACCTACCGGAGAGGCATGCGTTAGCGTGAAGCGACAGTGGGAGGTGACAGTTGGGAGGAGATGGTGGGGAAGGGGGGAGGAAATGTTTAGAAACAAGACGTTGCAGCTAAAACTAAAGCATTGGTTTTTTTTACCAGGTAAGGCCCACTGAGCTATATGGCTTTTTTTTTATGACCTGGCCACAGATGATAGCTCAACCAAGTGGCTTATCATGTGGAAATTGCGAGCAGCCAAATACACTAAACGCATGTTGATTTTATATGCGGAGGGAAAAACCGGAAGAACCGGAGAAAAATCCACGTGGCCACAGGGAGAGAGAGACACATTCAAACTCCAAATATACCGGCGCCAGGGTCGGGATATAAACCACGACCTGCTGTATACAAGGCGAGAAAGTTAACATCTTACCCCAACAGCAGTGAAGGTTGGGGGGGGAGGGGGCACAGTTCCGGTATCTGGGCACGATGCATGAATGCATACGGACTCACGCAGACACGCCGAGTGCCAACGCACATCTACGGAGAACGCAATCGCGAGCGTCGTCCTTGCGACCACAAGAATCCGCGAGGCACGCGGGAGCCACGTTCACGCTTGCCCGGACCACAAAGAGATAATTGTCAGCAGCACAAATGCGCATGGTGCACCTGCTCGCAGCATTTAATTATTTTTACAATTTTTTTTGTATTTTTTAAGACAAGCCTGTGCAGGGAAAGTGGTCGTGCGGTGCTGCCGACGTCAACGCTGGGAGGGATGCATTGGCAACTCCGTGGCTGGGAAAGGACTCGGAGCGTTTACAGCATTGGCATCTTCAAGCGCGACGCAATCAGATTCCAGGACACGACTCTGGGGAAACGTGCACTTGAACTTCAGTGCTTAAAGTTACAATGCAAGCAGCTCGTGACCGATCTCAGAAAACTCCCAGAAAACTCCGATTGGAGGCAAAGGTCACACAAGAGTTTGCCTGTGTTGATGTCCATTGGCAGTCCCTGGGGCCAGTTTAGAAAATTCAATGAATTTTGGTTGGGACCAGTCTCTCAATGACACACGACTTTCGTGCATGTCTCTGCAACACACCAAGTGGTAGAGCTCACAATCACTTTGGAGCTATGAAACCCTATCAGATACTCGGTACACGATCATATGTAAGTACATCTATTTGCTGTTTGACTCCATATCTTGGAAAATTTACTTTAATTTAGCGCAACCGTGTCTACGCATGCAACGATTCATCAACTAACTACCATTCTTGCACTTGTGCTCAACGCATCAATTTGAGCATCTAAAAATGCACTATTTACTATCTCTACAAATATGATGCAAATGATGATCCAAAGTATTATTGGGTTAATGGAACGAACAATACAGAACATATGAGAGCGACAATACAAACGAGACAACAACAATCTATTCTTGAATCAAAATAATGATCCTAGAATCATGCGATTAATCGCTGCAAGAGAGGATGAATTGTTATATACCTAGAAATATAAAAAATCTACTACCCCATCCAAAACTAACAGGTGAGCAATCATTAAGTCAGCACGTATCACCATCAGCACCGACAATCCCACCCTTTGACCCTGATGGCAGCATTCCACCCATACGTGGGTGCAATCCCCCTTCCCTGTCAGCGCCCTCTCTCTCGTCGACCTGCGAGTTACCGAGCTGGATGGGCCCCACAGCAAATCCCTTAAGTTCCACCCCATAAGCCACAGACACTACGGGTGGCTTAGAAGTTGCCGGTTAAGCTAAATCAACATATAAACTATTATTATTTTACCAGGTAAGGCCCACTGAGCTATATAGCTATGTTTCAGAAGCGACCTGGCCACAAATGATAGCTCAACGAAGTGGCTTATCATGTGGAAATTTATAGCAGCCAAATACTCTGAATGCATGTTACTAAATGGAGGGAAAACTGGAGGACCCAGAGAAAAATCCACGCGACCACGAGGAGAACATGAAAACTCCAAATATACAGGCATGTCAGGGTCAGGATCGAACCCACGATCTCCTGTATACCAGATGAGGGAGTTAACATCTCGCCAACGGTGGCGAGTTTCCCGTGACCCGTGTAAGGCCTTCCGACAAGCGGAGCGAGGCGGAGGGAAAGTCACTCGGTTTTTTCAAAGGAAAGCGACCGACCGGAAGGTTAGCGATGACACGCTGACAGAGATGAGGCCCTGTGGGCGTGCGATGGACAAAAGGAGACACCTGCCGCCCACACTCAGGAGCCAGTCGCCCACGTATGTTGTCGACACATTCACGGGAATGCATTACACGCTGGCAATACCGAAGCTTTAGGTGTCAATAAAATGAAAGAAGAACGGTTTCAATCGTTGCGTATAGCCAGCTAGGACAGATGGATCAGAACATGGATGTTGACATTGCTTTATATACTGTACATTGTCCATCAAGTAGCTAGGTATCGGCAATTCGATTGTCATGATTCAGGGTCACGATTTAACTTAGTACTTAATTAGTTGTCATATAATTTTGAACATATCATACGTGTTGTTTTTTTCTGTCTCATTCATACAAGTATTTTTTTTACTCTAGTATCGTAATAATTAAATTCGCTCCACGTGGTAGGAATTTTGTTTCTTTAATGAAACCCCTAGAACGTTGATAGAAACGTCAGACATCGCTCGGTACATCCAGACAACACATCGGACAGCTACAAAGCATCAAACATACTTGTGCCAGATAGCCACCCAGGCCGGACATATATCTGCAAGATATCAGCTCTTTGTTGTCAGATTATTTCTTCCTTTAACCGTGCTAAACCCACATGCGAAAGAGACGACGGGTTACCAGGTAAGGCCCACTGAGCTACATAGCTCTTTTTCGTAAATGACCTGGCCACAAATGATAGCTCAACCAAGTAGCTTGTCATGGAAATTTATAGCAGCCAAACGCATGTCGGGTTGGGATCGAACACATGCTAACATCTCGCCACTACCACCTCCAGAGCTAACCAAGGAACCTTCCTCTCTCCTTCCCAGTCTCTCCGCCGAGCAGGTCTCATCAGCCGTTACACAAAGGCACGCGCCCAAATCAGGCTAGCCATCTGGAATCGCAAAAATGCAGCCTGCATTGCGACGAGCGCCAGAGTTACCGACGATGAGGTCAGCACGGAGCCGTTTGGCGCGGCGACGGATGGAGGTGAAGTGAACACAGCAGCGATGGGTGCCGTGAAACCGATGGGTTCTGCGAGGCGTGCGGGCGCTATCGCGTCTCCAGATGATGGGGCACAGTTATGGGCGACCGTGTGCATGCGTGCACAAGAGTGGAGAGGAGTGTCGGAGTGTGTCTGGGTGTGGGGAGGGGGAGGTGTCTGTGTGTGGGGGAATGTGTGTATAGGCGTGGGGAGAGTGTGGGTATGTGTCTGGTGTGGGTGCGTGTGAATTTATGCTTGAGTGAATGTGGGGGAAGAGGGAGGTGTCTGTATCTTTGTCTTTGTGAGTGTGTGTGCGTGAGTGTGTGTGCGTGTGCGTGGCGGTAGAGTAGCGGTTCGCGTACTGTGCTACAAACCTGGTGACCCGAGTTCAATTTCCACTCACGGCCAACACCAGTGCCGATTATTTGAATTGGTCCTGGGACTCCCCTAGGTCAACTCAGCCTCAAATGAGTACCTGGTGTGATGTGTAAAAATAATCGCCACTGGGGTCGGGTGTGGTGCCGGCCACCCACCCCCTCGTGGACCATGCCGGCCTTCATAAGTGCTCGCTAACAGCACTTGCCCCCAATCTGTTAAGGCTATATGGGAAACCTTTCTCTTGTGTGTATGTATCGGAGCTCTGTGTGCAGAGGAGTGCGAGTCTGTCTGGAGTATGTGTGCATGTCTTTAGGGTGAGTCTGGAGGTATCTGTGTCTGTATATGCAAGTGTGTGTCGAATGTGTGTGTCTAGGTGTGTAAGTGTCTGTATCAGTGTATGGGGTCTCTGTTAGCACAGTGGAGAGCACAGGTTGAGCTACTTTAGCACAAAACATAGGTAACCATCCTCATAGAAGTTGCAGGAAAAGGACAACAAACTAAACACAAAAATCAGTTTTAATGAAATCAGTTTTCAATCGAAATTTAAATGTGCATAGCTCCAGTGGCTTCCTAATATTGGAAGGAAGAGCATTCCAGACAGTCGCAGAACCGCATCTGAAAGCGCACGATGCAGTGACCGGCTTTGTTCGATGGTTAGCCAAAAGCCGCTGCGAGGATGACCGTAGTTTGCGAAATATGCATTATAAGGGTTGTAATTGTTTGTTTGGTGCGGTCACCACAGCAGTGTATGTATTTAATATATGTACGAAATAAACCACAACACCTGGATAAAGCCTGTGACCCGCGAACCAGCCTTCACAACACTTCATGTGACCTCAAAGTAGTTGTCGTTTGATCTGTGTCTGTCTGGATGTCTGCGTTCATTTGTGAATATCTGAGCTCACATATACCGAAGAGTTCTGGACAGTTCTATCAGAAATCTCCTCTGGGAGGCAAGGCTGAATGGGGTGGGTCATGTAACCCGCATGCCCAGGGCACCACATGCCCAAACATCTATTTGCTCTGATACAGAGAGCTAAATGGGCATGGCACATGGGCTATTCAAAAGATTGGCTGCTGTGTTACAGGAAGACGTCCAGCTTATTGGACTTGCCAAAAAATTGGTACCAGTGGTGTCAAGATCGGCCTCTATGGAGGGGATTTGTGAAAGATACTACTGGGCAGCTGGTGGTAGCCGCCCTTCAGCAACAACGAGCAGAGGGGCTGGCTGGAGTTAGCACAGTATGAAGAGTTGGTGGAGCATCTACCAAACAACCTTGCCGGTTAAGTGATAAAAAAAACTGCGTCGATCCCATGACGCTAATCAGCAAACCTTCACCTCTTAATGTGGGCTCAAAGTGCACCTAAGCATGTCACAAGGACCAGTGACGTCATATTCCACTTAGCGGCAAATTGTGGCTGCAGTGTGTACACGTGTGTTTGTGTGTATGAATATCGCCACTAGGGAGACAAAGGCGGCCGGGCGTAGTGCTGGCCACCCCACCCCCTCATGTGCCGTGCCGGCGTTAATAGGAGCTCGTGAATAGCACTTGCCCCAACAGTCTATTTAGGCTATACGGGGCATCATTGTTGTATTGCATAGCACAGTAATGTGAAAAAAAGCACAGTCGGTAAGAGCATGTGTACGAGTGTGCTGGTGTCTGTGTTTTGTGTGGGATGTGGTGGTGTGGTGTACTAAGCTGATTATGGCAAAATAGGTTCGATTCCTGGCCATACATGTGCATATAAACCAGTTTTGGGCCTCACTTAGGTCCACTCAGCCATCAATGAGTATCTGGTGTGGGATGGTAATATCAGAAATGAGGGAAACCAAGGTTTCTGGGCTTCAACCTGGCCCCACCACCCCCACTTGTACCATACCATTATTTGTAGGTGCTCGCTATTAGCTCTTTCTCCAAGAGTCTACAAGTCTATATGGGGGGTATCTGTCGTTGTATTGCGTATGTGTTTGTATAATTATTCTTGAATGTGCCGAGACCATAAACTCGTTTCAAAGCCTCTAAAAGTGTAAATATAATTCATTGTTTTGAAGTAATTATATTGTAATTCATGTTCTTCCTGGTTGACTAAAACAATCATCACCACCACCACAGGCTAAAGTTTCCACTCAAGAGCAATTTAAGAGGTTCTTGCTTCCTCACGGCAGACACGTATCTCCCCAAAAAAGCACAAACAAAATGTCACAGGGTTGTTCGCAAACACAAATTAGGCGACGGAGCTCAAACAGGACCAGTGGACTTCCTCCTGCCAACGGAATGGTTTTTTTTTCCCCAAAAGCATTCAAAGTCGGCACACACACACACGTGCACACAGCACCAATAACCGCACTCCGGAACGAAGCGTAGCGGGAAATCACAGGCGAAGCATGAAGACGTGTCACAGTGGAGCCATGCCCTGCCTTCCCTGCTCTGCCCCACATAGCCCTGCACTGGCCCAAGCAAATTTATCCCATCACAACCGTGACCATAACCGGAGATGTGATGATTCACCCCCTTCTGCTGAAAATTGTATGAATTGTTACAATTCAGGGTCATGATTCGATGCAAGAGCCACTTACATTTCTGCTGTTACATTACCACAATGAGGTGGATGTAGCGGTCACACATGTGAACCAGTTCCATCCGACACACATGAATATAAAAAGTATTTTTCTCACACCCGCGATTTGATGCATGTGTCACGAGCCGAAGAATCGATGTGAATCTATGCATCTCTACACCTCTAACCACAACTCTCAAATGCGCGCGAGCATATTAAAGAAAAAAGGTGGGGTGGGCCACCTCACACCGGAGTCAGTCCTGTTGTTGAAAAACATTCTCGACCAGGTGAAGGCCAGTTTTTTATCTTACTTTCAGCACCCACAGCATTGTAAAGCTGTACGCAAATGCGTTGCCTTCGGACTGGCTTAAACCATCTTCAGAGAAAGTATTTCAGACAGGCAGGATAACGCGGAACCCTAGCCACTTTATACCTTTGTAGGACTGTGCCGAGAAGTAACTAGGACTCGCAGAGACTGACTTAAAACAACAAGCATGCAGCAATCGTGTGATGTTGTCTCGCTACAGGCCATCATCGGAAATAATGAGCAGCAGAAGCTTGCCCACGTGCAAACAAACTGCCTGGGATTTTTTTTCCCCCAATGTCAGGGCAGTTTACACATACACACGTGATGCGGTCGTAAGTACTACTGTAAAAGCAACTGTAACCCGCCAAGTCCAGGAAGATTGTAAACCTTTCAAAGAACACTTGATACTCACTTTGAAAAAAAAAACAAAAGCGTCTTCAAATATTCCATGGAGGAGGTGTAACATTATTTAGGAACACGAGCAAACAACCGTGACCATAACAAATAAATAAAAACACGTTAGGCAATGAGGACTAGTAAAACCGATAGCATCCCTGTTAAGTGTTGGATAACAATACATTTCAGAAACAATGCAATTGGGCAGTTCACTCAAATTTAACAGGTCGGAGGTAATCATACAGATCTCGCTGGGCTTGTGCAGTACTGGCCTAATCATCCCTTTTGTGCTATCCTACTACTTAATAGGTGCACACAAAGAGCACCCGAACGTGGCTAAGCTGCCTGTGTGCTCGAGAAAAGGCACCTGCACAACTGTGCGCTCAGTCGAAGTCTGCATGACGGAAGTGTCATCTAGAAACACATTCCTGCGGAGGGAGCTGGTAGGAACGTTGGGTTGCTCGGTCAATGGCCAGGGTCAACGGCGGCGTGGTGTATTCCGCAAATATGCCCGACTGTGAGGGCGGGTACAAGCCGGCGTGAGTAGGTTAAACGTTGAGTTTCATAAGGGCACCACGGGGTGACCAGCCCCTCCCCACCCAGCCCCTCCCCTCCCCACCCAGCCCCTCCCCACCCAGCCCCTCCCTGCACGACGGACGGACACAATAATCCCCTGTGGGCTGTTGTAACCAGGAGGTTCCTACCAGTATAAACCCAGGATTGCCAGCGCTCAGGACACTGCCGCCCTGTCCAAAGAGTGCTGAGCCACTTAAAGTGTCACGATTCCAAATGAACATCCCAGCGCGCCAGGGGCTGCTGTGTCGCTCCGTTACTGTCGGGAAGTTATACAAGAGCAGCAGCGCTGCCCGGAGGGGAGGGGGCCCGCGGTCTGTTGACATTACATCATTCGGCACGACCAGCCAACACCCAGCCAACACCCAGCCATTCATTTGTCGGAACTTTCCTTGCTTCTCTCCCGTGCTGGTGTGCACGTGCGCTGGCATGCGCACACATGGATGGGTATACATTCACCCACGCAGTCTCATTCCCACACATGCCCACGCCCAGTCTCATTCACACACATGCACGGGGAACAGTCCCTCTCCCACACGCAGCCAGTGTCGCTCACCCATCCAGCCAACGCAGTTTCCTCTCTCATACACTCACCTCGCCATTCTCTCACACGCACAGCCACCCAGTCTCTCTCTCACACACTCAAACAACCCAGCTTCTCTCACATAAGCACAATATCACATTCTCACGCCCACTCAAGACAAAGCACTTCCTTTCAATATGGACAAAATGTTAGGGGAAGTTAGAAAGCACCGACTTAGGGGCAGGCACGGCCCGTGAGGGGAGTGGTGCAATAAGCACCACGCCCTGAAGGCCAAGCGGTGGTGTTGGTCGCCCCGAGGTTTGGGTGGAACCCACCCAAAGAAGCCCAAAGACACGTTCACAAAGCAAGTCCCGCTCATCCCGAATGGCCACAGTTCAGGATTTTCACCAGTCACAGAGATCGGGGGGGGGGAGCGTAGTGTGAAAACCAATACAACGCCACTCCTCGTCCACACACGTACCCCCTTCCCGCTCACGTAAACAAAGGCACAGCCACACACTCGCACAAGTACACACACGCCCATATACTCTCATGCTCACGTAAACAAAGACAAAGATCCCCCATATGGCCTTAACACACTTTTTGGGGCAGGTGCTGTTAGCGAGCACCGAATTAAGGTTAGCGCCGCACACGAGGAGGTGGTGGTGGCGGTGTGGCCAGCAACGCATGCAGCCACCTTTTTCTCCTCCATGGCAATGTTTTAGCACTTTACCAGATACTCATTTTAGGCTGAGTCCACATAGGTAAGACCTAGGACCAGTTCAGATCTACTCCACTAATGTTAGCCATGAGCGGGAATCAAGTGCACATCACTAGGTTCATTGTATATCGCGTTAACTACGGCACTACCGCTCCCCACTGTGAGAACACACACTTGTATACGTACACACTCGAGTAAACTTTTTATTTTACCAGATATGGTCAAGTGAACTATATAGATACTTTTCAGAAGTGACCCGGCCACAACTGATATCTCAGCGGAGTGTCTTATTACGTGGAAATGTATAGCCACCAAATACTCTAAACGCAATAATTCTAAATGCGGAGCGAAAAACCGGAGGACCCAGAGAAAAATCCACGCGACCGCGGGGAGAACATGCAGACTCCAAATATAGGTGTAAGGGTCGGGATGAAACCCACAACCTCCCGCATACCAGGCGAGGTATTTAACATCTCAAATACTCCCACACAATAGAGCCACCCTAGCTCTATTACATCCCACCGGCGGCTGGTAAACACAAAGATGGGCCCAAGGCACTCGCGAAGTGCCACTAATTCCAACACAGCGAGCCCCGTCGCTCGCAGGGACATTCCTCAGCGCCCGCATGTCCTCTCCTCACCAACGTTCACGGTTACCAGATCAGAGTGTTTACCTTCAGGTTGAGAAGGTTTTATTTCACTGCAAGTCATGGACCAACGAACGACAAGTACAGTACAAAGGTCGAAACGTGACAATTCATTGATTTGTCAAGTGCACATCACACATCCTCCACTCCCAGTGAGTCAACAAGTGGAGGGGGGGGTAAGGAAGATTGAGTGACGGGGGCGGACCAATAGGGTGTGAAGGGCCACAAGAGCCGTGGTTGGAGGAGCATTTCCTCGGCTCACGGGGGAGGAGATGCACAGAGTAACACCCTCACATGATTGAGGATTACAGACGTTGTTACGTGGTGGATATTCCATATGAGCGTGAGGCATCCTTTTTTTTAAATCACAGTTGCTGAGCAAATAAACCAAGACTGCCATAACAGCCAGCAAGAAGCAGCACGGTTGAAAGTGTAATAGGTCAGTCTCTCCATTTCTTGAATTGCGCACGGTTATTGTTAATAACTTCGGGGGGGGGGGGGGGGAAAGATGAGAGGGAATTCCAAATTGGTGCGGTGCAAGCAAAGCAGCAGCAAGAGCAGCGATGTGGCCTGCAAGTGTGGTGGTTGAACAGTTTGCATGAGATGAAACAGTCAGTTTGGCAGACCGAGTCCTCAACATGGGTGGAGGAATCAATGAGGGAGGCTCATGGGAACAGGCTCTGCATAGGTAGACAACAACAATATCTGTCGTTACCAACTGTGATGCCCACCAAGCGCTGCATGTGCATACATGTGAATGAATCCATCGCCATGTCCACACATGGCTCTGTTCACAACGCTGTTTAGAAACACAATGACTGCGGCCATTATCTGAAGGGCTCCTGACACTAGGCTAGGTCACAGGTCGAAGGGCACCTAGCCAGAGTGTGGGGGTCGCAGCATCATGTGCCACTCAATTATAAACCACGACAAAAGCAGCAGCAGGCACGTGGCATGGACTCCAAAACCAGTGCAATGGCCCCAGACGTGACTATAAATACTGAGCGTCACATGCCGCAGCAATGTGTGACCTGCACCCACCGAGCCACCCACCCACCCAGCCAACAACAACCGCCGTTCACCACTAAGTGGCGGTGACGTCACCACGGCACTTGTGCCATGCTCGGTGCACTTTGAGGCCACGCAAAGTGTTGAAGGCCTGCTGGCTGGAGGTCACGGAACAGACCCAGGTGCCATGGGTTGACCGACTGAGATGACTGGCAGATGCACCAATTGTGCTCCCAACTGTGTCAACTCTATGCGTTTTAGCCACCCAGCGCTCAGCTCGCTGTTTGTGAGCGTCGCGCCTCTGCCCTCCGTTGTTGTTGGAGGGTGACTACCTCCCCAGCAGTGTCCTTTACGAACCTCCTCTACAGAGGCCAATCTTGACACTGCCACATCAGCCCATCTCTTCTTGAGCCCGTGCCACACCCGTTTAGCCCCATCAATTAGGCCCAACAGAAACTGCTTGGGCATGCGGTGGCTGGGCATAAGGGCAACATGCCGAAGGAGCTAACTGATGGGACTGTGTCCAAACCATTCAAGAACCTGTGAATTCCTTACACAATTCAGTCTGGTTAAACCAAGGATGGATCGTACACAGACTAGCCTTAATATTTCAAACCGGCACAGATGTTCCTTTAGAGGGCACCATATTTCACAAGCATAAAAAATGGAGGGCACAACTGTGGCCGAGAAGACACAGAGCTTTGTAAAGAGTGATTGGCCAGGTAGCTTCCACACAGCGTTATGCAGCTAATGAAAAGATAATGCTGCTCTGCTGATTCAGAATGAGACCTTGGCTGCCCAACTAGTGCTGGTCATAAGCACACTGCTCAAGTACAGAAACTTCTCCCCTCTCTCCACAAATGCCCCATTACTCGTGGAAAGTTCAGGGAGGGAGTGTCTGATGACAGGGGCTTTTTTTGTGGGACCAATGATCAGGAGAAACCTCTTGGTAGCATGCTCCAGGTTCAGCAGTAGCATCTCCAACTCCTTATCAGAGTGGGCATAAATCACGAGATCATCCGCATACATAATATGGTTGACGAATAGAGAGCCATCCTTTGACTGCACCCGGGCATCGATCAGCCTTCCATGGGCATCGATCAGACTTCCATCATAACTATACCAGATGGAAATTCCACTGGTACATTCATGCAAAGCTTCTTGAACTACATGGTCAAAGACAATGTTAAATAGTGTAGCGGCCAGAGGATATCCCTGTCGCATCCCAAAAATAACAGAAAATGGCTCCAACACCCACCCATGAAACTTTACCCATGCCGGCCCAGCATTATGAAGATCCTTAATGTCTGTGACTCCTAAAGCATAAGAATTACTTCGAGTCCTGGCCTATTGATGGTATCATAGGCCTTGACCAGGTGAATAAAGCAGAGATGCACATCCTGTTGAAATTCTCTACATCTCTGCTATACCATATGGACAGAGAAAATGGCATCCGTGCAGGACTGCCACCTAGACCAGGGGTCCCCAACCTCCGGAAAGCGGACCGGTACTGGTCTGTGGCCTGTAAGGAAACGGGCCGCACAGCAGGAGGTGAGCGGTGAGTCCGCACGTGGCCCGCCCATTATTATATTTAATGCTTCCGTCCACGCCTCTTTCCCGCACTGTGCACTTGTCTCAGTCACAGTTTTGGTAAGCCCACAAAAGCAAACCCTAGCCAGAATGAGTAAAAAACAAACGTCGCTAGAGAGCTTCTTTGAAAAGGAGGAAAGACCCAATGATGAACCCCCCCCGGTCCGTGAATGAAAAAATTGTCTTCCACGAAACCGGTCCCTGGTGCGAAAAAGGTTCGGGACCGCTATCCTAGACAATCACCCACACATTTACCCAGTCACTCACCCACCCAACCACCTGACCAATCACCTACCCACATATCCAGCCAGCATCTCCATTGTTTGACTACAATTGACCCCTCCAACAAAGTGATACTGATTTTATTACCCGCTTGAGCATGATAGACTGAGTCAACCTCTGACCGGTATTTCAACTCACAAGCTTGTGACTTAGACAAGCACTCTGCACATAGCGCCACCTAGCATGAAACATTATCACCGATTAGTCTTCTTAAATGCGCTTTTCGTCTGAATGCTAATAGCACATTTGTCTTTCTGAAAGCACACTTCCACAAAGGGCCTGTCTTTAACACAGGCATGCATCATCTAAATGATATCCACCTTACCCCTGACCAGCCCTAAACCTAACCCCAATCTATCCAATACCCTGATCCACTTTCATCAGGCAACCAATTACGACACTGAAAGCCATATGGAGGTACCCATTTAAGCATACTATTACAATATTGGGTTCTACTTGACGATAAACGTTTCACATCAATGCTAAGATTGAATAAACGCACTCTGTGATCTTCCATGCCTTATATGTGCGTGTGTATTTAAACTCAGGATTCCCTCTTATACTATAAACTATTTTTCTTTCAACAGGTGAGGCCCACTGAGCTATAAAGCTCTTTTTCAGAAACGACCTTGGCCACAAATGATCACTCAACGAAGTGGCTTATCATGTGGAAATTTATAGCAGCCAAATACTTTAAACACAAGTGTCTAAATGTGGAGGGAAAAACAGGAGGGCCCGGAAAAAAATCCCCACGAACACAGGGAGACATGTAAATATACAGGAGTCAGGTTGGGATTGAACCCACAACCTCCTGTATACCAGGCGAGGTGGTTAACATCTCGCCACCGTGGCGTACACGTAAGTGCCGTATACCTTTGAATTACACGTCAATATCATGGTTTATTTGTTCTGTTTTAGTCACCTTTACCATGCGATTAACCATTAACAGACATCTGTTTCCCCCACAATCTCGAGTAAACGAAGTGTTGATTCATCGAGTACATTCTTGGATCTGGGGACCTTGAATACACACATACATACATTTGTTTGATCGATTGGGTGAGGGGGCTTTCCAGAGGCGTGGCACGCTTCAGAGCAGCCGGATATTTAAAAAGAGCAGCCCCTCTCCATTCATCGTCCTCCATGCATCGCTCAGTGCCAGATGCGCTTGGAGTCAAAGTGACTCCCAGTTCAACACACATATGTGTTGGCAGTCCTGAGTCGGTGGTGAAAATTCCATTTTCCTATATCTGTTGGACGAAGAGTTCGGGTATATAGTGGGTGTTATATTCTTCGTATGCTCCATATATTGGATGTTGGATTTTTTGTGGATTTTGAAATATTTGTTAAAATATCAAACCCGATGTGCTGTGGAATGTCTAGAAACAATAAAATCAACCAGGCCAGTGTAACAGGTGCAGCTAAACCATCGTCACATTTATATTACCTGTGATCTTCCTGGATGGCGCTTATTGACTGTGTGATGTTAAAATGAGATGCCTTTCAAAATGTTGACAATTACAACCCACTTGAACACGGCAGGTTGTGTTTGATACTTTTTGGTTAAATCGGTGGCACTGAACCTGATTATATCCTTTCAAGTAAACAGTGCCACCGTTAATTAATGACGAGTGGCAAATATTTAAAACAAATTATATAGCCGTCGACATCTTGTAGCATTTGGCCGGAAGGACATATTGACCCATTTCCATTCCGCGTTGCCGGTATCAATAATCACCAGCGAGATTGGCTTGCGCCGCGCTACTGATGGTTCTGGGCCCGCTGACTCACCCTCTCGGTGAGCCCCACGCCGTGCGAGCGGTGAGTCATCACGTGCCAGTGCCCAACGCAGTGGGTTAGTCAGCACCAGCTGACACTTGCACACACGCACACACGCTCGTTGTCGACAGATGAAAGGTCTCTCACCTCCCGAGTTTCTTCTACGATGTCAGGGAACAAGAAATTCGGGCAGCATTTTATTTTCTCCTATTTCCATGTTAGAGAACGGCCCACAGAAGCAAATATTACAGTGCTACTTCTGAGATATGACAGGGTTTAAAAAGAAACTTGACAGTTGTTCCATGTTGTTGAATGATTGGTCCCCACCGTTCGAATTTGGAAATTCCACTGCTGGCTTAGGGTCACTAATGGAGATTAATGCTTACCCACTGCTCATTTGTGAAGGGATACAACTTTTGCTTGTTGAGGTTTATAATGCACTGGCAAAGTATGAACACAACACGGATGGATGACAGAGAGAAAGGTGAATAGACATACACATGAATAGATAGGAGAACAAGATACAGATGGACACAAGGACAAAGCAAGTATTGGATAGATGGATGAATGAACAAAGACAGGCAGACATATTCAGTGAGAGATGGATGGAAGCCTTTTGCCAAAAAAAATGAAATTAACGATGCTCTCCGGGTTCTGCAAACGACGTCTGCACAGGCATCACCACATGCTGATCAACTCTCCACGAGCAGCCTATGGGACTAGACGGACAGAAGACCAAACGGAAGTTGAAACGGGAGAAATTATCAAATGGATATATGGACGGATGCTCGGGTGAACGGCCCTGCAGGCATGGCTCGGAGGTAGAGTCTGCAGACGGCGCGGAGGAGTGGAAAATCTGACCGTGTGATCGTGTGTGCATGTAACTCGATAAAGAGTCGTTGTGACCGAGATAGCACTTGTACTCTGGCAATGGAACAGCCACAGAGGCGGCAGTAGTGGTGGCGGATGTAGTGACGACAGTGCTGATAGTGGTTGGAGTGGTGGTGGCGATCGTGGCACTGACAGTACCGATGGCAGAGGCAGTGATGGCAATGGTTAAAATAAATAAAAAAACTGCTCTTCAAAACCACAATCATTTAAATCAGTGGTTCTCAAAGTGTGGTCCACGGACTACCAGTGATCCACAACGGTCCTCAAGGTGGTCCTATTTCACACCGTATGTAGCCAACCATGCAATCGGAGGTGCAGAGAAAAAGTGAATGTATTTTGTCACGAAGGGGGGGGGGGGGGGGGTGGGTGGTCGGAAGTATTTTTTATGTCAGCTGAGTGGTCCGCGGGCCAAAAATTTGAGAAGCAACCGATTTAAATGATTAGCGCCACGCATAGAGGCCGAGGCTCCACGTGGCCTGAGCGTAAGCGGGTGGAGAATAAGATTTCCAAAAAAGTGTAAAGCCTCTCCAGTCGACTTGTTAGGAATGTGCTCATAACACGGCGCATATGTACAGTGAAGGTTTTTTTTTTCACAAGAACCAATCTCATACCTGCCGCCCACACAGACAAGGCACACATGCAGGACAGCAGGAAACATCGTTATATAATAACGCGCCGTGACAGGCAGAGCCGTGCTGCACACACGGGGAAGAGCTAAGGACTTGCGCTCCCGCAATGTTAGCGAGGTCGTTTGGTATTCGCTTAATTCTTTTCGCTTGTTTTGATTTCATTCATGTTTTCACCAAGGTAACGTTCGAAAAACAGAACCAGGATAGCGGAGCGCCGCGTTTAGTACGGAAAAATGGGTCTTGGAGTGAAGAACCTGGCTGTGATCTAAGGCAGCGAAGAGAAGCTGGGAAGAGAGAGAAAGGAGACGAGAAAACAAGAGAAGAAAGAAAATTAGTGATAAGTGAAGAACACACTGGAGTAAAATGATCAAGCCAACAATGACAGTGATGCCTGCAAGAGAGCCCCAATTACGTTTGCGTAGAGATACCACATGCATCAGAATCAGCCACCGTTAAAAGACGAGGGTAAAATGTGAGTTTACCAACATCTCAATTGTTAGAGCCTATATTCGCTCGATTCTAATATAGCACAAGGCGATCACAAAGACACTAAGTGCCACAGGATAATTATCGTTTGCCTGCAGGGGGCGATGTTGTGATAATTCAACCAATTCAGTAATTTGCAGGTATTGTTTCCATGTGCCAAGCCTTTACAAAAAACCCAAAATAACGTTATGGTCTTTTTTTTAAACGTCTGCTGCGAAGCAGATGGTGTGCTGTCTCTCTGGTTAATAGCCCCACAGTAATAACCATGGCGGTCGCTGGGATCGAACCACGAACCTCTCCAGGAAGCAGCCAACGGGATCTAGCGCTGAGCCCTCCCACCACTCAATAGCGGTGCCTCGGCAAGAATGGAACGATTCCACACGGGGCTCGGTGGCCAGCCAAACGGCTCAGACGCTTTGTAATTGAAAGTTGCTGATGAAATGTCTGTGGCTATTGATTGTGAAACTAATTACAGTCGGCAACGGTGGATCCGAGTGTGGTAGGTGGTTAAAATTAGATTTAAAATAAACCGGCAAACCTGTAATCGGGTATGAAGGCAAGGAAGGGGGCAATGGATTCCAGAGTTTAGCAGTAAAGGGTTAGGTAGAAGGGTGAAGAGTTCCAGAGTTTAGCAGCATGGAGTGCGGAGGAGACAGAAAGCTGATGGCACCATTAATACATCGGGGTGGGGGGAGGGGAAATATCACAACTTTGCAACAACAACAAAATTCCTGCGCTTTTAATTGAATCAGTTCCTCAAAATGTCAAGTGCAGCTCACTTAGTCGATGAGTCTGATGAAAGTTTAAGCTTGTGAAAGTCTGGCAAGCTGGACTCGAATTCCATACCCAGTGATTAGTCACTGCAGGGGGCCTCTCATGACTGATTGCTCCACAGTAGGGCTTGAAACACAGACAGTTGCCCATTTGGCTCATAATGGCCATGTCAAGCCAAAAGTATATGAGAACCTTTGTTCAAAGTCAGTGGCAAATTCTGCTAATAACACCACACTTGGCCATCACTTCCTTCCTTCTGCCAGACCCACCAGCTGTTGCAGTCAACACCCAAACTCCAAATTCTGCTTCTAAAGACTCATTACCACCATCTGGATTCATACCCAGCTTCAAGCTACGTGACCAATGCACCACGTTCCCATGTGCAGTAAGTTTTGTGGTTTTAATTTAAGTAAAAAGTTAAGACTGCGATTGCAGTCATAGAATAAAAACAGAGGACTACTTTGCTCAATCGCTTAGCCGAACAGATAATGGGTAAGAGACCCTTGAGGGATTTAAGGCAAAATCTTTCGTCTCTTTCTGTTCATTACCTGCCTATACAGACACCCAGAAGAGATAAAATAAAAAAAATCCTGCACTGTGTGCCAAGAATATGCCAATACCAGTTATACAACTAGAATAAAAAATAAAGGACACATCCATTAATTTAAATAAGTAATTCAGCTCATGATACATGCATGGAACCATGTGTGAAAAAAATGTACGATTCGTATACATGTGTTGTATTTGGTTATTGGGAGATGCCGACAGCTTGGGAAAGGCCTTCATCTACCAGGGGATAGATCATGCCTGATGCTGATATACTGTATGCGATTGGTTCGCGAAATCACGGCGGCCATTAAAGATTCACCATGCATCACAAGGACAAAAACTCCTTTAAAAAGTATTTTTTTAAACGGTTTTATTTTAAAGTGCACTAAAAAGGAAATAACTCGATTGTACAACGGGAAGTGTGAAATCGAGACACGCAGCGCCTGCTTTTTGCGCGAGCCGATTCCACAGTTTAAGGACCGCGGCGTTTTTGACCTACATAAATATATAATGAATATGCCGTCCATACAAAAATTTTAATTGCTTGAAAGGAGGCAATTAATTGAAGTATTGATGCCGATTTTCATACAGGCGTGCATTGTCACCGGATATGAGTACGTGTGCAAAATGTGTAATTGATTGGACAACAGGAAGTAGACGAACTTTTGATTACAAGATTTGACCATGACACAGCTTTCAAGTTAAGTAAAAACGTTGAAAAAAACAAATAAGTTATTGCACTGAATCGTGGTTCTGAATAGTTACATATCACATACGTAACCCTGGACGAAATTAAGCATTACAAGTCCAACAATAAAGTGCTACAAACCCAAAGGTAACATTCTTTTTTTTAAAGGAAGAGACTGACTGAATGCGTAAAATTATTTATTGTAAAGAAAATAACAGCTAACTGTCGGCGCAAGGTACCAAATCCCAGCAGAACAGCCACCACCAGCGCGTCACATGCCCACTCCGCTCTCTTTAGCAGCTCCGTGCACTCGTAAAACACAGCCTGGACTAAGGTTTAAGATAATTAACCCTGCTCTCTCTCTCTCCCTGGCGGTACTAGTTCACTGTCCGCTATTTGTCAATAAAGTTCCGCCTGTTCTGCAATAAGACTCAAGACAGGAAATGTTTTGTAAAACTTCAAAGCCTAACTATTGCGCTGCCGCCGTAGCCTTTGCACTATGAAAATGGCGCAAGCGGCAAATATACTTGTTTATATATTATTTAAAGTGGCCAGCGCAGAACTAGAGGTGTTAAGGTGAGGGCCAAGTATAGTACTTGGGCTGACTTTCCCATATAGATGTTTGAGTGTTATTCTTGTGTTAGTTGGTTTTGTCAAGGTCCTCCGATATCTCCCAATGTGCAAGGAATTGGTCAAACATCACAATGTCGGACCCTCCTTGAAGAGCGAGGTTTTCATGAATATTACAGTTTTTATTATGGTGTTACCGATGAGCGATGTCACCAAGCCCTATGCGTCCATCATCACCTCCCGTCCAGCAGCACACATGGGAACAGAGGTAGACTTGTTTTCTCCCCAACTCCTTTGGTGCACACCAATTAGTGAAGTGATTGAACTGATCATTTGTCGAGTAATCGATTACTTGAGCCACCGGATAAGCCCAGCACAAATTAGAAGTACTATCATTAATAGGACGTTGTGGCTCCCTTGTGCAATGGGCCCTTTTCCGCCCCCCACATGGGAGTAGGATGCCGTGCATACCGAAGCGGGTGGGGGGGGGCAGGAGGAGGCACGGGCAGGGAGGCCGCGGCAAATTCTTTTCCCAGCCGCTCACCCACCCCACTGGGCCCCCGCTCGCTCAGCTCTCTCTCCTTTCGCTCGCTGTGAAACAACTGTTTTGGGCACAGGCTGAAAATACTTCGGCTGCCCTTGTCAGAAATGCAAACCGAGATTGCGGGCTGCGTGGTGAGGTAACGTTCCGGGTGATGGGCCTTTGTCATAGTGTATGGGGCTTGAATTCCGGCGGATTCTAACTTCTACGTGGGTGCCAACGTTTTTGCACTGCGGTGAGATGATGCCAGTGACAGTAAAATACTTGCTCAGTCCAGCGGCGCTGAAATTAAATTGCTTGACTCACAAACGTGAGAGGTATGGAGTTTAAATATCTGTGAGGAAGCAGCGGCCGAGTCCATCATCTCTCCAGGGTTGGACAAATGTTGTACCAATTTGTTGGGACATTCAACAGTGGTTGTGTTAAGAGGCTAATGAAACGAGCACCGCGTTATGCTGGAAGCCAGCAGTCAGTGGCCATCCTCACCAAAGCCATGGAAATATTGAATTTCCTATTTCCATCACTGACTCAGGTCCACCAATGAAGAGGATTGACACACCGTTGCTCGTTTAAAGACGGAGATTGCCTCGACTTGTTCGAGTCCAACACCACCACCGCCAACTCCTGAACTTTTATTTGCTTTGGGCAGCCCACAGCAGCCACCCAAACTCCCACCATCCCCGAACGAGCATCCCTAACACATCCCACCCGCCCCATGCAACACAACTCGCCCAACGCGCAACGCCCACCCCTGCACCTCCAACAGGGAAGGTCCTGCTCCGACACAAATCCAGGCGGAAATCCCACGTGCGTAGCAACAACTGCTTCCCATCCGAGCCTGCGCCCCTTCTCCATTAACACGGTAACGAGCTCAAGAACAACGGCAAGGTTGTTCATGTGTAAACCCAGCTACAAGTGAGGGATTCTTAAAGTAAAAAAACTCCTCACTTGTACTTGCAAACAAGACTGCATCACCCCTGATCATCTGATCCCCCAACCGGCTGCCAAACGGATCTGAACACAACTACAAGATCACCCAAATCTTCTTCAAGATCCGAAATATACTTGCTCTAATCTACTTCTCCCTCTCTCATCTCACTCTACTCCACACACGCTACTCTACTACCCACCCCCTCTCATCTCCCTCTAGTAACCTCCTTACACTCTATGCTTCACCAAGACCTTGGTGTTGTTGCTCCTTTTCATATGTTGTCCACACTGTTGGGAACTCTTCCCCGTTAAGTATCGCCTTACAATGGCGCTCCTCGCCTCAAATATACTTACGACGATCTCTTTTCCCACTGTGCGTTGTCGCTTCCTACAAGGACTGTGACATTGAATCTATTAAATGAATTGCTAATATTAAACAGAGGCGAAGAGAACAAACCACGTTGTACAGAGAAAACCCAAAATAAACTGAAATAAACCAAAGAAAAGGAATCCAATCTAGAACCAAATCACAATCCTGAATTGTGACAATTTATATAATAACGTGGGGAGGTGTGCAGAGACGGGGAGTGAATCATTACTCACCTACCTCATAGCCCGTAGAAACCTCTATCCGGAGCTCCCATTACGATGCGAGCAAAGGGTGCCTTGAGATGCAGTCACATTTGGCTGAAGCGTAACTCCACATTGTAGCGCGCTGACGCGTAGACGTTTTAAACGATGCAGCGATTCATCTTGTGCCGGCGTAGCACGTGCCGCGATACATCGGGACAGATAAAAAAAGAACGTGGCCAGATTCCTCACATTGCACACCGGTTATTCACAACGGATGTGGTTATTCACAACGCAGTTTGTTTATTGTTGCACAATGCCTTTTCATTTTTTTATTAAGAGTCATTGCTATTGATCCCCGGGCCACTGAGGTTCCATGTTTGGCTGAGGGGTGAGAGCATTGCCGGATCTGAGATCAGCTGGAGCTGGTGGCCACGGCGCATAAACATTGCACACTAAGAAACTCCCCCCTCCTCCACCAGGTTAAAGAGGAGAGCGGAAAGGAATGTAATGCCACTTATAAGCCCGGGGTGGTATTTCAGCAAACAGCGTTAACGACATTACAGCAAATAAATGTTTTTGCAAGAATCTTGGCGTTTTTTTTTAGTTTCAGTCACGATGCGGGGGTCATGGTCCGATGCGATAATAGATTTGTTTGTTGTATGGTTTCCTGTTCCATCTCATTTGTATCGTTTTTGTTCGCGCCATTAGCCTAAATGTAATGTTATAATATTGTTTCTACCGAATTTTCTCAAGCTATAAATAAGGCATTCTCTACGCACACACTTTAATGCGTGTACAGTAATACCTCGAGATATATACTAAGTAGATGGATGCGTTCCAGGAGCTTCAGTCGTATATCAAAATTTTGTTTATTGAATAACTTCTAACATGACTACTGTGAAGGATGCATTCATAGCCTTCGTAACTTGCCATATCATACTATAAACACTTCATAAGTTAGCATCCATATTGTAAACAAGGACAATTTATGTAAAAAAAATGTATAGTGTACAGGATTAAAATGTTAAACTTACATATATAAAAGAAGCAATGTGTACTGTCAAATATCTTCACACTCAGTGTAGTCGTCGGTGCAGTCATAACGTTGCATTACCCTCCAAACACCACGTAGCTCCATAACACCGTGCGCGTTGCTGCGCACTGATTGGCCAAAACGAATGTAAACAAACATTCTATGACCTATTGCGATGCGCAACGCTTAAGACACAGATCTTATTATAATTTCACTCTTATTTCCTATAGTACAATAGACTGATGTTTTTTTACATAAATTCCAGCGTACTTATTTTTTATTTTACTTAATATTTTTCCATTATAATAATGATAATAAATCCGAAGTTTGGTACACCGAAACTTCACATATCTAATATTCCCATATAGAGGTATGACTGTACTGTGAGCATAAAGGTTGCTTTTAAGAATTAGACTAGTGGATAGTTACGTCCCGAGTTAAGTTATGTCGATTGATCAGTGGCCGAACACGAGGAAGAAAAAAAGTTGTGCATTTTTTTTACACAGAGTGTGGTCCATGGCTAAATGTTGTGTCAAAAGCCTAACGATCATTTTGCACAATGCCAGAAAGACCCACTCAATACAGCAGTCACGTTGACAAGGTGCCTGTCAAGTTCATCAAAGCGCACGTTGTTAAACGTCATCATGGTACGAGTACCAGTGAAGCGAGACAAGCTATGAGTCACAGCAACAGCGACCAGATTTTTTTTTAAACATTGGTGAACGTAGCAGCCAGTAATAGCTGCAAGCGTGACACCCCCATTACATACAATATGAATACATCTCGACTGAAAGCTTTCGTGACTGCAGGAATTAATATTCTTTGGGTCTTTCTGTGATTTTCTTTGAACCTATCTACTGCTACGTGACATGGCCGAAAGACCCAAAGAATATAAATAAATTAAAACATTCCCTTTCTCACGCCTCTGATTAGCACGGTTGTTTACGTGCGGTGCGAAAGAAGTTCAACATACATACACGTCAACGCATTTATGTATTGTGTGCAAGATAATCAACGTTAAATCGATTAATCTAAACACCTTGAATAGCTCTACTATGTAGGCATAAAAAGATAGGAGCTGTTGATTTTTTGGACTGCTGATATGCCAGGATGCAATGAGACGGTTTGCTATACGAGGTTACAACAATGTATTTGGGACAACGCCATCAACAGCCATCACCGAGAACGTGAGCACTCCAATACAAATTACGAGATAGAGTGACTCTAGGAGGGTATTTACCTTCAATTAGAAGATAACGATTCATCCACTAACATTGATTCTTCGCACTCACAATGCAAACACCGAAATGTGCGTATGAAAATAAATTATATAAGTTTGAAAATTATTTGCAAACTTTTAAGCTAATGAAACGAACGAGCAAGAACAGAAGGGGCAGTACAAATAAGCATGCTAACTAAAAAAACAATACAAACGAGACAGTCCAGAGGTGAAAGACAATCCAAATAAGACTTGAAATTCATCGATTACCGTAATTGAATAGTGAAAATGCATTGAATCACGGCAGATGGAGGCATGTGAAGTATTACGTGCTTATTCAAAACACCACACTGTGTGTGGGTCACTGCGTGGGTGTGCATATTTGCTTTTTTTTTTACAAGTGAGAGTTGTGGAAAATGTACTTTGCAGTTAGATAAAGCACGGGCCAGGTAAAGGCAGCTTGGGCCACACAACAGATGGCAACTGCCGTTAAGTTTCACCACATCCTGCAGCCATGTACCAATGAATTTGCGTCACTTTTTTACACTGGAAAGCCTCGCTGAGTGTCAGCACTGTGTCAGGAGGGTCCTGCCAAGTTCTTTTGCAGAAGGAGGCGATGTTGCTGTCGTGATAATTTCATAATTTGCATGTTTCAGAATTGGGAAATTTTCTCAATACCAATTGCATTGTATGAGGGTTTTTTTTAGCTTTAGAAGGAAACCGGAAAACGCTTAAGAAACCAATGGAGAGAACATGGGAGAACATCCAAACTCCTCACAGAAAGGCGTCTGCATTAGGAATCGAACCCTTGCCCCCTTTTGCTGAGACGCGTGAGCGTTCCCACTGCGCAACCCTGCCGGCGAAGTCGAGGAAATGAGCTGCAAGGAACCGCCCCCCCCTCAGTGCTGACCCACCTCGGCACCAATCGCACCTTGGGGCCAAAGGCCACTCGTACCATGCCATTTGCAGGGGGTGACAACCTGCTAATCATAATGCAAGAGCTACGATCAGCTTACTGTTATTTGGCAATTGGCCTCTAAAGCCCCCAAGACTTGCTTGTGTTGTGATAGAAACGTCGTGATATTTGTATTATTTTTCTATCTACGTGGCTTTACCGAAAGACCCATAGAATACCTGATCATAATATTACTACACTTTGATTTGTCACAGACTCGGAATATATTTCCCCGAAATGGAAATCGCATCAAAGTGCCTCCCCCTGCTCAATAAAACAATTCAGTGACACTCATCTTCTATGATTGGCTCTGAGTCAGTGCTGTAAATTGCACACCACTATGGCAGATTCCATTGTATTCCCACAGAGTGGTACTCATTCTCGTCATCAGCCATGATGTTGATGAAGCGTACATTTCGTTATATTCATGGAATATGTCAACTTTCAAGGCCTGTTAGAACATTATTAGTATTTACTTCATTTGTTCAGTTATGAATGAATGACTGCAGTCATATGTACAGTATATATTAATAATGAATACTCATTTTTAAAAATACATTGAGTTTACACAAACAGACTTGCTCTTTATGCCATTAAAACTATATTTAAAATACACTTTAAAGTTCCTTTATTTTTTTATTAATTCATAAACTTCTTGAGCTGTGGCTAAAACAAATGATCTGGGGTTTAATTACAAAACCACAAACATGCCTTTATCTCAAGCAGGCGGATAATTATCATTGCCGTCCCCAACTCTGGGAAAACAGGCCACTCCTACCTCAGGCCTTGTGCAAACACATCGCTAGAATTCCTCGTTTGAATTCATCATCCTACACCACCACCTCCAACATATTTTAACTTGTTCAGCACAACTGCAACACATCACTTTTGTTCCTATCAGTCGTTCATTCAATATTCGATCCATTCAGCAGTGGATAGATCACAGCTGGTGATGGTGATGACAATGATGTTAGCACGAACACAGCCGAGAAGCTAAACTAAGTGAGTGACATCATGGCACACAAGCAGGTCTCACTTTGACGCTGACCCTGTGATGTCATGGCTGGTAATGGAGATGGTCCAGCTCTTAGTCATACACCATGGGTCAATAACTGAATCGACACCAGGGTCAGCAACTCCGTGGTACTGGATCA
Organism: Entosphenus tridentatus; assembly: GCA_014621495.2. Lineage (NCBI taxonomy): Eukaryota > Metazoa > Chordata > Hyperoartia > Petromyzontiformes > Petromyzontidae > Entosphenus > Entosphenus tridentatus. The sequence continues at coordinate 6,506,757 of CM025607.2, read as the reverse complement.
GCCGGGCCGGGTTGGAGCGGGCTCAGTTGCCATGAGAATGTGGGCAGAGAGGTGGGGATGTCCGAGCATCTGTCCACCTAAGACCTGCGGTCAATTATAACATTTACAAAAACACCGCCGAATTTACAATGACATTGTGATTTAAATTTACACAAGTACACGTACTTGTGTAAATTGCAATAACAAGGTCAAGTAAAATTGTACAATTGTACTTGACCCCAGGTCTGTTGGGTCTCCTATTTAGACATCAGTCGCTCTGTAAGACTACAGCTGTGGACATTCCACAAAGGGCGCCAACGTGGTGAGATGTTAACTACCTCGCCAGGTATACAGGAGGTCGTGGGTTCGAGCCCGACCCTGACGTCTTTATATTTCGAGTTTGCATGTTCTCCCTGAGGTCGTGTGGATGTTTCTCTGGGTGTTACGATTTTTCCCAGCACATTTAGAAACATGCGTTTACAATATTTGGCTGCAATAAATTTCCACATGATAAACCACTTCCTTGAGCTATCATTTGTGGCCAGGCCGCTTCTGAAAAAGAGCTATATAGAGCTCAGTGGACCTTACCTGGTATAATAAAAAAAAGTTAATAGTTAAGTGGTATTGAATTTATTATTCCCGGGCGAATGATTGAAATGACCCATAAGCCAGGATTTGAACTTTGCAAACTTCCAACTGTCGAGTTGAGGGCTCTGGCAACATTGCCAGCCAGGCCCGGCCTCTAGGAAAAGGTTCCACCACCTCTTTCCAGGCAGTGTTACTGTGTGAGAGAATGTTTCGGCTGTTTCTATTAAAAATAAAAAGTTTCATTGCTGTGTTTATATAATACTTTGAAAGGTCTTGGCATGCTTTGCGGGATTTGAATGTTGCTGGCTGAAAATTTGTTACAGCATCACGCCACAACAGTCCGGCAACGTTAATAAATTTGTGCAATATACAACGTAAAATATATTCCCCTACATCATTTCCCTTTGTTGCTTTTTGTCCCCGGTCAGGTTTCAGCTGTGCTTTCAGCATCAGGTAATGAGATGATTACTACTTCCAAGATACCTTAAATAGGCATATTTATCCATGCAAGCAAAGATTTTTTTACGTCCTCCAAAGAATGTTTGTTTCATGTTAATAAAACCAGAAATATTTAATCGTGACAATTCACTAAATCGGGGGGGGGGGGGATCATTACATGCCCTTGCAATAAAATTCCCAGTTCCCAAATTAAGCAAAACACCAAATGTAATTAAGTGTTTTGTGCAGTTATTGCTGAATGGGTTCAGACCATCAACGCTCTACACCAGAGAATCCTGTTAAATCATGGGTTGCTGAAACGTGGATTTGAACCCAGGTCCTCAGCTGTGCCAGCTCAGTGTTCTGACACGTTATTAGCCGTGTCAGAGGGCAGTTATATTAGTTATATTAAAGATAACAATGAATCAGTCGGTGTTAGCTGCTGAGGGCATAACAGTTTTTTTTATTCCTGTTGCTCTATGCCCCTCTACCGTTCCCGTTATGCTGTAATATGCACTAATGCCTTCTTTATTGAGGGCGATATTGGCACGTAAAATAACGATTGAGGTTCTTACCTTGGGATGTTTAACCAATTCCATTTCGCAGAGCGTTTTAATGCAATGGTTTAAATGAGAGATAATGGAGAAGCATCATCTGGGCACCATTCTCTACTGTCTCATGGCAACATGACACCAACAACACAACTGGAATGTACTTTGGATAGAGAAGAGAGAAATAAAGCACAAGTTATAATAACAATAAAAAGCAGAGGTATGCGGAGGCCTGCGGGGATAAATGCACGCATGCCGCAGTGCACGTGTCCGTTCGGCCGCCCCCTCCGATCGACAGCGGCGCGGCCAGCATCGCGTGCATCATCTCGCCGCGCGTCCCACGGGACCTCACACCCCAGTGCCAGCTCCGACACAGAGGTCGAGCGCCAAACGACAGCGTCCGAAGCGGTGGAGTTGTTAATCATACGGCACGGCCTCCCGTGACTAACGCTACCATATAACGAGACTTGTAATGATCGAATACGTTGGACCGTAGATTCAGTGAATTGTCCTGGGTGGAGCAGTGGGTGGAGCATTGGTTAGTGCACAGCACCATGAACTAAATGATCTCAGTTCTATTTCTTGGTGACGGCTAACACCAGTGGATAGTGATATCTGAATCTGGTTCTGGGTCTTCCTCCTTTCACCAATCCACAATGATCAGCACGGTGAAATTATCAAAAACCTCCACGACAGATAAAGCATCATCCAGCAGTAAACTGGTGGAAAGGACTGTAATTATATGCACAGTGGTAGGCCGACGTCTGGAGCCACACCCCTTCTTGAGAGCAAATTGAGAGGGGCAGAGACATGAACGGACTTACAGAAGGAGATGCGGTGCCGTAGACCTGAGTAATTTGTAGACAGTTGCCGTAAAAACAGTTTATTACGTACCCATTCAATAAGTATGCATCTGTAATAATGTATGGTTTGTATACCTAAGTGAATCAACACAATCCATAAAGTGTCATCTCCAATTATAATTCAGTCAATCTCTTTGAGAGGGAACTACATTATTAATACTCAATCTTTGAGCTCTCACTCTGCTCCGAAGAATAGCTATTTCTAGAATATCAGCCTACAAATATGTAATATATTTGTAAATAAATTTCATCCATGATTTTATTAATTACCATGATTAACTTTCATGATGAGATTTTTTTTTCATGTCCAAGATTTACCGTCTCAGTTATATTGTTAATTTGTTCTACCACAAAAAAACATTGATTAAAAAAAGATTGATTCTGCAGAGGAATCGATTTTATAAACATAACATATACTTTCAATGTTGCTGTTGTAAGCAGACATGTTACAATTTCATTATTATACAATCTTAATCTCGTGATACATGCAATGAAACATCTGGACAACATATGATCAATCATAACATATGCAAATTAATTTCGTAAAGTTATATTTAGGATAAAAGAACAAACGAGATGGCACAAATGAAAAAAAATAACAAAGAGGCTGTCCCAATCAAGACAAAGAGACGCTTGCATCAAACCGGAACCGCAAATGTTTACAATTCTCATTGTTGGTGAGGCAGCAGGAATCATTCCACATTAATTAGTAATGACATAGGTGGCGAGTAATTTGTACTTGTGTGCGTGCACACCACTGTCAACGTCAGGAGCTCGGCAAATGTACGACGCACTTTTACGGTTGGTAAAGAATCTACTCCGGTAATAACGATGATCGCCCAGCGCGTCAAGACAGAAGAAAGGGACCCACTCAAGCAGCTCGCACATCGCGGGGCGTTGACTCGGTAAATCTCAAAATCAATAGGAACGTCCTTTTGCGTATAATCTGGGTTAATGGAGGTTAATAGGCATTGGTAACATCTCGGATCACAGCTCCCAGGAGACGTGCCTGCTTCAAGCCTCTCCTGCTGTGAATGAGTCACGTTAACAAACAGGGCGGAGTGGTACGGCCGACCTGAGCGTCCATGAGTTACAGGTCTCCCGTGTAAAGGCCCCCCCCCCCACCGTTTGGCGTGTGTTTTGGAGCGCTCGACTCTGCAGTCAAAAGGTTGTGAATTCAAATCCTGGGTCAGTGGGCATGGGAGAAACCCACTCTATCCTCGTTCTTCTGGGGTCGACAACGTGATACTCTTTGGTTTGGACCAAAATACTGGTCATCCTAATGGAGAAACTGGACTCAGCCATGGGAAAGTAAAATTTCCGCAACATTTGCATCTCTCGTTTTAAAATATAACACTTGTTCTTCATCCTCGATTGCCCTTCAAATGTATTCAAAGTCTCCTTCGCAAGTGGCATTGTCGATACAGGCTTTCACTTGACAAAATAAAGGTTACTGTATTAATCCTGTTCCTATTACTACTGTTGTTTTTCACAAGTTACACGGTATAGAGTGTTGAACACGAAAGCCGCAAGGCACAGACCGAGACGCACACCTCGAGAATGAAGTGGTTGTGACGAGCCAGGATATGAAGAACTGTGGAATAGAGGTGATGGCTCAGAACAGGATTGAGTGGAGAGAGAATACAAATAAGCCAGACCCCCAGGTTAGTGGGAAAAATGAAAGGGAAAAAATAAGACACTATAGAATCAATCATCAGCAGCCGTGGTCAATCCACTGCTGGATGAAAGCCACTCCAAGCAGCCAACATTTTCCAATCCTGGCAGCCAAGGAAAAGCCTCCAAGAGGACTTAAAACGAGGCAATGGAGGAATAAAATCAGTTGTATGCATTACAGATTTTATTTAATTAAAAAAATGAACATTGATCAAGGTAAGACTGAAAAATAAAACCAGGAAATTAGAGATGTAGGTCAGGGTTCGTGAATCGGCAACAAGCATTGACTCGAGTGTTATGGGTCTGGGCTGAGATTAGAGCAAGGAATTTGGGGTATGGTGAAGCGTTCAGCTTCAGGTGCAACGCCAAAGAGCAACGTCCTTCTATTTTAAAAGTATCTGCTGGGTCGGAAACGGGTCAAAGCTTAGCATTGAGTCGTGATGCACACTCGGCTCGTAACGACCTTGCACATCTCACTATTTGATTCGTCGAGATTCGGTAATATTTTGATTTAAAAATGTTAGGTTTTTGTGTATTTTTACGTGTGTATAATCTGCATTGGCTGCATGGTAGACATGAAAAGATACCAGTCAGTGGGGATTAATGAAGGGGGGACCACGATTGGTTCGGATGCTACTCGCCACTGATGTTACTGGCCAGGTACTCAGATTCATAGTTTTTATTGATTCAACAATTAAAATGTCTCCTCGCTTCAGCGATGTTCACTAATTACAACCCTACGCTGATTGAGGAAATTCCACATTCAAATGGCAAGGGCAGGTCTGTCCATAGATAAGAACACTGTTGACCTTTTACAAAGTAGTTGCAACCCTGGATAGGTGATGATGACGAGAAAGAGACCCCCCCTCCCCTCACCGCCCGCCTTTTGAACTCGCAACTTTGTGAATGTCGACCTCTGACCACAGTAGCAAAACATATTCAAGAGAGAGGTGTGTGGATTTAAACGCGATGGTTGGAAAGGGCAAGAGGAGGAAGGGCTGTATAGCTCCCAGATGCCGAGGAAGATGCGTCTCCCAGGCACTCCACCAAATCCGCTAACTCTCCATGCCTTAAAGACGCCACTCAAAACAAACAGCTGCGATCTTGTGGACGAGAGCCGAGATTGCGTGCTGTGGGCTTGTCTTTCGTAAAATAAAAAAAATCAGGCGCTTGAGTAACCTCGATGCAGTGTGGTATTAAACTGCATAGCAGTGATGTAATTGTTAACGTAAAAGTTGAATAACGACTTCCTGAACGTGACTATGTTTCTTTAAAAATCATAAACAAAACTTAAAGTGTGGACAGCCCAGAACACACAGCATAGGAATGTATATACATCATACAACCACCTCTACTACCAAAACAATCTTCGGTAACCGTCACGCAACCACAACACAAGCACACTCCTCCGCCAGTCCCGCTACTACTGCACATAGCGGTCATGTCAATGCGACGCCCCGTGCCAGGCTAGGTGCACCCAGCCACACTGAACAAAACCTGACCACCGCACTCAACCACGCCTCGGCTACCCCCCTCCCCCATGCACCACGACTGACTAAAAACTCTTAAAACGTAAAAAAAAACACACAAGGCGGCTAATTCGTGAGAGGTCCTAGCGAGTTTTCGTGAGATTGACGAGCGGCGGCGTGAGAGCCGAGGAGTATACAGCAGCATGTTACAGGGTGATGGGGAGAATGACGAGACGGGATGTCGTCGTGGAGGATGAGACTCGAGGATGAGACTCACGCATTAGGCGTGAGGGTACCTGGCCATGCCCCTCACCTGTATGAACTGGATGGTGAGCGCGCTCTTGCCCACGCCGCCACCGCCGACCACCACGATCTTGTGTTTGTCTTGAGTCGCCCCGTCCTTAGCCGCCATGGTCACTCCTCTTCTTCCTCCTCCTCCTGCTCTTTCCTATGCCTCCTAAATCCTCCTTCACCTCCTCACTTCTTTATTCCGTTTCCTTCGCTTTCACCTCGTCCTTCTCACGGCTACCGCTATTTATTGTCTTTCAGCTCTCTCACCTTTCTTCTTTCTCGTCTTTCGCACTTCCTCTTTCCTCCTCCTCCGCCTCGCTCTCCTCTTGAGGCTTACTCCTCCCCCCGTATTCACCTCCTTACTCCACCTCTCCCTTCACCCCCTTTCCTTTTAACCTCCTCCCCCGCAGTCTCCGCCCCCGCGCACAAGGGGGCCTCTGCGTGTCCCTGCCGGGCCGGCCGCTCAGGCAAGACGTCAGGCTCCGCGCGGAGTGAGCAGGCCCGCGCTCCCTCGCCCCGCTCCCCGCGTCTCCGTTAGTTTCTCCGAGTCTCCACGAGTCGCCGTGGGGGTCTCTCTCCACCGCCGTGTCTCTGCCGCTTCTCTGGACGTTGTTGTAGTTGACGTCTCCGTGTTGCGACGAGTCCCTTGCAGGGATCTCGGGGACCTCTGCGATCACTCTCCC
>CM025607.2:6479017-6499821 GCA_014621495.2 Entosphenus tridentatus | reverse complement strand
GGGAAGCCAGGGGCGGGGTTAGGGGGAAGTAAGGGGCGGGGCTGGGGGGAGGCGAGGGGCGGGGTTAGGGGGAAGCGAGCGGCGGGGCTAGGGGGAAGCAAGGGGCGGGGCTAGGGGGAAGCGAGCGGCGGGGCTGGGGGGAGGCGAGGGGCGGGGTTAGGGGGAAGTGAGGGGCGGGGCTTTGAGTGGTGATCAGGGGGCGGGAGACTGCGGGCGAGAGAGGTGGGGGGGGGCAGGCTGGAGAGGGGGGGAAATCGGATGGGGGGGGGATAAGAGAAATGGAGGGGCGGGGCTTATTAAGGTGGGGCGTGAGCGGCGCTGGCGGCGGGGGGGGGGCACTTGGGCGGGGTCTAGAAGGGGAGAGGGGGTAGGCGGAGGGGGGTGAGGGGGCGGTGTCAAGAGCCGGGGGGGCTGTGAGGAGAAGGGGCCGAGGAAGGGTGGGGTCAAGAGGGGTGGGGTCAAGAGGGGTGGGGTCAAGGGGGCGTGGTCTGCAGGGAGCATGAGGGGCGGGGCTGTGTGGGCGGGAGGCCCCAGGAGTTCACGAATCCCGCAAGGGCCTTGCGCGCCCTCTGATGGTCTTCTTCCGTACGGCTGCTGATGTAGATTTAGCCCAGTGGTTCTTAAACCTTTAAGGTTCTTAAACCTTGAACTGTAACCTTGCGTTCCTTTGGTTCTCAATCGTTAAAGAAATGTATAATGTTAATAAATACATAGAGGGGTTGATTAAACAAAGTAGTTGTATTTACGTGCCAGTGCTTAATTGGTATTTTCGGGTATTTACCATCTAAAAAATATGTGGCCGTGTCTCGCACCCCCAGAAAGGGTAACCTGGAGTGCTTGCACCCCAGGTGAAGAACCACTGATGTAGGGCAACAACTACAATTTCACATTCAGGTGGTCAAGCCTTAACACTGCATCACAGGAGTAGCTGAGTGTATCGCTGTGATGTCTCCGTTGTATTTGCGTATCGGGCATTGCGTCGTTCTACGTTGTATAGTTTGTTCTGGATTACCACAGTCGCACACTGGAGAGATTTAAATGTTTCATGTGTGCATCAGGTATCCGCATCTACTTCCATGGTTCGGATGCGGTTTAGAGTGAACCATGAGCTTCGTGTAAAATCAAAATCTGAGATCTTCTGCGTTGGGTCTGTCACAAGGGCACTGCATCAGAGAGGCCCCTGGACATAACCACAAAATAAGCATTAGCGTCGATATAGAGAATACATAATTAACTCAATAAATAAGCAGTTGTTTCCCTCATATATCCGTCGTTCCACTTACAAAATAAAATATATGTATGTATTACACAACCTATCAACCGCATGGAATTCCAGGGGTGCATAATTTCAGCAGCATTGTTACCGGTCAGTGTCTCATCGGGATTCGGGCTTGAATCAACAACGCTGGCAACCTGCACAGAGCCCCGCTGCTGCTGCTCTTGTTGGCCGTTCCGAGCTCAGAGGCGGCCGTGTGGCTCACTGGCCAGAGACATTGAGCCAGCAATCCGAACACAAAGCGATGTTACATTTGGTTTTTCATTGACTTTAATAAATATTGGCTCTGAGAATGATACAGTATATACAAATATACATGTTGGTTTGCCGGTCATCGAACAATCTCATTGCACCGTGTGAGAAAATCCACCTCCGAGATAATTCAGCAACCACACAACCACTCTATTTCAAGAGCCGCAATGCATGTGAATACGAGACGGTCTTTAATAAATAACGTCACTAAGCAATCCTTAAAGAGCCAAAGGTGGCTGACCCCTGGTCTAGTTCTTATGAGCCTTGAGAATTATCATTGAACCCTAACATTCCTAAATGTGTATTGGTCTGGCTCTACGAGCCTGGGGTATTAACACACAACCCTAAGAATCTCAAATATGCCTTAATATGGATATCATAGCCTCAAGAAAAAACACAAATGAACCATATGTTAATCACAACTTAATCGAGTTAGTGGCAAGTTTGGCCCTTAGTGGGGTCTAAAACTATCTGAAGCTATTTATCTGAAATATTTATGAGACCTCTCCCTCATCTCAAAATCACTCGCACAAGGTTCGGTGTCAGCATGCTGCTGTTCTCCATCGACAGGATCAATGTCGGCTCAACGTTAACCCACTTGCAAATCCCCTTCTCTGCTGACGATGTGATGTTATACATACCTGCTTTCCCTGTGGATGAAGTCCAAAACAAAACTGTCAATAGATTTTGATAATACTTTATCCCTTCAAAAAATATTAATGCAGTTTAAATTAAATCTTTATCTTTTTGTTATCATAAAATTATTGACCATGTCCAACCGTGGCACAATTTCTCTAAACACTAAATGGTGGTTTAAAGCTTTCGTGACTGCAGGGATTCATCTTCTTGGTTCTTACGTGACTTTACCGAAAGAACCAAGACTAAATAGTGGCTTTACCACCTACCCAGACAATCCAGGATCCAGGAATTGACGTTTTTTTTGTTTGTGGCAGAGATTGATCTATATCAAGATCTATAACATGGCATTGTGTTAAACTCGACAACAGCATACAGTACTGTATAGGTGTGATAGACCTAATTCTGACTAAGAAACATGTTCGAGTTTGGTCTGTGAAAAAGGTAGAAACCCTACTCTCTAGGACGGTAGTTCTCACGCTTTTTTTGGCTACTTGAACCCTTTGTTGAATTTAGTTTCAACCGAGTAACCCCCTTGTCTGACGCAACATGGTTCTGAGAAATAAATGTATTCACAATGAACATCGATATTTTAACTAATTGTCCATTTTGTTAGGTATCCTCACAAGATAGTAACTGCAATCGAATATATGAAAATAAAACTATTAGCACGGTTGGCTACGTGCGGTGCGAAAGAAGTTCAACATTCCTACATGGCGTAATTGTATAATTTCACACATTTATAAATCAACTCATGTACCCCTGGATGAGAACCCCTGCTCTCGGGTGTCAACTCCTACAAGCATCTGTTTTCATTGGAACTTTAGCACAGAACATGAATTGCCTGAAACGTCGCATAGTATATATCTTTTCATTTAAGGCAGTGTTATTGACGGATGTGCCGAGTTTTTTTTGTGGCCTGCTCATGCCAAATATGCAAGTGGATTTTGCCCTATCAGCTGCCCGTCGACTTATGTGCTGCGAATTAAATACTCCCAAGGACAAACGCGTGTTGGAAAGTGATACATAATAATCAAAGCATTTTATGTCTTAGATTTATATCATCTTAGTTCATATGAATGGAGAGGTGTGTCGCTACCCACTGTCTAAAACAGGGATAACAATGAGGGTCGGAAAGCCTCACCGTGACTCAAGGACATTTGCAGGAGGGTCTTAGCATTGGAATGACTTTGGCAATTTCCTTATTGAGCAATTAATGTGTTGTGGGAAGAAAGTGGGGCGCTAAGAGAAACCCCATGGATATGAGGCATGGACACTCATGAAATCTGTACAGACAGCATGCAACATATACAAAAAATCCTACCATTCACGGGCCCTAATTATATTATTAACCCTGCAAGTTTGGTGTCTGAAGATCTGTGCATGATCCACCAACTTCACGTACAAATCATTACATTGTTCCGAATGTAACCAGGTCACGACCCATTGAGGTATATTTTGTATAATTTTCATGGTATTTTCCCAAACATTGCCTGAAAGACGCCCGGTCACCGAGTACTGTACTAATGTTTGTCTCAGTGGACCTACAGGTCATTTATATTTTTTTAAAAATCGTGTGAGCTGGCCTACGAGAGTCCCATGAACCGGATACACATTCAAGGCAGAGCTCACCTTCAGGTACACATTTTAGTCTGCGTTGACGTCCTGGAGACCCATTCACCAAGTTTAACTAACATACAGATACTGTAGTGCAAAAGAGTAGCTACAGTTGGCATGTGTTCTGTAATCGGTGCTCGCTCGCGATACTCGTTACTCATTACATTGCCCTCGTTCGACATGAATGTGAGTGGTAAACATTAAACAAAGCAATAGCCAAAGGGCCTTACGATAATTAATTCAATCTGAAGTGACCTACAGGAGGACCCATTCACCGGGAACTAATTTCAGGCTGAGGTGACCTACAGGAAGTCATCTCACGTGATTTAGGCTTAATTTTTTATAAAAATTGTTTACGTTTTCAATCGACTAAGCTGCAGGAGCTTGATGAATTGTTGCACCACGAGACCATGAACGGTGGCGGTGCCATGCGGAGACCTTCGTATAGCAGTGGATCGATCACGGCTGATTATGATGATGTTGGTTGTTGTTGTTGTTCACCCAACTATGAACTCGTCACCCCATACCACGCCCTACACTGCCACGCTCCATAGCTCCTCACTTATTTAAATTCCAACTTCTCTCTTCAGATTTCCAATCAGATACGAGAACAGCTCCGTTTCACAGGGAGGGCAAGGTGAACACGCGCAGAACCCGCAAACGTTGGGTGAAACGGTAAAAGTGGTCGTTGACTTTCTACGGACTTGGACGAACTTGGCTCCGTCATGGGAATGTGCAATTTCCACCAATAGCTCAAGATCGCGTGCCGAGTGGGGAACAGCCTTACACAAGAAATACAAATGTGGGATCCTCAAATGTAGCTCTGTGATATCCGCTTCCATGGTCCATTTTCTAACACAAAAGGATCCATTGCTCTGTGCGAGAATTAAATGGACACTTCCTCCCTTGAAATTAGACAATGGGGATAAACTTGGTGATAAATGACGAACTAAGATAAAAGGTTAATTATTTATCAAGAAAGCCTCGCTTAATCTGAAGACTGTTTAACGAGGGTCCATTGAAATGTTTGGGCAATTCCTTGTCGAGTATCCTTTGTCCCGACATTCTTGAGGAAACCGGTGCCTTGCAGAAACCCCACACAATAAGAGGGGTCACTACTTAAAATCCACGCATAAAAGTCAACATCCCACTTTCTCTGTCCTGCAATCTAGAGGTGGCGTATCTTTACCAGAACGCCAGGTGTCTACCTCACTTTGCACATCAGCATCATGAGAATCTCCGTCTCTGTGTGTGAACTACAACCTCACCCCCACAGGGCACGCACAGCGAATAGGCAGGAGAGAAAATAGGTGGCGAATCTGTCGGGGTGCTGATTTCAAGTGGTTTATCTCCTTTGTTTGTGGTGTGGGGTTTTCTCCTGACTTTGCGGCTTCCTCGAATACCAAACCAAAAAAATTAACCCGTAAAAACAAAGTTTTTCACTATAAATCCTTTATATGCGTGGCGGCTAGAGTCCTCTCGTCCTCTGGCTTGAGATGGCTGCCACCTATGGGTCAGATGATTTCATGGCAGCATTTAGCAATTGGTAATTAAATATAATATTTTTGTCCTAAAAAGTGTAAAATTTTGGAAACAAATTTTCACGAACATTAATTGTCACGCACAACGAGTCTGTGTGGAAAATGTTAGCTCGATTGGATCACGGGAAGTGGGTTAAAAAACGACCGAAAGATTTGCACGGTCGTAAGCAAGCAAGCAAGTGAACTTAATATAAAGAATTTAAAAAATAAATAAAACTTAGTCAAGCCATGATCGTTTAAAATAACATCAAGCTGCGACACTGTCCGATACATTACTATACAGTACTGTCATCACATGACACAACTCGACTACAGCACACACCCAAACTTTTGTGGATTATACAATCATGTAAATCAACCTACGCCCCACCACAAATCACACGAATCCCAACAATGGAGCTGTGTCGACGACGTACGGGGTATGATGGGTGCGTGAGTGGGTGGATAGGCGAATTAAATGTTGCGTGAATGAATTAGTGGGTGAGTTGGTGGGTGACTTCATTATCGGGTACCCTGCGTTGGCAGTGGTGAATACGCGAAAATAAAATAAAAACTCAACACAAAAGGGCAATTGCCCGAAACGTTGTCGACTATATAACTTCCCTTTTAAGGCGAACTTGTTGAGTTGTTGTCAATTGTGCTTGAATTCGTGGATGAATGGGGATGTGTGTGTGTGTATTAAAGGTAGGGGGTGTGGATGTTTCTGTGAATAGGTGGGTGAGTGGGTGGGTGAATTAGTTGGTGAATGGGTGGGTTTGAGTGGATGGTTGAGTGGTTGCATTGAAATAACAGCCGCAGTCTGGCTTGGCTGGATCACTCGCCGGTCTTGTTTTCGCTTTGTCTCTCCAGAGGTGCGTGTGCGCGTGTGTGCGAGTCTATGTGTCGGTATGCATGTGTGTTAGATTGTACGTGACAGTGTACTGTATGTGTAAGTGTATGTATTGTTGGGGAGCCGTAGTGTAGTTGTTCGCGCGCTGCGCCACGGAACCGGTCACCCGAGTTCGATTCGCAACACCAGTGATGATTATCTGAACAGGTCCTGGGCCTCCCCTAGGTCGACTCAGCCTCAAATGAGTACCGAGTGCGGTGTGTAAACATCGCCACTAGGGAGACAAAGGCGGTCGGGCGTGGGTGCTGGCCACCCACCCCCTCGTGTGCCATGCCGACCTTCATAGGTGTTCGCTAAACAGCACTTGCTCCGACAGTCTGTTAAGGTTATACCGGGGATCTTTGTGTGTGTGTGTGAGAGTATACGCTATATGAGAGTGTCTGTCTGGCGGTCTGTGGGATCATGCGCGCGTGTGTGTTTGTCTTTGTCTATCAAATCCAATGTGTTTGTGAGCCAGCAGGTTTTTAGCAGGGTTGTTTGGCTTATTTTGAGCATTGCTCTCTCTCTCGTGTGTGGGAATTTGTAATCGTCTGTGCGTGTACTGTAGCTGTATGCGTCTACATGTGTGTGTATATATCTGTATATGTGTAGGAGTATAGTTGTACGTGTGTCTGTGTATGCATATTTAGTGGGTGAGTGGGTGGCGCGTTGCGCTACGTGCCCACGTACTCAGCTACCCGAGTTTAAATTCTTGCTCACGGCCAGCAACCGGTAACGATTATCTGCACCGGTCCTCCCCTAGATCGACTCGGCCTTAAATCAGTACCGAGGTGCGGGTCGGGCGTGGCGCTAAGCCACTTTTGTCTCGTGTTTATCGAAATGTCTGTGCGTTTACACAATATTACGTCGCATCACTAATCGCACCATCCCCCAGCCTACCCCGGAGTAAGATCCACGTGCCCCCCGAGTATACCTGATCTCACCAGCCTCGCTCCATCCAGTCTCAGCCACACACACACACAGGGCAAGGAGCCACACCACACGTGCGGATGTATCCTCGTATCCGAAGGAGAGACAAAGACAACGGGCAGGTGAGCCGCTCCTGCGATCATCATCATCATCACAGCTTCCATGCGGTGTCCGCGGATTTCGCGTGCTTCTAAGTCATGCGAGAGACAGAGGGGGGGGGGGCACGTTGAGAGATTTGTTGTCTTTTGACCTGTGGTGGAAGCCTACGTGGGGGTACATAGTTCTGTAATGTAACTACAGATTTGTATCGGTTTCGAAAAAAATAACCCCCACCAAAGTTCCATAATTGGGAGCTTCTCCGTCTTCGTGGGGAGTTTGAAAGTGCCGGGATGTGGTGTCGTGTTAGACTGTACGTGCACGTGGGGAGACAAAGGTGGTCGGGCTGGGTGGTTGGTGCGGCCTGAATCCACCACCTTCTCGTGTACCGTACCGGCTGTCTAAATAGGTGCTCGCTGACTACTTACCGCCAACAACAGGCTGTGAAGGTTATGTGGGGGAGTTTTTAGTTTGGAGTTTGTGTGGAGTTTGAGAGCGTGTTAGTTGTGGGGGCGGTGGGGAGCGGTGGTGTAGTGGTTAGCGCTACGCTGCGCTACGAACCTGGAGACCCAGGTTCGATTCCCGCTCACGGCCAACATCAGTGACGATTATCTGAACCGGTCCTAGGCCTCCCCTAGGTCGACTCGGCCTCAAATTAGTTCCTGGTGCTATGTGTAAACATCGCCACTAGGGAGACAAAGGCGGCCGGACGTGGTGTTGGCTACCCACCCCCTCGTGTGCCGTGCCTGCCTTTATAGGGGCTCGCTAACAGCACTTGCCCCTCCAGTCTGCTAAGGCTATACGGGGGATCTTTGTCTTTGTGTGGCGCGGTGGTGTAAGCGGTTACCCCGAGTTCGATTTATCTCACGGCGACCAACACCAGCGGCGAATATCTTGAACCGGTCCCAGGGCCCTCCCCTAGGTCGGCTCAGCCTCAAACGAGTTACTGGTGCGGTGTGTAAACATCGTCACCGGGGGGAGACGAAGGCGGTCGGGCGTGGTGCTGGCCACCCAACTCCCATGCGTACCGTGGTGTTCGCTCACAGCACTTGCCCCAACAAGCTTAAGGCTACACGGGGGATCTTTGTCTTTGTGAGTCTAATCTATTCTCAGCATGTTCTATCGATGACAACTTCATTTCGTACCGACACAAGAAGCAAGGGCCACCGCGATGCGTTAACAGAAGAAAAAGACATTGCACAGCAACTTGGGGCAACCATAGTTAGCGAGCACCTCTTAAGGCAGCACGGCGCGCACAACGGGGCTGATGTTGGTCAATTAGCTTCACGCCAGGCCGCCTTTGTCTCCCCGTGCTTGGCCCTTGCATAGCTACTGTTGCTCACGTTGAGCTGAGTTGGGGTTATCAACTCGCCACTGATGGTAGCCGTGTTCCGGGAATCGAATTCAGGTCGCTGGGTTTCACACTCGAACAAACAAAAAAACATAGCCCCCCCCCCCCCTATAGCTTTTAAGACTGTTCGCTAGCACCTATTATACATGAGGGCTGAACGATTTGGGGAAAATATCTAATTGCAATTTTTCTGACAGATATTGCGATTTGATTTGCGATTAAAATGTTTTAATTCAAGCTTCAGTTAAATATTCACTGTGTAATAGATTTCAAACATGTGATGGAGCACTACCACATGATACCATCAAAATATGAACTCCTCTATATATTCTAATGCAAGGATGATAACTTAAAATATATGAATTGCTTCCAACATGTATTTATTCAAATATGTTAATTGCAATAGAACAATCAAACATAGAACAATTGTTAAGTTAAATAAATAAAGACGCGCAAAAAATCGCAGCCTTTGCAATTTGCTAATTGCATTGTTTCAAATTTCGATTTTAAATCGATTAATCGTTCAACCCTATTACACATACAAGGACAAATATCCCCCGTATTAGACCGAGTCTACTTTTAGGACAAGTGCTGTGAGCAAGCGCCTATGAAGGCCGGCACGGTACACGAGGGGCTGGGTGGGTGGCCAGCGCCACGCTTGGCCGCCTTTGTCTCCCCACGTGGCGATGTTTACACACCGCACCAGCTACTAATTGGAGGCTGAGTCGACCTAGGGGAGGCCCAGGACCGGTGCAGTTAATCGTCACCGGTGTTGGCCGTGAGCGGGTCTCGAACTCGGGTTCGCTGGGGTTCCTAGCGTAGCGTAGCGCTAACCACTCCACTTACCGCTCCCCACAACACACACAAAGACAAAGATCCCCCCGTGTAGCCACAACACGTGCCGTTTGCGTTAAGTGCTCTTGGCGAGAACACACACAGCACGCACGCACTCGCACTCCACTTTAAAACGCACGCGCCCCATTGTCATGCTATTGTCTTAAAGCAGTCAAACCCAAGTTTGAGCGTCGATCACTTTTTGTTTTAATGCGCACACTCTAAAGCCAACGAAACCCCCACACTGTTAATCACAGCAATCATTTGCGGGAAGCTCTAAGTCGAACCTCTGCAGTCGCGCGGCAAGCTTCTTCCACTGCTCCGGTCTGGAGTTGGCGAGTCGAGGCTGGTTGGATCAGGATGGGGCTCGCTCACTTGACGACAAAGACCCCCAACCAAGCGCCGTGGCCGTCGAGCCCTGCTCGATCACTGCTGGGGCAAGTGCTGCAGCGAGGCAAATGCCGGTTGTGAGAAAATAACAACGCTCAGCCCACCCTGGCATCTCGCCGAGGCCGTAATAATAATATAATATTCAAATATGCAAAAAATGACCCCCCAAATATATTGCTATAAATAGATTTCTGTTTATATGATTGTGTTATGGGTGTACTTTATTATTCCCTCATCTCTGCCATTACATACAATGAAACAAGAAAAGGTAAAAAAAAATATTTAAAAAACAGCAATGTAATACAATACACTGCTAGACATTGTAAAAAATAAATAAAAAGTCCATCCTATGTGTTGGTGAATTTTTTAAATATTTTAGGCAGGAAATTCTTTTCAAATTCAGATTATTTTTTTTCTGGGGGGGACCCCAGACCCCCTGGAAGATTTGGTCCCCCCCAATGTTGACTCCATGGCTACGGCCTTGCATACCGCCAAAGCTTTTCTTTTTTCTCGTAGGCACCGTTCACCGAGTGTAGGGACCCCCCTTGGTAGGTTTAGATATGACACTACTCACAATTGATCTTAGTCGTGGCGAGGAATTGAACGCGCAGAGCACACACGCACATTCAGTATATATATAGGCACTCGGACATGCATGTCAGCATACGCAAACACGTAATAAGACAATATATATTGCAGTATCATCCGCAATGGAGTGGACAAAACGAGTACCAAATTGTGGGAAGTCAACAGCGGACGTTCTCTGGATGGCACTGCCCCTATCATGATAATGTGGAATTTCCGCCGTGGGCCAATGGAGGACGACACAAAGTAATTACCACAAATGAACCATAATACCTTGATGATCTTGTCAAAGAGGATAAACGATCACGCGAACTCCGGTCATTCTCGTCGTGGCTTTTGGATAACCATCGAACAAAGACGGCCACTGCATCGCGCGCTTTCAGATGCACTTCTGCGGCCGTCTGGAACGCTCTTCCGACATTAGGAAGCCACTGGAGCTATCCACTTTAAAATCTAGACTGAAAACTATTTTTTTTTTAGAACTGCTTTTTGTGTTTATTTTTTTGTTCTTCCCCCACCCCGCACCTCTGATTAGCATGGTTGGCAACATACGGTGCGAAAGAAGTTCAACATACATACATACATGAGCACCGCTCCTTCGAGGAGGGAGACACTGACTCGTTCCGGCATCACCGAGCTCTCGCCTGACGCGTCGGACACCTGCCTAACGCATGTCACGAGCGTGACGAACGATATAGTTATTTACTTGATGTCATCATCATCACGATCCATGGGCAGATAGCTCGTAGGTGTCCACTGCACATTTCGTCATTTGTTTTCACTTTCCTCTGTCTCGTGCCAACATCTTTCTTGCACCAATCTCATGTCGTCGCCAAGCCATCCCCAGTTAGGTCTACCTTCATATTCTACTATTCAGAAACTAGCCTGCACAGTACAGTACTGCATCGCCTCACTCTGGCCTCACACCGCTGCTAATAAATCTCACGCAATGCTCGTGTTACAACTCGGGGTCTGATTTTGTTCTCCAATTAGATTCCAATCGCGCGCTGCCATTGTCGTCACGCTTTCGCGAGACGAACCCATTCGCGTTCGCAGTTCTCGTGGCGAGCAGTGCACCACAGTGTGTCACACATGTCGAGAGCTCATCAAGCTGTTTGCTCCATTGGTCCCTGAAGCTCACTCGGAGCACACATTCTTGCATGCCTTGCAGAGAGTGTTCGTCGCATGCCAGTCAAACCGAACATTTTGAAATTTCAGACCTCGAGTAATCTTTTTTTTACGTAGATAAAATATGTTTCATTCCACATTCTCCCTCACATCATACATTGCAACATCCTGAAGTTCTGGACAGTTCACAGGGACATCGACTGTATCAGGCATACCGGACTCATCAGAGGAAAGGATTTTTGTTAGGGGAAGGGGGGGTTGGCGAGATTATTGTCGTTCTGGTATTTAAGACTGCTCTAAGATTTAGAAATTGACCCCACATGCACGTGGTGCATTCCTCTTCCTTGTCTCTGAGCTTGTAACTCCGATGCTCCAGTGCTGAGATTGGTCCTGATGAATTCAGCCATTGAGTATGGGAGGAGGGGGGGGGGTCGAGTAATCTTTTATAAAAACAATCTGCTCAAGCTTTCCCGTAACCCACTGCTGTGTGGCCACTCGCACTCTAAACAGCACTGCTCTCCCCCTGCCCCCTGTGAAAACAGACGCTGCTCATCTGTGCAGCAGCGTCGAGGCCGGCATCCTCCTCTCTGTCATCTCGCTTGACTCTTTGCACCCACATCTCCGTGCCCTTCCATCCTCTTTCTCCTTACTTTCAAAAATGTACAAAAAAATATTTCACATCCTCTCTCTTCTCTCTCGCGTTCCTCTTGCTTGTATATCCATTCATTATAATCTCGACTCTGTTCCCCTTACCGTGGCGTAACCACGGGTTAAAAACAAAGTTCGCAGTCGTAATAATAAAAAAAATTATACAAATGCGGATTTATTTTGTGTGCAGTCGCGAGTGACTGTGCTGAGACCATGAAATCGCAACACTGGAAAATCCGGTTTCATCGCGGGCGGCTGAAACCAGGATTGGAACTCAGGTTCTCAGTGGTTGCTGGCTGTTTCTGACAGTGACACGGCCATCATGAACCAACCCGGGCAGTGCCACCTCTCCCGTCTCGCAGCAGAGATCCATGTCAACACTGTTATGGATAACAACAACAAAATCACGTGCTGTGAAGGGCCATTGCCCACCTACGATAACAATTACTTAAAAGGCCACAATGTTATTAACGAGTGTGTATTGTTTATTGCGCTTGTGCACAACTGCCAAAGCAGCAGCATCATCACCAAGCGATTCGCTGTGAATGCTTCCCTGTATTGCCCTCGGACCTCGAATGGGCCCGATCTCGTCAGATCTTGGAAGCTCGGCAGCTTTGAGCCTAGATAGTGTTTGGATTTACAACCACCATGCTTACCAAGTGCTATGTAGTCTGCCGTGCGACTACGTGGCCAAAGTAAAATCCGTAGTTAATAGTTGCTTCTATGCTCCCACTTATATCCCCCTACATGATAATAATAATAATAATAACAATTTCATTTTATATAGCGTAATTTATGCAACAGCATCCCACAACGCTGCACATCAATGATCCACATCGTTGAGATATGATTTGTGGCCAGGTGGTTTTTGAAAAAGAAACGAATATCTCCGTGGGCTTTACCTAGTAAAATACAAAGTTACATTTTTATCGTATTTAAAAAATCGATTTGCTTGCCATTCCTATACTTTGCACTCCTATTGTGTTTTTGTTATTGTTTGTTGTTCACATCTGTGAAAAAGAGCTTTATAGCTCATCAGATTCCTCCAGTATAAATACAGTTTTCTCATTCTGTAACGTTGTTGGTATGGGCCCTGGCCTTGGGGCCCCGGTGGAGTTTGCACCGCCTGCACTGACCAGCGCGGTGAAGTATGGTTAAATAAACCCACGGCGTGGGTATCGGCCCTCATCCAGCAGTGGATTGACAATAGGGATGTTCGTGTCTACAGTCCAGTTTGTTCTCCTATAACGTGGCAGTTGCGTTCCTGAAGAACACCGCGTTATGGAAAAAAGCGCGTTATAATATAGGGGGTAAAGCACAGTCCATGATAACACGTGAGAAGCGTACAAAGGCTGAACAAAGACCGAGCTGCGTGGGTAGCATCTGGAAGTATCCAGCAACATCCCGCCTTGTGTGATGCTACGCCGAGGCAGCCGCACAACCGCATATTCCTTGTCGCACGACGTAGTTCTGTTCACTCAATCGCGTTATATCCAATTCGCATCCACGTTATAGAAAACGTGTTCCTGAATACATTCATCGCATTACATCCAATTTTCGTTGTGAAAACACGCCGTTACAGGAGAACAGACCTGTGCACGTGTATGCCGTCGTGCGTTACAAAAGCTTTATCGGCCAGTGTTGTGACCTCACACCCAGGATTAACGCAGGAAAGCCACTTCAATCCCAATTAAGCTCCCGTTTTGAACTTTAATTGTCGTGGTGATGCCATCGTCACCCAGCCCAGGAAATGGTTCCCATTATAATTCACGGACTGATTTGCCTGTTTGTGGGATGGTCTTGAGAGTGTGTAGGGTACAACACACACACACGCTGTGACGATGTGGTGTAGCCAGAGGCACGCCCGAACGCCTTTGTTTCCCCATACACAAGCAAGCACAATGAAAAGGCTCACACAAGCATACCGCAGCCGATAACTAACAAACGCGTGCTCTTTCGAACACGTGCACTCACATTCCACGATGAATTGCCTCCCTCTTACACACAGTCACATACTCACTAACTTACACATTCACTAATATTCACTCGTACTAACAGTCACTAAATTGCTAAAATACACTAACACACATTCTCTAACATATACTATAATACTCACGAATACACATTAGCCTATACACGAACATACTAATCACGAACAAGACAAATATCTCATGTGAGATCGGCTGCTTGCGTTGTGGCCGAAACGTCGTGAGAATTGTTTTTATTATGTTTTATTATTTTATTATTTCCCTTCTACGTGACTTTACCGAAAGAACCAAGAAGATGACCTACACAAGATTGCTAGCGAGCACCTATGAAGGCCAGCACGAGGTGGTGGTGTGGCCAGAACCACCTTTGTTTCTCCAGTGCTAATGTTTACACACCGCAGCAGCTACTCGTTTCAAGCTGAGTCGACCTAGGAGAGGCCCAGGACTGGTTCAGATATTCACCACTGATGTTGGCTGTGAGCAGCGATCGAACATACAAACACCCACATTTAGTCACTAACATGCACTTACAACAACAACCGCCGTTCACCACTAAGTGGCGGTGACATGACCATGGCGTTTGTGCCATGCTAGGTGCACTCTGAGGCCACGTGAAGTGTCGAAGGCCCACTGGCAGGTCACGGAACAGACCCAGGTGCCATGGGTTGACTGGCTGAAAAGACTGGCAGATGCACCACCTGTGCTCCCCACCGTGCTAACTCTGCATTTTAGCCGCAAATCTGCTGCACTACTTGTGAGCGTCGCTCTACTGCCCTCGCGTTGTTGTTGTAGGGCGACTATTTCCAACTGTCCGGCAGCGTCCTTAACGAACCTCCAACACAGAGGCCGATTTTGACACTGCTGATACGAGTCATCGGCAAGTCCAACCAACTCCACATTAGTCCATCTCTTCTCTAGCCCGTGTCGTGCCCGTTTAGCCCCATATATCCGGCTGAACAGAAGCTGCTTGGGCATGCAGTGGGTGGGCATGCGGGCTACACTCTCCCTCACTAACATTGACACACTAACATGCACGCTTACCCACACACGGACACAACTAACACAGATGAACGCACATCAATATAATTCACAAACCATAGCCGATGATGATTCCACAAATGGAAAATTAAAATCTCTCTAGTGTACGACCGTGGTCATCCAGAACAGACCGTAACAACGTATGACGATGGTTTCGTTAATTGAAAAGTGTCCATAATTTGTCAATTGCGTTAACGTGAAATTTAGTACACCAAACGTACATAAAACCAAACTAAACCATTTTATTTTACCAGGTAAGGTCCACTGATGCGACCAGGCCACAAATGATAGCTCAACAAAGTGGCTTATCACGTGGGAATTTATAGCAGCCAAATACTCTAAACGCATGTCGACTCTAAGTGTGGAGAAAAAAACCGGAGGACCCGGAGAAAAAAACACGGGGAGAGAGGACATGCAAACTCCAAATATACAGGTATCATGTTGGGATCGAACCAACGACCTTCTGCATACCAGTTAACATCTTGCCACTGCTGGGTTTGTAAATCCAGGGATACCTGAACAATAGTTCACCCTCTTTCAGTTGATTGTGTCTGTTGCTGTATTTTGCAATTGTGCTACAAGCAGCCTAAAATAATTTGTCCAAGGCCAATTGCGCTACAGGGAATTCTATATTTGATATTGCTTTACGTTTGCGCAGCATTTTCGATTTCTCATGCGACGCAAGTTGTTGATAATAGGTTTTTCCCTTTTCTGGCAATAAAACAGGTTTTGAGATGTTAAAACACCAAACTGAAACCTTTGCAAGGAATTATGTCTGCATTAACCACAAATACTTGTGGTGAACATGCACGCAAAAAAACATGCTCTGGTAGTAGATGATGCATTGTCTTTGAAACTGATTAGTCCACACCAGAGACAGCTTTCTTTAGAGCCTCATCTCAAACAGTGTTCGACCAGAGGACGCCAAAAGGCGAACAGCACAAAGACAACGCACTGTCAGGACCTCTTAACACCTGTTTTATTGCCAGAAAAAGGAAAAACCTATTATCATAATTTAATACTGGCATACTCTTTGGTTCTTTCGGTAAAGTCACGTAAGGTATAAAATTATTTTAAATAAAATTATTTTATACTTACGTGATTTTTACCGAAATAACCAAAGATACTTTACCGAAAGAACCAAAGAGTATGGATGCCTGCAGTCACGAAAACTTCAAATCTAGATTTAATACTGGCAAAGGAGGTCTCATGATGATGCAGTTGTTTTTGCACTGATTTCTATTTGCTGCAATGCTGTACTTTATTTTATTTGTTTTACTTTTGTCATGTTGGTGACCCCGGGAACTGCACCCCTCACCATATTTCTGCCTCATGCGTCACGATAGAAGGATTTATGCTGGTAGGAACCACTTGGTTCCACCAGCCCACAGGGGATTATTGTGTCCGTCCGTCGTGCATCCAAAAATGGGAGGGGTGGGGAGGGTGGGGAGGGGCTGGGTATAGAGGGTGGGGAGGGGCTGGGTGGGAGGGTGGGGCTAGGTGGGGGGTGGGAGGGGTGGGACTGGGTGGGGAGGGGCTGGTCACCCCGTGGTGCCCTTATAAAACTCAACGTTTAACCTACTCACGCCGGCTTGTGCCCGCCCTCACAGTCGGCCATATTTGCGGAATACACCACGCCGCCATTGACCCTGGCCATTGACCGAGCAACCCAACCTTCCTACCAGCTCCCCCTGCAGGAATGTGTTTTTTCTCCAAATATAAGATTTCACTCTTGGGACATAACAGATCCATGATGAGAAACAGCTCACCTGTCTTTCTCTCCCCTATTCCCCACATCCCCTCTGTCCCCATCTCCTCGGCTCGCCGTCCCCCCCCCCCCCCCCGTTTTGCTCCCTCCCCCCCTCCCTTCGCCCCCGCCCCACTCCAGCAGCGATGACGGTGACGTACACGAACCGGGTCGCGAACGCGCGACTCTGTGGGTTCTCGAAGCTTCTGCTGCAGTGGCGCGGTAGCATCTACAAGCTGCTGTACCGCGAGTTCTCCATCTACTTCATGATGTACGCCGCGCTCAGCCTCACATACAGGTGACTTGGCCTTGCATCCATGTGACACAGCCTCACGTACAGGCGACTTTGCATCATCTACAGGCGACTCGTCGCTTGGGTTCACCTCCAGGCGACTCATCGCTTGGCCTCAGCTACAGGTGACTTGGCCTCACCTACAGGTGACTACTTACCCAGCCTCAACTCCTCGCGTCACTTAGAGATCGTTGGCGAGGCCTGGGCTTGGTCGCGACATTTCAGATCAACTGCTTGGGGTTGTGGTCGGAGCGTGCAGCTCCCACAATTGGAGCGTTGCGAGTTACAATTCTGGTCAGAAGGTGGCACGGCACAGCATCTAACACGGGTCGATAAAATAATTACCATTTTGTGGGCAGTGTATGTATGTTGAACTTCTTTCGCACCATACGTAGCCAACCAAAACAAAAAAGCAGTCCTAAAGAAATTAGTTTCCAGTCTAGATTTAAAAGTGCATAGCTCCAGTGGCTTCTTAATATTATAAGGAAGAGCGTTCCAGACGGCCACAGAAGCGCATCTGAAAGCGTGCAATGTGGTGACCATCTTTGTTCGATGGCTACCCCAAAGCTGCTACGAGGATGACCGAAGTTTGCGTGATGGTTTATATATCTTGACGAGATCAGCACGGTATTGTGGTTCATTTGTGGCAAGCACTTCGCGTGTAATGAGTGCGACCTTAGAATGTATTCATTCAGCAACCGGAAGCCAATGCAGCTCAGAAAGCACTGGACGGACATGGTGGGATCTTAAAAGTGAACAGAGACCCACAATAAATCACGTGGAAAAGTCTGAATGCAATGTGGGTACATGGTCATGGTGGTGGTGGTTGATGGTGGTGGGGGTGGTTGGCGGTGGTTAATGGGGTGGTAGTGGTGATGATCGGAACGATGGTGGTTAATGGTCGTTTGTTGCGGTTGTTGGGTTGGTGGCTGTGGTGGTTAATGTTTACGGTAACGGAGATGGTGCTAGCGGTGGCAGCTGTTTGTTGTTGCCGCTGCCGTTTGTGGTTCATGTCGCGGTTGTTGCCGTTGTGTGAACGCGCAGGTTTGCTCTGAGCGAGGATCAGAAGCGGCTGTTTGAGAAACTTTCTCTCTACTGCAACAACTACGCCAACCTCATCCCCGTGTCGTTCGTGCTCGGTGCGCACACGCGCCCCACACCAATCCCCCACCCCCCGCTACCCCACCCTTGCTACCCCCCCCCCCCCCCCCCCAGTCACGTAGCTCCCGTACCTTTACGTCCAAATGCAGAGAAATCGTTGACATTTTTCATTTTTGGCAGTCGCGCCGTGTAATTGTGAACTTGTTTTGTTTGCTGCACTTGTTTACTTTACTGGGTGCGCCGTGGTGGTGAAATGTTAACTACCTCACCTGGTATGCAGCAAGTGGTGGGTTTGATCCCAACCCTGACACCTGCTGTATATTTGGAGTTTGCGTGTTCTCACTCTCCGCGTGGTCGCGTGGATTTTTCTCCAGGCCTTCTGGTTTTTCTCTCCACATTTAGAATCGACATGCATTGAGAGTGTTTGACTACTATACATTTCCACACGATATAAACGACTTAGTTGGGTTGTTATTTTTGGGGCCAGGTCGCTTCTGAAAAGAGCTGTACAGCTCAGTGGGGCTTGCCTGGTTAAACTAAAAATGGTTTAGATGAGTTTTGATATAGTTTATAACTTTGCAACTTTGTGTCTCTTTTTGCAGCAGTCATCTCGTACTGCTCAGTGTGTGGGTGCAGACCAGGGCCACGGCCCACACCTTAGAAGCTTGGTGGGGGGGGGGCGGTCTCCCTCCTCGTGGCTATTGATTCGATTTTAGTTCTTCGCACGACAGTGACATTCAATCTACGCGACTACTGGCTGAATACTGATGCTGCTGTCCATACGTTACCATGTACAGTATTCAAGGGTGCTATTTTTATTGCCCACGTAAACAAACAAAACGAATCAATTTCATACAGTTGAAGGAAGGAAAACTGGCTCGTAAATACTGTGGTTTTTGTGCGAGATTTATCGCGCGTCTCGTGCGGATACCCCCGGCACCCACAGCACCTGCGCCCGTGTTGCGTCAGCGCGACCCAGAAGTCACCGGGCCAGTCACATTTTTGCGTTGAATTAAATCGCATCTCATTTCAGAGATAATTTGAGGTATTTGGCAACGGCATTCCGCGTTGCGTAATCGGGGTACCGTCTTGTTATTGTTGATGCTCTTGTTGTTGAACCTGCTCGCGCATCTGACGGCTGTAATTAGCCCTCGACTCGCTTGAAGAGTTGCGAGAGAGTGAGAAAGAGACCCAAGTCGCAACCTCCCCGTGCCTCCCCCTGTCTCTGCTGGACGGTGGCGGCGCAGGTTTCTACGTGGCGCTCGTGGTGTCACGCTGGTGGAGCCAGTACACCAGCATCCCCACGCCGGACCGGCTCATGTGCGCCGTGGCGGGCACGGTGCACGGCGCGGACGAGCGCGGCCGCCTGCTGCGCCGCACGCTCATGCGCTACGCCAACCTGTCGGCGCTGCTCATCCTGCGCTCCGTCAGCACGGCCGTCTACAAGCGGTTCCCCACCATGGACCACGTCGTTGAGGCCGGTGGGTGGACTCCCTCGCGTCCACATCTGCTCGAGAGGCTGGTCGTCCGCTCTCTTCCCTCGGGCGGTTGCTTCTCGTCTTCTGCTGGTCCCGGGTCTAGAACTCCTTTGGTTGTCTGCATTGCTGCCTTCATCAAGTATTTGAACAAATCCTATTCTCCTCTTTATACGATCACATATCTCCCTGGTAACATCCCCACCACCACTACTCTCTCTTTCTCTCTGAATGGGTGGTCGCTTCATCTCCTCTCGAGAGAGGTAGGAGTACCTTTACTTTATCCCACCGTATATGACCTGAATATTGACTAAACTGTGTTTTTACCTACTTATACTGCCAGGTGGACAGAAGCAGGGGTGGGGGGGTGGGGGGGGGATTTTAACCCTTTCCCATTCCGAGACGTCTGCATGTTGCAGGGTGTGGGTCCCGTTCACCTTTGAATCTCAAAACGCGGAAGTGGCTCGGCGTTAATTTTGTTTAGAGGCATAGTGCCGTTTTTAAAGACATTGTACTCACTGCAGAGAACTGTCGTGATATGACCACACATTATGATCGCTGGCGCCAAACCGTGCCACACGCCCTCCCGCATGCACTTGTGGGAGCCTCGGTACCGATAAAGTTATTTTAGTTTCGTTTTTCTTCCGGTTTCGTGTTAATGATGTACACGTACGTCATCGGAACAGGAAAGGGCTAAGAAACTCGCACCATTGTTTCAACTGCCATGCCGGGCGCCCTCCACCGCGCTAACGGTCACACCATGCCGGGCCGGCGCGTCCGTGTCATCTCCGTGCAGGCTTCATGACGCGGGATGAGCGCAAGCGGTTCGACGGTCTGCGCTGCTCCTACAACAAGTACTGGGTGCCGTGCGTATGGCTCTCCAGCTTGGCGGCGCAGGCAAGGGCCGAGGGTCGGGTTCGCGATGACGTCGCGCTCAAGCTGCTGCTCGATGTGAGGACCTCTGCCCTTCCCTGCCGTGCACCTGCCTTGCCCTACCCTGCCCTACCCTGC
>CM025607.2:6446844-6471706 GCA_014621495.2 Entosphenus tridentatus | reverse complement strand
ACATTTTCCACACAGACTCGTTGTGCGTGACAATTAATGTTCGTGAACATTTTTTTCCAAAATTTTACACTTTTTAGGACAAAAATATTATATTTAATTACCAATTGCTTAATGCTTGCGCTGCATTGTCTTTCGAGTTGTGCGCCTTTTAGCGTCATCTGGTCCAACCCATGTGAGACTAGGCTCTAAGGAAAGCTGTCTCGGGTGTGGACCAATCAACTTCAAGGACTGCATATATTATCAGAGTTATGTTTTTTGTTTGAATTATGGCTGCAGGTATTGTGGTCTATGCAAACATGACTCCTTGTAAAAAGGTGTCAGTTTTGTTGCCAGATAGAAGGGTAAAAAACTAATTATCTTCTCTCGCTGGTTCAGTAGTTCTACTGCTGGATGCAAATTTTTCCGCCCGAGGACGACCGCTTGTGTTGCGATCGAAACGTCGTGATTTATGTTATTTGATACCTATGTGACTTTAACGAAAGAACCAAAGAGTAAAGCTTCACTGCATTGTGCGCTTTCACAGGTGCGCTTCTGTGGCCGTCTGGATCGCTCTTTCGATACGAGGAAGCCACTCGAGCGCTTTTAATTATCGATTAAAAACTCAATTCTTTAGAAGTGCTTTGTGTTTAGTTTGCTGCCCTTCACCCGGCAGATCGCATGATCTCCAGCCACACACTAGCCGAGGGTATATCTGGCTCTGCGATCTGACATTTACTTGAAAATTCCATCTCTAGCCTCGCCCACTTACCATTGGGTTGTACCCATCTCAAACCTATAAAACCTTTGGCTGCAGTAGCTCTCTCGCTATGTCTTCCTGCCTCAGCAGTCCGCCTGCTGTATTGTTTCACCTGAAGGCGACTGCTTGTGTTGCGATCGAAACGTCGTGATTTTTATTTTTCTATTTACGTGACTTTACCAAAAGACCCAAAGAGTATGATTTCCTGCAGTCACGAAAACTTTAAGTCAAGAATTATACTTCATATCATGAGCTGCATTTTAAAAAGTAGAAAATAAAACATCCATCTGTGCATTCGGATCGGACATGTTGGGCATCACGTCCAAAATTTCGCTTCACGTGTTCCAAATCAGTTCCTTAAATAGGTCCCAGCTCGCGGAGTAAAACGTCAGACATCATTCCAAGCAACACGTAGTATCGCCAAACAACACAACGGAGAGTTGTACAACTTTCCTTTCGCCACGCATCAGATTTTATGAACCATCAATGTTCTATACACGTGCAGTCTACGTGGAGATTATGTTAAATAAATGTTCTATATCACGATTGTGCTGTCACAGGAACTTAAGACAAACACATTTCCTCCCAGAATTGTTAGGTAGGAAGGCACCTTGTGTTGGGGAACGGCCCTGTAAGATAACGCCGCAGAACTAATTCCCGGACTCACTTTTAGCGGCTGTCAATGCCCAGCCACGTGTTCTGCAGTCTTTGTCACATGCCGATCAACATGTATGTAAACAATGCATTGATTTATAGATTCGTACACTCCCAATATATACATCAAGTCAGGAATTGTGTGATTTATGTTTGTTACAATCGGACTAATGCAGCAAATAAACCGGCACAAAAACTAGCCAGTAAAAAATGAAAAATAATTCATTCTTGAAATGTAATTGTGACCCTGAACCAACACAACATCTAATCTGTAGAGCTAGAATTACACATTAAGTGAAACCAAATAGTACATTATGGGCTTTTGTGCAGTTATTGGTGACCGGGCTGAGATCAAACTAATTACACCTGCCAACTCGATATTAATGACAAGTTACTGCAGCCTGAAATCAAACGCATGCAGCACTCAGCAAGCAACATCAGTGATGACTGCAACATGTCCATTATAAAACCCCGAAGCTGGTCACCTAACACAGGGGTCGGCCACCCGTGGCTCGAGCCGTGTGTGGCTTAAGGACCACTTGATGACGTTCCTTATTAAGGACCACTTGATGACGTTCCTTATTAAGGAGCACTTGATTACGTTATTTATTGAGCACTTGACGTTATTTATTAAGGACCACTTGATGACGCTGTTTATTAAGGGCCACTTGATGACGTTATTTATTAAGGACCACTTGATGACGCTGTTTATTAAGGGCCACTTGATGACGTTCTTTATTAAGGACCACTTGATGACGTTCTTTATTAAGGACCACTTGATGACGTTATTTATTAAGGACCACTTAGGACCACTCGATGACGTTATTTATTAAGGACCACTCGATGACGCTATTTATTAAGGACCACTCGATGACGTTGTTTATTAAGAGCCACTTGATGACGTTATTTATTAAGGACCACCCGTCTCGTATTTATGTGTATTGCGGCTCTTGAAAAATATAGTTTTACGGAATTCGAAAGAATCGCTCCGATTGTTATTTTGGTTGCTGAACCTGACCGAACGCAACAGTTTATATACATCGGTTTGAGTACAAAGTTAAACAACCATATGCTCACGTTATTTTTCTGCCACCAACGTGATTGTGCACATGCCAACGAAACAAAGATGTGTGTGGGGTAGCAGCCCAATTTAAAATCGACTCTGCTATTTAATACATATATACATTTACTCTGTATGTTAGTGAAGGCCACTGATAAGGGTTAGTGAGCTATGAACACATTTTCCACTGTGTAT
This sequence comes from Entosphenus tridentatus, assembly GCA_014621495.2. Taxonomy (NCBI): domain Eukaryota; kingdom Metazoa; phylum Chordata; class Hyperoartia; order Petromyzontiformes; family Petromyzontidae; genus Entosphenus; species Entosphenus tridentatus. The sequence continues at coordinate 6,469,061 of CM025607.2, read as the reverse complement.
GAACATGAGACGAATACAAAAGTTTTACCAATGGTACCCACAAAAAATTGTGCGAAAAAAAATCACTTCATATTGTCATTTCCAAACATAAGCTTAAGGCACGGTTGCAATTGCATTAAAAACAATAACTCCAACATCATGATTACCACCAGGATTTCAATGGTTCTACATTTTTTGACCCATCAATTTTTTCCACCAATATTAACTTTACAATCTTTAAAATGTTTTGTGCTACGCTTGTACATGACAGCGTGCAGCTTGTTTCGTACATATCATGTGCGTGAGCAACCTTCCTTCATCACAGAGGACTCTTTCGTCTTCATGGGGAACTGGCACGGAACAGGACACTGCAGGACTTCTCCCAACGCGACTCTCCTCCACTGCATCCATCACCATGCAGCTCACGCGAGTCGTGCATGACAGGGTCATGAGACACCCCAGATTTATTTACCGTCGTAATATGAATAAGAGACACTTGGCCGGCAAGCGCAGTGGTTAGAGGAGCACCTGGCTCATGATCGGAAGGTCGCGAATTCAAATCCTGGTCATGGGTCAACTCGAAACAAATCTATGATTACCACTTCATGGATTGCCCCCTGTCATTGGTAGATGCAATTTTTATATTGGCTATTAACAAATTATGGATACTTGTGCCATCCAATGCTCATTGAAGTAAACATATTTCACATCAACAAAAGCTAGCTCAGTGCTGGGTACCGGCAATTCAAAATAATTGCTAGATTGATCTTTAATGATGGGGCATTATAGGCGACTGCACCGAGACCAATTTAACTCACCACGTGTGCCTAAATGGCAGAACCTCTAGTGCCGACTCGGCATCTGGAAACGAACTCCCTCAATACAACACTTGGGGGGTGGATTAAACCATTCACGACCAAAAACACTTTCCCTCCTGTAACGGGAAAACCCAGCGAGAGCTTCAGCACATGGCAGAACACACAAACCCCTTACACCCCATCCGAGCGACGTCACTCCACTTGTACAACACGACCACACAAACCATTTAAGTTGTTCCGACGATTGTTGCACTTGCCATTCACGTTTATCAAAGGTATTTTTTGGGAGTGCCGAGACATCGGCACAGCTGAACATTAAAATATTGATGAACGTTTTCAGAATTCAGGCCTCTTGAACGGTCGGCAAATCCACTTTGTAGAATTGTCAAAGACACTCAATTTTATATCGGCATAAACTCCGCCTATTAATGCGCCATTGGCTGTTACATTGGAAGCTGTGCAAAGCACTACATGTCAGTTGTGTATTCGCAAAGTAAACTGAAATGGCTCAAAGGATATCCGATATTAATATTGCTTCTAATAGTTCCATTACTTTACAAACTGTATTTTACACCACAACATTAAACAAGACCTTATGAGCTCTGACGGTTTCAGAGGACAAGGAGATGGGGAAAAACCCTACAATTCCTGCCTGGCACATTTAAGACAAAGGGGTGCGATCATAGTTTATAAAAACATATCTGTACAGTTTCACTTGCATGGCTCCACGTTCAGGTCAGAGGTCACTGGAACCAAGCATCACTTGCACAAGCAGGCAGATTGCACTTGTGCAGCGCATACATTCCACTCGGTGCACACACGTTAATGAGCGATGGGCGTGGAATATATTGATTTGGCGAATTGAGAACTGACATGCATTGACCCAAACATACCAAAACATTAGCAATAATTTCCACCGGATTTGTCCAAAGTTGGAATCCAACATTACGATGGCATCCTTTATTAAAATTAATTCTAAACAAACACACCCACAGATATGTACGCGCGCACACACTCAAACACGGTCACAAACGCTCACCTCAATCACATGCATAGCAATACATATCAATGCAAATTACAGACGACAGTTAGACACTCGCATCCTTCCACACACACACTTGCTAAAATTGTCTATGATTGGAGTTTAATAACAAATAATTTCGACGAATTGTCTAATGGGTGGACTGGTGGCAGATTTTGATACATGCCGTTGGCGGAGTGGATAGGAAAACTTGACGTCCAAATCGCAATTGACCAGTGAAATTCCACGCCCATCACCTACGCACGCAACCAATACACACACATCCTGTGCAATGCGAACACTCGCGGTGTTAAATGGTCAAAACCTTTTCAAAGCACATTTGTTGGTGGCTACGTTATAACAGGCCGACGTGAACTGCTCCTACGGGAGCAAGATTTACAACGAATCACGTGTTAAACTGAATTTCCTCAGTTATTTTGGTCAAAGTGTTTCTTAAGTTAGCGATAAGGCGAATACAAAAAATGCACAGTAACTCGTGAAAGAATATCAAACCGACATTGACAATTATTTATACCCTAATACATGCATTTAGCACGCAGTTCATTTGAAGGAATTATTAATGAGAAATGTTTCTTGACTAATTGTAAACCCAGTGTACACAGATGTGTGTGTACCGAATAAACACATACCCCAGTAAAGCCTTAAGACTTATGGGGCAAATTCTGTTTGCCAGCACCTAGCGTATATACATATACACTTTAACACAAACATGCAATATGTACAGTACACAGTCTGTAACAGACACACTTATATAAGTGACACTCTAAATAATGCAATGTGAATTATTTTAACTATCAGAACGTGAGAATGATTTCCAACAAACGTCATGCAGTTACTTTCTTTCCATCCTTACATCAAACTCATTTTCTTGGTTCTTTCGGCAAAGTCACGTAGAAGGGAAATAATAAAACAATATTTTATTGCTTTCTTTTTAAACATATTTAATTATGTTTGATTTTTATTCTTTTATTTCCCTTCTACGTGACTTTACCGAAAGAACCAAGAAGATGAATCCCTGCAGTCACGAAAGCTTTACATCGAAATTAATCAAACTTTAACGATCTCCCAGTCCAAATGAGCAATGCATTTCCATACAACCATGGTGGGAGCCGGTTCTTTCTATAGGACGGCCACTTCTGCTAACATCCCACAAAGATGTACCTAGTTTATCAACCCTGGAGGGATGATAGGATGAGGTCACTATAAACCAGCGGGATTTAAACCCTTAAAAAACCAAACGGCCGAATCGTGTTGCCAACAGAGCGAAATAACTGCATGCTGCAACTTTATACACATCTTTTTAGGAAAACCAATCTGAATAAAACGGCACCATTTATATTCGACATAACTCAATAAGGCCCACCGAGAATGACGAAATTCAAGCCTCACTTATAAAAAAAAACAATGGGAGTAACCGTAGTTTGAAAAACTTGAAAACAGGTTTAATCAGTTGCTTGAAAAGTATATCAATTGACCCTATTTTTAATGAAGCCAAATGGAAGGGGGTAATGTTCCAATGTCCAAAAACTTTGTTAAAAATTACTTTTAAAAAAACAGCTCGCAATTAAAGACAAACCAAAAAAGCAATCGGCTCTTATATTGCAGACGCACACCGAGGCTTTCCCTCCTAGGCATTCCGACCCATGACATTTAGTGAATGAGAACAAAGACTTGACCGTGACTTAAGACAATGACATAGCACACGTTCGAGGACTACCACTGGCGTAAGAACGGCGGGACACTGCAGTGGCAGCCGTAACAGTTCCATCACTCCTGCATGTGATCGACCAGCTCCGTATTGCCACTTGAAGTCTTCTTTGTCATTGACAAAGCTTCAAAGTCACGCGTAATGGTCAGCGACACAGAATAAGTACACGTCGGTCCAAAATGAAGTTTTTTTGGGTTATGCCTTCCTTTAAGAGCGAGAGAAAATAAACCTTTCCTGCGCACTCAATCCTCCATAAGAACGCAGTGTGTTTATACAGTATTTACTATAATCCAAAACAGGGCCCCATTTGTAAGAGTGCTCTTACCAATGTATTGCAACCCGGCAGTATATTTAACAAGCTGCTGACGAGACCTACAATGTTGAAACCTGTGCAGTTTTTACCTACTTGAACAATTGCTGCTGGTAAACTTAAGCCCGGAAAGGCAATCAACCGTAATGATCTGCAAAACATGACCATGTTGCAAGCCTGAGTTTTTTTATGTAGTTAGATGAGGTCACTTATGTTATAGTAATTTAGTCGCACGCGATGTTCACATTTAAGCTTCGGCACGTCGGCACTTGTGAAACCGAGGGCAGCAAAGGGTCTCTCCGGCACCCACATGACACAACTGCCAGTGCAGAGGTATTCAGTCCGGATGACGCTCAGAAACACATTGCCCGTCGGGACTCACAAAACAATAAACGTACTTGTGCTTGCGCCATCTCGTGCGTTCGATGCCCGCATGCCCCTTTTAAAGAGTCGAACCAACCTTTTAAAAAGGTACCACAAAAACGGGGGAAAACCTTTCATCCTCAACGGACAAAACTTGAAAAAAGTTATCACCTAACAGTCCTTAACATCGACACAGACTTCTTCTGGACTGATGGCGCCTGTTTGCAACTGTAATATAATGCCAATTATACAGAAACAGAAGCCAGAGAAAACTCAGTCATATAGGGGGGGGGGGGGGCAATCGACTCTGCCATCTCACGGCGACCACGCAACAACCACGTGTCCTGCAGCACGGGCAAGCCCCCGTGGTTGCCCATCCAAAAACTTACTCGGCTCACACCCCACATCAAAACAAAAATACACATTTTTTTCGAAGAATTCAGATAAACGCCATCTTCGGCAGAAGAATATGAAACTGTTAGCCCATCGAGTTTCGCTATCCCTTATGGAAGGAAAGCCTCGGATTTTAATTAAGGTAGTTATCAGTTATAAAATTACTTATTTTTTTATTAAGTTCCTACTCATTTTTAAACACTAGTATTTGGGCTATGAAACAGGCAAACGATGCTTTACTCTTAATGTAACGGAGTCTTTAACATCTACTTTGTAGCAGTGTGTACACTTAATAACAATAGCAGACGCTGCAGCGGGAATCAAACCATCAACTCAGTGGCAAGTGTAATGGGCTGCCATGTATTTTCGATGCGTGGAAGTGGACCATCGCTTTTAACTGCTCAGTCATTCGGCCATTGAAGGCAAACTGTAAATAACGGCCTCGTGAAACATTCAAGTCAAATCCTCCGGTTGTTAAAGTCCCGTGTGAACCACTGCACATGAGCCCATTGCATTGCAGTGTACCCCTTGTGTAGACAGGTGATAACTCATTGAGATTCATCACAAACCCGGTAGAAACTAAGAACCGTGACCTCAGTTACAAAGGAGCGTTTTTTGCTTTGAACCTCTTTTAACAGTGGCCTTGTTTATATGTTGGGAGGATTGTACAAATATCCGAGAAAATCTGACACCTGGTCCCCACTGCGACATAGAAAATGGCTGTGTAAACAACGAGTTGGTGGTCAAGTGAGGGCAGGCCAACCTCATCGATTACGAGGTAGAAAATGAACAACCTTATCAAATTATACAAAAATAAAAAATTGTTACGTTACATCAGCCACCAAATTAAGCATTAGAGCTTTTTAAACAGGTGTTGTGCAAAGCTTTTGGTCACACTTAATAATGCAATTGCCATATATACCTTACAAAATAGACATTACATAATGAAAATATAGCTTCGCTAGCTTGTAAAACGAACATTAAAGTCTGTTAAGGCATTATTAAAGTGCACCGTTGGTTACCATGCACAGCACCTGTCTAAAAACATAAATCACAGGCAATATCGTTCCAACATTTAATCAGTAACCTCTATCACACATTAAAGAGACAACACTTAAACACTTAACAAGTCTTTTTTAATTCTAAGTCAGTCCATACAATTATTAAAACAGTATCTACTCAACAAAAGACTATGTAACTGCCCTTGATTACGATGGGAAGGGAATAGAAATCGGGATTTAACAAGTGGGAATCGAAGCTTCGCCGTTACTGGGAAAAGTGGGTCGAGGGGGGCATGGAAGCGGGGTACAACGACTAGCCAAAGGACACAAAACATTCCTGAAAGAGAGTTAACGTATCATTAACACAACAATCAGCGAACGATGCATAAATGTTTTCATACGAGAAGCCGATAATTGCGTGCGGGGGGGACATCCACACACGGCGTCGTGACGCTGCAGTGCAGCGCGTTGTGTCGGGGGGGGGGCGAGGGAATCCCTGTTGGTGATCCTCCGCACCGAGAAGAGATTGCATGCGGCGACCAACGACCGCTCGTTAACCTCTCCTCGCCGTCGCAAGCATCTCACCGCGACACCCACTGCACGGTTCGCTCACGTGCTCTCTGCACCCGTCCACTGCCCCAGCTTCGACGAGACAACACCGAGATGCTTCTAAGCCGTGCTAGGGGCAGTTCTACTCAATACGCAATAGCGGGGAGGAGGAAAGAAAATACTCACAAAAGAACATGAGAAGAATAACTATTACAACAACAGATCTCGTGAGCAAGAGCGCACGAAGAGGAAAGAGCGCCAATTGCTGACGCTCGGTGCTGTTTGGGTGTCACTGCTGCCGCCATCGCTGGTGCTGAACGGCCGGGAAATGAGGGGCGATGCAGCACCTACAAACGATAATGCATTGTGAAGAGCTGCTCGGTGAACAGATGAATTCACGCTCGCTCATTGGTTAAAAACAATATACACATGGGAGTTGTCTAGAAGGGATGGTGCAATGTGATTGGATGGAACCTCCTGAACGAGATGGAAGATTCTGCATGATGCGTGGAAGCTGATAGGCTCTAGCTACCAGACACCGCACGACCGATTCCCCATGCGCGCAGACCAGTGGCGTGGATCTAAATATCGTCCCAAGTCTGGATGCATTAGACCCCCCAACCGTTTCTCAGTGACCCAACGAATTGTCCCCCCCACTCCCTCCATGAACCCATGTGGTGCTGCAAACCCCCCCCCGCCGCACCGTGGCGCCGTGCCCGTACATCAGCGGTGCCGGTACTCGCGCTCGCGTTCACGGTCCCTGTCGCGGTCGCGGTGGCGATCTCGCTCGCGGCTCCGCTCCCGGTAGTACTCCTCGTGCCGGTCGCGGCTACGCGATCGCTCTTTGTGCCGCCGGCTCTTCTCTCGCGAACGGCTGTGATCGCGCTCACGCGACCTCTCGCGTTTCCTGACGACCGACAGTGAGAGACGAGCGAGCGTTTACATTTCAATTGCTCTCGAGCGACCGAAGTGACACGCGATTGCGATGGTGCTATTGGCATCACGTTGTCACGGGGACAAACACATTCGCATTCAGCAAGATCTCGGCAAGCATTGTGCCATCAAACGTCGTCTGGAATGACATCGTAGAACTACTTTTGAAGACCCTTTGACACGTGCGTGTGTCGCCGTATCTTCTGTAGCTGCTTATCCCCCTACCACTTTGTAGTGCTTCTTCATACATGGCCTCCTATGGAAGTGTTCAACAAAAGTTAAACAAATTATTTTTTTATGTAACTCGGGACCTCGCTAAACTTGGGAATCTAGTTTAATCACCCATGACTGAAACCCAGATTTGAACTCTGATTTCAAACTGGTTATGGTTCAGTCTTACACAGAAAGAGTCTCAAGAGTCATCCAGCCACCTTGCGAGTTTGTGTTTCACAGTTGGCGGACAGAAGCGACACGCTCGGAAACCGAGCAGCGGACAAGCAACACTGCGTACGAGAGCATCTACGGCGTGTGGACGCAATGGCGCAAAACCATCCAGACCAGACGGCGCACACACGCCCAAGGCAGCACACACAAATCCACACGACAACACACACACACACACAGATGAAATTCAGCGTATTAACTTAGAGATCAAGCGTTTTGAATTTGTCACATGTCGAAATCGAGTAGAGTCGATTTAATTATTAATAACTCTGTGGCGTTTTTTAAAAACAGATCTGCCATCCAAGGCTCCAGAGCTATTCTTGCGGCAGCCATTGCCATTGGGCGACTGAGGGCACGCTGTACGTGCACGGAAGGCTGACTGCAACAGCAATTTGGTTTTTCCCCCTGTATAAAATGTTTAACTCATAGACGCACCACCGCACATGCAGAGTAAGATGGGGGAAAAAAAACTTAAGATTGTGTGTTATCACCACATACTTCGTTGGTGCACTGTTTTTGTTCTTTGCTTTTCCTCTGTATTTATATTTTTCCAGTGACCACCATTACTTTATTTATATTTTCTGGCATCGGGCATTATTGCGCGCGCACAAAATTATATATATTTTTTAAATCGGGTGCAACGACGGGCCGGCTAAAACAACTGTGCGTTTGTGAGATCTGAATATGGATCTGTGATACCTAACACAAGAAAAAGAAGCACACCCCGACCAATCAAGCGCGGCGGCCACCCCGCCACCCCCTCCATCTCTGAGTCTCGCCATTCCTCACCTCCCTCCGGAGCCATACGACTTGGACTCGATGCCGTGCAGGCAGTCCTGCAGCGAGCTTACGAGCACCTTGCAGCGCTCGTCGCTCGACACCTTCGACTGCTTGATGAGCGAGATGGCCGTGACGAGGGTCTCGATGGCGCTACCATACTCGCCTACAGCACGGAGGAATCGTGAGAGGAAAAACCATTAAAAAAATTATTTTACCCGGTAAGGCCCACTGAGCTATACAGCTCCCTTTCATAAGCGACCTGGCCACAAATTATAGCTCAACGAAGTGGATTATCGTTGGAAATTCATAGCAGCCAGACATTCTAAATGCATGTTCATTCTAAATGTGGAGGGAAAAACTGGAGGACTCAGAAAAAATCCCCACGACCACAGGGAGATTATGCAAACTCCAAATATACAGGGTTCAAGGTCAGGATCGAACCCATGACGTCCTGTAAACCAGGCGAGGGAGATAACATCTCCCCACCACACTCTTCCTGAAATGAAATGCATCGGCACAACTCGGGGTAAGAATTGTGCCATCTTGCAATTCACCTGTCCCGTTGGTTTTGTGTGTACGGGTCGTGTTTGGACAGTACCATCTTGTTGGCAATGTCTCATTGGTACCGTACCATCTCATGCGCATTGCATCTCGTCTGTACCGTCTCGCCGACACTGTTTGTTTCATCTGCACTGTCTTGTCTGTATGTTCTGCCAGTCATGTCTGCTGTGATGTGTTTGTGTTCAGTAGTGTGGCCTTGTGTGTGCTGTTAATTGCGCGCGTGTGCCGTCACGTTCAAATGTGTGTACACTTGTCCGCTCTCGTACTTTGTCTTGCCTATAATGCCCATCTGTGTTGTGTTTATCGTGCCATTCACCCACGAGAAACTCTGCATATATTTGCACAAATATTAAATGTTTACACAAATTATTCGATGCATGTAAGACTCATTTAATTTACGGATTGTTACAATACCGGGTTGCTACAATACTCAGCTGCGGTTCAATTTAAGAATTACATTTTTTTCTTCTACTTTTATTTCATTAGTTGTATTCCCCATCTTATTTATTCTGTATTGTTCAATCTGTAAGTCCAAAGGTATATAAAGCGTATAATTTCTGGACTTACTGTAAATAAGACATGCTTAAAAGCAACATTTTATTAATGTAAGGCAATCCTAAAAATCCATTTTAATCGATTAACCATTACATGCCTCGTAAATGATGTCCCAGTGTTGCGGGTTAAATGTGGATTTGGTGGCACATGCCATCCCAAATGTAAATCATTCACTGCCCAACACAACCAAACATCTCTGAAATTCACTACACATCTCCCTGAAGCGCTTGACTTCATATCAAACTTAACAAAAATGTTACTCCTGCACAAAACAGCACCATCATTACAATTGCTAGGTTTTAAAACCTCAGCCGTTTTCCATCCAGTCACCACTCGTGGCTCACCTGCGCTGGCATCAGACACGGCGCGGGAGATCGCGCTGCTCGAGATGGCTCGGTTGCGATTCATGATCTCCTCAAACTCGACCTCGCTCAGGCTGTTGTTCGCTGGCTCCATTTCCGTGTGAAAGCGGTACCCCAAACTACGATGACATCGACAACAGAAAAAAATGTAAACCAAATAGTTTAACTGAAAATGAAAGGCAGCTGTGCGGTCCGAGGGGTGTAGGGGTTTGCCTCCAGGACTGATACAAACATCACACTCTCCACCAATGTTAACTGTGTCCGGGAAAACGAATGCAGAGCACCGGGTTCATGGTGCTGTGTTCACCACTGAGCCACTTTTCCACCCCTACGTCCAATGTAACATCACCGAATTAATGGAGCGTCTCCCTACTCAGACAAGCATGATAACGGAGAAATGGTTGTGTCAAAACATTTAGTGAAGACTTTATATGCAGGGTTTGAAAGCTGGAGGGTTTGAGATGCAAGGTACTGCGGAGATCCTGAGAGGAAATAAACGGAGTTCTCAGTTAAACTGGGTTCTCAAGAGCGTTTGGACAAGTGGTTAACATTTCGCCACCGTGGCGCCCCATGTTGAAGACGACAATCATGACGACAAAGAGGACAACGATGATGAGCATGATCAATAGGATCTCTTGCTGAAGTCGCATCCACGTCAATGCTCCCAACCTTCACCAACCCACACCGAGCAGGAGCATGGTTAAGTTTGGCCAAGCAACTCCTATGACCAGTACAGGCGTGTTGAGGAGGCTCTCACCAAGCAGACGACTGACAAAGGGGCTGTACACGCAAACGTTGACAATGAAAGAAAATGGGCAACAGCCAACACCCCCACCCTGTGGTGTGTCTCTCTCCCTGTGCGTGTGTGCATGCATGAGCGACTTACGATGGCGAGGGCGTGCGTCCAAACTCTTGCTTGCGAAAATCTCCTCGCTCAAATTGTGGGGGCTGCCCGTACCCCTCGGGGGGCGGGGGGCCTCTCGGATCACCCCCGGGAGGCCCAACGTTGTTCCCAGCACCTCCACCGCCACCACCACCGCCACCGCCGCCGCCACCGCCGCCGCCACCACCACCGCTGTGGTTGCCGGGCGGGAAGAAGGCAGGGTTGACGTGCGGCGCGGGAGGGGGCAGCCCCGGCGGGGGCAGCAGCCCCATGTGGGGGGGCGGCCCCGGCGGGTGCCCCGGGGGAGCCGATGAGGAGGGAGGCGGGGGCAACGGAGGTCCCGGTCTGGGGGGCATGAGGCCTGGGGGAGGCTGGTGAGGGTGCCCGTGTGGGTGGGGCGGGGGTGGCGGTGGGGGCCCCTGTTGAGGGGGGCCAGGCGGCATTGGCCCAAAGCCCCCTGGGCCCATGGGGGGTACGCCATGGGGGTGAAGTGGGAGCGGTAGCCCACGGGGGGGCTCCCCGTGGAACTGCTGTGGGTGAGGGTGGGGGTGCTGGTGAGGGTGGGGGTGCTGAAGGGGGTGGGGGTGTTGGTGAGGGTGGGGGTGATTTGGGTGGGGGAAAGGCTGCCCGGGAAAGACTACGGGCGGTGGGGGGCGGTCGGCCCGAGGCGGGGGGCCCACGAGGCCCATGGGAGGCGGGCCATGCACGGGCATGGGGGGACCGATGGGTCCAGGAGGGCCAGGGGGCATTCCGCGGGGGGGGCCCTGCACTGTGGGGGCACAAAAATGCACATAGAAGAGCTGTTTTAGTCACATGCATACATTCACATCCAAAATAATAGTTTAATTTTAGTTGACAGCCCTTTTTCAATCCACTGCTGGATGAAAGCCTCTCCACTCTCTTGCAGAGGTCACAATCGGGTACCCGATACCTGTACCCTACCCGATACCTGGCTACCCGTACCCAGCCGGGTACGGGTACGGGTACACCACCCTGAGGACGGCTGCTTGCATTGTGGCCGAAACGTCGTGAGAATTATTTTATTATGTTATATTTTTATTATTTTATTCTTTCCATTCTACGTGACTTTACCGAAAGAACCAAGAAGATGAATCCCTGCAGTCACGAAAGCTTTAAATCGAAATAAAAGGTTTGATAGAGCGCTGTTCGTGTTGGGGCATCTCAAGCGTGCGCTGTGTGTGCGACAAGTGGCTTGCATCACTTCTCATCTCAAACATTGGAGAGGCAGCCCGTGGCAACTGTCCCTTTGCAATACAAGGCGACTCATCTGGCCTGCAAGCAGACATTCTGCCAGCAGGGGGCGATGATTGCTGTCTATTTCAAAGAGTAATTTGCAGGTAATTTTTGTAATTTAGCAAATTTGGACCACGATGCTGGCACACAATGGCCTACTCATTTTGAACGTCGAGAGATCTTTAACGGCCAATAAAGCTGAAGGTATAGATTCACGGTTAATACACCTGCAGTAATAACCAGGGTGACTTTCCAGATTCCAACCATGAACCTCGAAAAAGCAGCGAATGTGTTACCACTGGGCCAAGTCTCCACAGCATCAAACATGACGATCATCACGCTGTAATTATTAACGCTGACAACGATGATGGTTGTGGTTTTAGTCCTGTGCCCCCCCCACCTTGGAATGGCGGGGGTCCTCCAGGAGGAGGCCCAGGGTGACCAGGGAATGGCCTCTCCATGTTGGGCCCAACGGGACCTGGGCCCGGCGAAGGAAAGCGGCCCCTCACACCACCGCCGCCAGGCCCAACGGGCGGGGGAGGGAAGGGCGACCCACGAGGGCCGCTGCCCGGGGGACCAGCACGGCCCTCCCCGGACATCTGCCCACTTGGCCCACCTGTTTTCCCAGAGGATAGAGGGGGGTAAGGGTGAGCGGGCAGAAAAGGAGGCAAAGAAACATTCCACATTCCAAAAGGACGGGTGAAAGTGAATCCTGTGAGTTGTAGTCACTGAGACACCAGGTGTATCTCTAACTTCTCCGATATGAAAAGAATGGATAAGTGGTTTCCCATCAAGTGAATGATGGGTATAGAAACACCAGATTCCTATGGCAAGGATGAGTCGATCTCCAGGGCCATCGCTGGTGATTAACAGTGAAGTGATGTTAACAGCAATTCATACACCGTGGTAAATTTGATCAGAATAACTCACTAATTGAAAGTGTATCAGGTCGTTCTCTCTCGCCAGCCAAAGTCAGTAATGGAAATTCCACATTCCTATGATGGGGGCCGGTATGTCTACAGGATGACCATTGTCAAATTTACACAAACCAGTATTTATTTCAAAAAATTGTGAGAAGTGATGGTGACTGGGATTTTAACTGACAACCTTCTAATTGTTGGCTGAATGATTTAACCAAAAGAGCCTTGGGCCATTACTGTGCTGGCACAGCAAGGATCGGGCGCACACGTGGCGTGGCGGTATGGACGCGGGACGTTTGCGAGACTGTCTTACGAGACTGCATCTCGAGTTGGTTGAGAGACTGGCGGTTGCACGGGGAGATGATGGGGTTCTGTCCGTGGAGCTCGCGCTTGGGCAGAAGGTCCATCACCTTGCGGTACGAGGCCTCCAGGCTCACGCTCACCAACGCAAACCTGGTGGTGAGAGGGCAGCAAGATCTGGGTCGGTTGGGACTCTTACAAAACACAATATACCCTGCCACTCAAGTGACCCAGCCGTCACGAGTGTCTGAAGGAACATATACGCAGCCTACTGACATAGTTCAGAGTGACACAGTGGTAACACTTGTGCCTCAATAAAGAACATGGGTTTGATTCCCAACTCTGCTGCCTTTCTCCATGGAGTTTCTACATTCCCTCCCTGTTCTCTTAACATGAGTTTCCTCCGGGCTCTCTGGTTTCTTCCCAGTGAAAATAAAATTTTTTGATACTGGCCAAACACCTCAATGCTCAACACTACATGCCAATTACTCAATTGGTAGTACACGTAAAAACATTGCACACCGACTGCAAAAACTGGCAGAGCGCCTACTGATATCGTTGAGACTCGAGAGCCTTTCCTGGATAAACGAACGGGCTGGGGAACCTTTCCCTGTGGGCCAAACAACACTTCAATACCTATGGTGGACCACGCATTAGTCGAATGATCATAGCCGATGATGTGGACTCTGAGGCAGTATTTGTGGGTATTATTTTGTCCGTGCTTGTACATCACCGCCAACGCAGCCCCTTTGATTTACAATTTGGGTTGCGGTGCCTGCAGCTTATTGCCATCAGCATCAGGTGTGGTGACGACATCTGCTTTAAAGAGCGATGGCTTCTTCAAGCTATGCCACGGCATCACCATGAGACTTGGGCAAGAGTCAAACCCTCGTGTTCTGTGCGGCTGATGGGGGTTGAATTGCAGAATCTATCATTTTAGGTACAAGGTGAGATTCCGATTGATGGCTTAGTACATATCAGCTGTAGGTAGCTTATATGACTCGGGCACTGAAGATTATGGGTTTGAGGGGGGATATTGACAGGAATGACAGTATCAAAGCAATCTATTTATTATCATTGTTATTACTATTCTCTGGATTTTCACCCATGTCAACAGCTTAACTATTTATTGTTGGCTTCACATGGTTCATGTTTGTGTTGTCTGTGGTGCATCGCCTATTTTGTTTTGCATCAATGTGGTTTTCCATGTTTGGTGTACGAGATACTATTTGCACGAACGACGGTGTACGATATAAAATTACTAATTTATATAACAATATGGTAATTGTTTCATCAGATTCCCCCTGGTAAAGGAGCGGATGGGTGTAGACGTTTATGATGCATTCCATTGCTTGTATTGGAGCTTGACAATTGCAGTTTGGCTTAACATTCATCTTTCACTTGTACAATGATGAAAACCACAACTATGGAAAAGTCGTGACACTACGAAATGTCGTCAATTGTTTAGGTGAGACATTCCCTGGGATCACTGATGGAATGTTGGTTAGCAGATTTTAACTAAAGCTGCATGAAACGACTACTGATCTATGTACCTGACTGGGTGCTGGGGTGTTTAAGAGTAAAAACAATGAATGTAAACTTATAAGTATTTTTTTACCTTGAACCGTTTCTGTAGTGCAAACAGCCAATGAGGAAAGCATAAACAGAGGCAGTCTATGATTTGATTGGGAGATGGTAGACTATGATAAACGAGTGGTGAAATTTTCCAAGGATGATAGACGATCATGTATCTTCAAAAGCAGTCGTTTTTTATAGCATCTTACATTTTCAAGATGTCATCATGGCCAAAGCCGTTGATGACACCACACCAATGCTTTCGATCCCCCCCCCCCGCCAGATCCCGCAGCTGTTGCGCAATCGACACGTGACCTCGAAGATCTGTCCTAACATTTTTATTTCCAGATTAAGTCTTTTCCAGCAGCATTAATTTATTAAATGAATTAGCCTCCAACCTGGTTTTGTCGAGTCTCATCGGCAAAGTGTAGCCCCACAATGCCACAGGTCTGAGTGGCTGAGAGGCAATGAGCAGGTATCGTCAAGGTCCAGGGTTCAAATATGGGTTTCAGCCACCCGAGATTAGTGGCTTGTCAAATGCAGCGAGCTGATGCCATCAGCCATCAATGCCTGAATAAGCAATCTTATTTAATTTGGCTTTTCACCGATACTTGCAGAACATTTCTCATTACATGACACCAAAAGCAGTTGGAATAAAACTAGAAAAGATACGAAAAATGTATAAAAAAATAAAGGATGCCGGGCCACGGTAGTGCTTGGCAATGGCTCTCCACTCACAGTCTGACGTCCTACCCTTTAGACTGTCCGTTGGCTCTGTTCTCATAGAACTTGATCTCTTGAATGTCGGTGACGCCAATCCCTTGCAGGGCATTCACGAGGTCCTCGTCGGTTGTCCACTGTGGGAAGAGAGAAACTCAACATGGGCTCGCGGATCCCACATGGCTAGCCACCCCCCAGCTCAACGTTCACACATCCACGTGCTTGTCACCCTCTCACAGCATTTGGCCATACTTGCCGAAAGTCGGCTGCGTACATAGCGATATAAATGGGACAAAATAATATTCTTGAATGGAAGTGACCGTGAAATGTGACAATTCACCGAATCGATACGCAGTGAATCGTTACATGCCTAGATAATTATGTACAAACGTTATATTGGGCTAAAGGAAGATATGTGACAGAGCAGTACAAGACATACAAAACAAACAAGACCAAAACAGATCCTTAAATGTAAGTGAACCTGAATTTCGGAAATTAGCTAAATTACGAGGGGTTGACCGTGACATGCCTAACTATGCCCGAATTTTTTTAGCAACTGGATCAAATGGGACGGAACGAGACAGACCATACAACACAGACAATACAACACAAACGGGCAAAATGTGACCCCAAATTATGACAATTCATGGAATGAATCGTCACATCCAATTCCCACCAGTTCCTGGATTCCTCCAAACCAACATAGCACACAGATGGGTACTAAACTCTGGCCCCACACAGCCACGGCGTCCCCTGTGAGTGGTGTGTGACGTACGCAGGCGCTCGACTCACTGTGACATTCTCACTCGTGCACACACAAAAGAGTCCGCTCTTGAAAAGCTCGTTTTGGTTTGGTTAAAGGACTCTATTTGGGAACACAAATACACGTTTACACATTTCTTACAGGGTTTGTCGTTTTAAGCATGCGGTGGTTTTGGTCAATGTGCACTGCAGGGTACAATTTAGTAAATCTTTAAATATTTCAGGTAGCAGCAGCTTGGGAAAGGCTTCATCAAAACAGTGGACTGATCACGGCTGACGATGACCTCATTGACAATCTGCAGGTTTTACGCCAAAACACAAGTGCTGTGCAGATGTGCACTGATCAGAAAAGTAATATTTACTCTGCACATGAATAAATTTCATTTGCAGCATACAAATTCAAAACTTGCACTTTCAAAAGCAAACATTTAGAATAACTTAAATAATCAATGTCCTGCATGTCTTATTAAAACATATCAAAGTAATATATTACTCACATTACAACAGATATATATTGCACGGATTTTCTTTCAAAGTGTCTCTTCGATAAAGCTTCCATTTTAAGGGCGTGCGCGTGGCAGTGCGGAAACTTTCAAGGACGAGTAGTTCATGTGGTGTCCAAACACTACATATGCAGCTTTGGCGTGTGTGCAAGAGCACCGAAAAGTTCTTTTAAATTCAAACAAGTCACTGCCACACTCTACATTTGAGTGTCATCAGTCCGTAAGTGAAACAGCATGTTCAAGTCGGTTTGCAAACAGCCGCAGGTGTCAGGGATTGGGCACGCTGTTGTGAGCGAGGAAAAAAATGAGATCGCTTGGCAATTGGTTGTGGTGAATGGCCGAGGGCACCAATGCTGCAGCTGTTATACACTCACGATGCAATTATATACACTGCAAGACGGCTCCAAGCCATCGTACAAATACACGTACGTAAACCAGTAAACATGTCACCCCATTACAGTAAACGAGCAGTAGCACTCATGATCATTAATGGCCCTTGGGCCAGCAGTGGAAATTCCACATTTCTACGGTAGTCAATCTCTGAAAATGATAAGCAGTGTTATGACAACAATCATGCCCTTGCTCAAGGAAAGCATTGCCGAGTCTAAGTACTCTTATTTAGAAGGGTCCTGCAACGTTACGACAGGTAAACTTTCCATACATGGGTATAACGCTCAAGGCTACAGTTGGATTTCATTCTTTGCGCTTATCTCATCTCCTGGCCACAACACTGCAACTGGAGGGACGATGGGCTGAGTTGATCCCCACTTCCCAAACACGATTTGAACCCGGTTCTTATGATTGTACATTTTTCTGATACACATTACACACATACATAAAATAAAGGATTAAATTACAGTAATGTATAAAGGTACAGAGATGCTACAAAAAAATGCCCACTCCATAAGGTCAACAGCTGTAATGCGTGCCCCTGAATTTCCCCAACTCATCTACAGGTCCCTGCTTCTACGCATGCAACTATGCAAAACAGGCAAACTTGGACACTTAACATAAACGACGGAACTAAGTTGCCTTGTTTTTCTGTATAATTTGTGACTTATGCTTGTCCAATTTAACAAGAGAAAATCCACGCAACGGAAACACAGCTTAAAGACAAAAGCAAGTTGATCTGGTCGAGCGTTCTAATGATTTTACCAGTGGATATTGGCCAATGTTGACCTAAGCACATTATCCATTCAAATGTTTTCAGTTGAGAATATAGCCACATCGCAGGTGACCACAACCATGATGTTGATTTGGAACCCTTGTTGCGTTCATGTGACAGTTTGACTATCTGATCAAGAATTGCTTAACGCTCCTACACAGAACATTAATCTCTTGCAACACTCGCCTCTCGATGCAACACAAGCAGAAAAAAAACTCACTGTTGTGATGCCTTGAGTTTTACCACTCATCACGGAATATTTAAGCTGTATAACATGGAGCCTTCGTTTACATCAATACCTAATTCTTTACCCATCAGATCGAGAACTCGTATTGTTTGGGTGCCGTAGCTTGGGCATTAAATACAAAACCCGACATTGCACCCATATAGAACCCTTATCTCTTCATGCTGCTGGCGTTTGACCCTTTCAAGAGCATTATCGTCTACCAATACAGAATCCTTGAACCATAACGATACAGGTCATCTCTTTTAACCAAGTATTAGAAACACCACACTCCTCTCTGGGCAAGTTAAATTGACCCTTCTAATACAGAACCTTATTCTCAATATAGAAACCGTGACACATCGCATAGAGAACACATTGCACCACGGTTTCCTGGTGTGAACATGCAACATAGAAACCCATCCACAATAAATAAATGATTACACAGTGCTCTGATGGCCAAAGCCACTCGCACAGAGTAAAAGTAAAAAAAAGTAAAGGTGCATCCCTGAAATTGCTCACTCATACCACTACTGGCAGAAGGGCCTCCCACCCAAGGGTATATATCCTACTCTTCCATGTTGGCACCACATGACCTGGCGATCGACTATGGTGTACTCATTTATACTGCTGGGTGGACAGAGGCAGTTGAGTTAAGAACCTTTCCCAGTGTTTTAATTTCCACGCCAAGAGGAACCCGCAACCCTGGTTTGCAAGTCCAGCGTGTTTCCCATTACACCACACCAGCATCCCATAAACACGGTAATAAAAAATGTTACAGCAGAAAAGTACATACAGCATGATTAGCCACCAATTAATGATGCAATACCAACTACAACCAAGCTTTGGTCGGTAAAACTGTGCAGTCATCGGTACAGCTACGCTCTGCTTTGTTGTAACATATGCCCAGCCCCATCCTTGAAAGTGAAACAGAAACGGCCCTGTAAACACGCACGAGTGAACCCGATAAGCTCTGTAAACTGCGCTGCGTCATGTCATGAAGCATTCGAACACAACATAAGGCAGCAAAGCATTCTCACAGCACTCCTCTCACATAAACAGTGGCTCTCTGAGCACGAGCTCCAGCTTTGATGGTCCTGCTCGGCTACGAAGAATATCAACTGCAATGTAGCAGTCATTGCTTCAACATCGATGAGTGAACATTGGGGTTTTGCTCTTTGTTTGGGAGATGTGCAAAACATTCCTTTTTTTTACAAATGATTACAGTTTAAGATTAAACTTTACATTTGGATCATTTGGAAAACGGCTTAATGTTATGAGCAAATGCCACCATAAGCTCTTTAGTATCTACTTTACAGCAGATTGCACACTTTGGCAATTCCCTGTAAAGCATATTTGGCCGCTGTAGCGGGAATCACACCATTAACTTACTCCCTTTGAACAAAAACGCCCAGATGTTCAGCCACCAAATAATGCATCAGCTAAATTTGAGTTGCATTTGTTGAACCGCATACCGGAAAGTGAGAGGGCCTTTGGTGAACATTCTAAGAGTAGGGTCCGAGCAGGGCTAGCAAAGGGAAATGGCAATTACTACGTAAATACTGAGTTTCTGCGCAAATCGTTTGTACATAAACCAATGATCCAAGGCTTAGATTAACATGAACACTTTCGAAAGGACCGCATGATTGTGCTATGTCATTTAAACATCACAATGTTTCAGCTTGGTTCACTTGTAATTGATGGACATTTAAATATTTAATGGAGTTTAGCAAGTATTAATCTTATACATGTTTTGGTCATGATAACAGCACAAACAATTTTTAAGGATATGTTCACATTCTTATATAAAAAATTTGAATCCCAGAATATGGTACCTTGTGACCAGCATATATTGCAAAAACACATTTCGTGTAAAGTATATATAAATTAACATTGCACTATTATATTGTAATAACAAACACTTATTTACAAAATAACTTGAGACCTGAACTTTTGGTGAATCAAGCAAGAGTGTTTCCAAATGGAAACATTTACACAATAATCTTAACATGACAGTATTATGTATACTGCTACATTACACATGAAACATTATAATATTCACGTCTCAATGCGACAGTGTATATGGTTGCATAAAGTAATCTAAAATCAAACGCTGAGGAATTATTTGTCAAACTGCAAAGAGTGTTAATAAAATAGCTTTCATACAACCAATATTTAAACACCACTGTAAAAGCCATGTAAATTCAAATATATGTCCGCGTACTAATTTTTAGGTCGCATTGTTTCAAGTCTTCTCTTGCCCAAAAAGAAGCAATGTGGCATGTTTATATAATGACTCAGCCCATTCGTCGGTAGTTGTAACCTCCATACTCCCAAAGCAAGAGTGAACCTATTCATAAGAGAGAACCCCTCTTCAACTGCTTAAGAAGGGGCCCTCTCGTTATCAACACCTGAGAGAGAGAGAAGGCGCGTTCATTAGACTGTTAACATTTGAGTGGCTTACTCACATGCAGATTAAAAACAACAAAACCCCGGTGCGTTTCCCTACAACACACAAGGGAGGGAGAGAAAAAGAAAGTGCACTTCAATCGATCACGAAAAGTTCAGGTTCAACACAGATGGACCGGCCAGTGTTAGTTACAAAAGTGCGGTGCAAACGCAAACGGTGGTATTTTTTTGCGCTCACAGCCATCAAACTCACCCAGGTGAGATTGCCTACATACAGAGCCACGCGCTTGCCGTTATAGATATAGCCTAGACGGCGACCCCCGGCAAGGGCGACGGTGGTGGTGTGTTTCCCCGGCTGGTCGAGCGGGGTCAGAGAGTCCTGGAAGTCAGCCTCGTCTGCCTCCTCGCCGTTGCTCGCGGTCGGGACGATCACGTCGTCGTAAAGGTCAACGTTGTCGTGGCCGCTGTACTCCTGCTCCTGTGGGGGAAGAAGAGACGAGCACAACAGTGGTGCTTCGTGCGTTCACTTGGAGAACCGTGAAGGGGGGGCACTGCGGCCGGCCACGCTGTAAGGGCTTCTTCTTCTTCTTCTGGCAGCCAGGGAGATTCGAGAAGACGATGAGGAGGCGCAGGGAGTCGAGGCCTGCTACTGACCTGACTGACGATGGTCGTGGTTAATGCAGTGGCTCTGAAAAGCTGTGCTGCAATCGCTGGCCACGGCATTATCCCCACCCCCCCTCCTCCAAACTCTGCCATACATTTACGCTGCGGCCACCATCACCGTACAAAACGGATGCGGATTGGCTGGAGCAGTATTTGTCACTCCAAAGTATGGGCCGCGCTAGTAAATTTGCCCCCCTCGTTGATAAACGTCCCATGCCAGGCAGTATACATTGAGAACAGTCTACAAGCCCTGGCAATTCAAGCCTTGGTACAAACCAGACTATCGATGATCCATTTGTGTTAAGTGTCGTGGCGACAGCCCCGATACACAGCGAGACAAATACGAACACGGACTCCAAAATGCAGTCGCACAGATAAACATGCTCCGGCAAACACGCTCATGAGACGAAACACACAGACCGACATCCACAGTTAAACTACATACGGACGCACACAAACATTAAATAGCACACACGGCGTGGACTGAGCGAATCTGCAGACGCAAGGTGCCTAAGTCAGGAGCCAGGGGAGTAGACGGGTGACCCCCACAGGGCCCATAACATTGACACGGAGCACCATGACACCCGCGCCGCCGTGAAGACGACACTCGGACACGGAGCGAGCGGTGACGAGAGGGCCTCGCAGACACGCGGAGAACATTGCGGAGACCCACGGAGAGGAGGAGGACGAGGAGAGGTGAGAGGAGACGACGACGACGCCGTCTTTGTGTGGGACTAAGATGGCCGACACGGGGCCCAGCCCGCCTGTTCCCCTCCTCCTCGTCACAATCCTCCCTTCATACTCCCTCGCCGCGCTCTGCCCACCGCCCACAATCTCGCTCCCCTACACCCCGGGGGTGGGTGGGTGAGGGTTGGTTGGAGGCGATTCCGTGAAGACCGAGGGGGGAACCTGGGGAGAGTGAACGCGAGGAGCGCACGAGCAGCCGCACCTGGTTAAACTCCTCCCCGACGTCGGCGTAGATGTCTATATGGTCCACGCCGTCCGCCATCTTCACACGGCCCCCACACGCCGGAACCCCGCC
>CM025607.2:6416038-6446444 GCA_014621495.2 Entosphenus tridentatus | reverse complement strand
CCACCGGAACTCCGCCCCTCCATGCCCCCCACCACACCACATCCACCGGAACACCGCCTCTCCGTGCCCCCCACTACACCACATCCACCGGAACGCCGCCTCTCCATGCCCCCCACTACACCACATCCACCGAAACTCCGCCCCTCCATGCCCACCACTTCACCACATCCACCGGAACCCCGCCTCTCCATGCTCCCCACCTCACCACATCCACCGGAACCCCGCCTCTCCATGGCCCCCACCACATCCACCGGAACCCCGCCTCTCCATGGCCCCCACCACATCCACCGGAACCCCGCCTTTCCATGCCCCCCACCACACACCACGTGCACCGAAATGTTTGGCTTGTGGTTAGTTTTCCTGCATAGCTCGTCTTTGAAATTCCCTCTCAGTAACTTTTCCCAAGCTCGCATATCTATAACAATAACATTGCCAATTTAAGAAACGTGTTCGCGACTATTACAATTTTCATATTGCGGTTTCTGGACCCTTGGTGTTTTGGGTCTGTCTGAAGCAACTCAGGTGGCGAGATGTTAATTCCCTCACGAGGTATACAGGAGGTCGTAGGTTCCATCCAGACCCTGACGCCTGCTGTATATTTGGAGTTTGCACGTCTCTGTGGTCGCGTGGGGTTTTCCCTCCACAGTTGGAAACGTGCGTTTAGAGTATTTGATTACTTTAATTTTGGTATAGCCCTGTGAGCCATTCGGCTTTAAATGTCCACATGAGAAGCCACTTCGTTGAGCTATTATTTGTGGCTAGGTTGCTTCTAAAAAGAGCTGTATAGCTTAGAAGGCCTTACCTGGTCAAATAAAAATAGTTAAATAATATTAACGACCAAATAATGCCTCTTAAAAAATTGTATGTGGAGACCCACAAAAATACTGCTTCGTGTATCAATCTAATATTGAAGCTTTCGTGACTGCAGGAATCCCATACTCTGGTTCTTTCGGTAAAGTCACGTAGGTATAAAACAATAAATCATATACCTACGTGACTTTACCGAAAGAACCAAAGAGTATGCTTCACGGAAATTCAACGAGTTTGCGTTTACAATATTTGACACGAAAACATGTGTGATACTGCGGTTGTTAGTGGTGCACAAGCACAACAGAATTGTTGACATTCTTCAAAAGTATTCGTCAACAATACTGCATCCCCCCCCCCTTCGCATGTGAAGGGTTCACAAGTGACGCCATCATATTTGTCCCTCTAAGGAACGAACAGGAGGAAGACTTCTACACAAATCCGGCTGCCCGCCTGATGATGCTGGTTGTAATTACTGGCGAAACGTCGGACTCGGATTGTAAATGCTGTGGATTTTCTCTCCAACACACCGGTGTGTTGTACCAGTAACGAATTGGCACGTTATGTTTACGTGACAATCCTTACTAGTTGGCCGTGTCGGGTGGTGGAGGGTTTAACGACACATTTATGTTTACGCGATTTAACCCATTAAAAATATGTAATTGTATTTGGGTTCCTATTTTCGCGTGGGATAACACAAAACGTTCCTGGAGAAACCCCGTGCGCAATGGGGGGGGAGAGCAAACAAACCCTACATAATACACGAGCATAATATGACTTTGAGACTCCCCCACCACCTACACATTCCACAAGTAGTGACTAATCCCATATCTGCATTTTCCATAAATATGCTAAATTCCTCTGTTGATATGTAAACTCCTTTGTCAAGGCGCCTTCCTCCCCTAACCCAGCTTAAATATATGCTGCCAAGCTTGGTGATGTTCATTCGGACGCTGTCTTTCCGACAGACTTGTTCTTCACCTGAGGACGGCTGCTTGCGTTGTGGCCGAAACGTCGTGAGAATTGTATTTTATTGTTTTATCTTTATTTTATTATTTCCCTTCTACGTGACTTTACCGAAAGAACCAAGAAGATAAACCCCTCGACTTGAACATAACACCGATTAATGAAGTGTGACGAAGGGACATTGCCCAAAACGTCTCTTTTATTTAAGGCCACGGTGTGTTGATTTTACTGACGGTGTTGAGTTTTTCAAATTCTACTTTGTGCCAATGCAGCAGCACCAGACGATGTGTTCTCTGTCACGGATGGTCCAGATGTCTTGTGACCCCCCCCCCCCACACATTTAATTATCTGACTCTAATTATACTGCCTCCATGAGGCTACTTAATTTAAACATGAGAACAGCTGTGTGCGTTTGTGTGTACGTGCATGCTGCACCTTGCAATCTACTTACGGTCGAAGGTCCCCCTCTGTACTTTAAACAAGCCAGTGTTTGTGTAGAGATTGGAACAGTAATTATTAGCATCTTGTCCTACTTAAAATCACTTTTGGACCTCAGATTCCCTTTAAATTGTACGTGCAATGTATGGCTCTGCTTTGCAGACTTTTAAGTTGTGTTTTTTGCTTCCAATGCGTTGTTAACCTTTCTTTTTGATGTGCTTGTTGTACCGTGTTGATATGCTACCTTGCTATTCGGAACCTGACCCTGCACCGTTGTTTAATTGATCATTTTGTTCGTGTTTGCTTGCTGTAACCAGGCTTCTGTAACCAGGTGCCCATCGAAAATGAGAAATTATTGCCCAATGGGGTTTGACCCGTGCTAAAATAAAACCTAAACAGTTGTACCGTTTATATGTGCACGGTTAAAGCAACAAGACAATCGCGTTCCCGTATCCTTTTAAGTAACACATTTTCCCAAAAATATTTAACAATCAATATTGGTCGCGAAAGCCCACGTGTTAAAATGCTTTCAAGAATTAACGTCTTCCGTATAATGCGTCTTCCATCCTTTATTGTACGCGTACAGGGTGGCCCAGATGTATTGTGCCCCCCGCCCCCCCATTTAATTACGTAAAACTCAATATCTTTAAAGGTTTATTTAAAACAGAAATATGCAAAGGGAAAAACATTGAGGGTCAATTCATTTGGGGTCACAAGACATCTGGACCAGCCTGCACAGGACAGTATATTCCGGAAGTTAATTCCATCCTTTGCTTTTACGTCCTTTCAGAAGTTGCGTCCACTACTGTATATAGAATGAATTGCAAGATATTCAGGAAGGTTTCTTCTCATCCTTTGGTTTTTGTTTACATTTCGATGTTTGTTATCGTCTCCCCGGCCAGGGAATCGCGATTCACAAAACGATTTCCAGTTCCCGCAATCGAGGAATCGATTCCACTGCACCACAATCTTGAATCGATTTAATTTCACGCGTGTACCGTATACCATATGGGCTAATTACTGTTGTTTTGCTCCACAGGGTGTTCCAGATGTCTTGTGACCATCAGTGAGTTTACTCATATTTTTTTTCCTTTGCTAATTCATAATTTTTGTTTTAAGTTAACCTTCAAAAATTGTTGAAGTTACAGAGAATTCATGGGGGGGGGGGGGGGGTCACAAGACATCTGTACCACCCTGAAAATGCACATAAGCCACACAAAGACAATTTTAAGGTAGTCCATAAAAATACTATCTTGCATCAGTTTCTTGCAGATCCATCTTACAGAGTAGGGTCCATGTTTAAAATGTCTATACTATATACCATGCACTTCGCCACAATTGGTTCAAGCAAACCTGACCGCTGATGGGACACTGTCGAAACTGTTTGGTTCAAACTCTGTCGAAACACGGTGGCGAGATGTTTACTATCTCGCTAGGTATGCAAGAGGTCGTGGATTCGATTCCGACCCTGACCCCTGTATATGTGTAGGTTGCATGTTCTCCCCATGGTCGTGTGGATTTTTCTCCGGGTCCTCCGGGTTGTCCCTCCACATTTTGAAACACGGTTTTGGAGTATTTGGCTGCTGTAAATTACACGTGATATAAAGCCACTTCGTTGAGCTATCATTTGTGGCGATGTCGCTTTTGAAAAAGAGCTACTGAAAATGGATAGCTCAGTGGGCCTTTTCTAGTAAAATAGAATGTTTAATGGTAATAGCTTCATCATGCTGCTGATGAGGAGCTACCTGTGGCCGATGGGCTTGTTTAAAACACCTTGTAATTTTTTTTACGGAAAGACACATTTAGGTAAGTTTTTCTCGAGTGTTTATCTTTAGCTAACAATGCTGTGCGGCTTGGGTACACACCGTGAACATTTAATCTTCAAAATCTACATTGTGTACAGCGGTGGTCCAGATGTCTTGTGGCCTCCAATTGACCCCTAACATGTTTCCCGTCGCATATTCACTTCTGCTTTAAATAAACTTTACTTGAAAAAATTGTTTTAGAGAATTAAATGGGGGTTACAAGACACCTGGAGGGAACTACATTGCTGGGAATTATTGCACACAGAACGAGGAACACGCGGGTTGGAACACACGACGGTTAATGGCCACTGATATTCAGTGGCCTAAAATCAAATGTTTCGCTCCGGATGACCGCTGCAAGGTATGATCTTGTGTTTTGATTTAGTGTGCTGATCTTTAAATGCGCATTTGATTTTTTTTGATACTCCTACTGATGCTCCTGCTGTTGTGGAGTGACGCATGCAGCCAGCTATATAGCTACAGGGTTTGGTAGTACATGTTGTTTATGTCGTTTATTGTCGGTCACAGTTCCTATGGTCACTGTTACATTGCTTTTATGGCTTTATTTTGGTGATTTCGAAAAGTTTTTTTGGTTTGGCCATGTTTGTTTGTTGTAGTACGGAGTTAGGCTGATGGCTTTAATCTAAGTTGTCTTGTGGTTGTTGTTGTTTGACTTGCATCCCACTGGGATTTTTGCACAGCGTTGGTGTACGGTGCCTTTTTCTAGAAGACTTTGCAGTTTTTTCCTGTTTTTTTATGTTTTCCCATAGTCACTTTGAGATGTTTTCTTGTTCATGTTTTTGTTTTTTGTTTGTTGCGGTTGAACCCGATTCAAGAGCCGAATGGCTCACAGGGCTAAACCAAATAAATGAAATGAAAACTGAATGGCATCATTGAAACTCACCAAAGTGAAACCTGAACAAGACATGTCGATGTTGTTACGGCGGGAAGATGACCCGGGTGTTGAGACTTATAAAGGCGGAGTGCCAGCCAAGGGAGGGAACGCCCAGGGGTGGATGGCCACCAGGAAGACGGAGCAATGAATTCATTTGGTCAGAATCAGAATCTTTATTTGGACTGCAGGAGCTCTTTTTCACAGATGTCCAGTGATACAATTTACAACAGCAAACAATACAAAACATAGGAGCACAAAATAGAGAAAATGGTAAGTCACGAAATATAAAGTAAATTATAAGTCCGAATTATGAAGCTTGGGCAGGGCAGCAAAAACAACAAAACAGTGCCAGACCACGCCAAGATAGCACGCCGTAGGAGCTGGATGGATTTGCGGTATTGCAGGTCCGTGAGAGTGGTGATTCATAGGTTTGGCGAGGTCTCCATCCAGCAGTGGATTGACCATGATCGATGACGATGTAGGGAGGCGAGGTGGTGGCGTGTGCCACCATGCCCTCGGTATTCCCAATTCCTGCAGCACTCGTGGCAGAATAATCGATAGCTCGCAATATTCGCAGAGGAATCGATTCCTCTGGTGGCGCACAGTGCCCACGATAACTCTTGAGACGAAGCGATCCGCGACTCGGTGAATCGATTGCAAAATATTCGAGCTCGCGATTCCTCGCCCGTTTAATGGATTTGTCACTCTCAAAAGTGTTTCTTGAATCGTAAACATTTACAACGCAAAAAAACTCCAATACAGTTCATAATGATAGTTGATGATCTAGCCACTGCTGGAAGAAGGCCTTTCCCAAAGGCTTGTCGCTGATGCAACAAATCCTCGAGAGCGCATGGACGGACGAGGAGAGATCAACATCGCCCCCATCTCCTGCCTTGGCAATCTAAAATATATACAAATTGCGTTCAAATTTTTTTTAACCAATTTAAAGAATCGACATCGATTACATTACAACAAATCGATTCGCATTCCACACACCAACAAAACATCTGAATCATCTCGATCGATTCCATGGTAGCGAGAAATCGATTCCATTGCTAACCGCGAGACAATGCGAAGAATCGCCTTCTCGATTTAAGCAACGACGGGAATCGATTCTGCACCCCCACCCTCTCTGAGACCAGCTGATGAGTGGAGGAGGGCTTCGTCAGGCCGAGACGAGGCCACGAAGCAGGGAGGTGATTTTTTAATGAAAGCTCCGTGTAAAACATCGAAATAAACCACGAGTGAGAAGAGTAGGGGGGGAGGGGGAGATCGTTGAGGAGGTTCGCCGCCAGGATGTGGCTCAAGCCGGAGGAGGTTCTGCTGGCGAACGCGCTGTGGGTGACGGAGCGCGCCAACCCGTACTTCTTGATGCAGAGGCGACGCGGTCACGGCGACGGAGGCGGCCTCACAGGTCCCCTACCCCCACCCACAACACCTGCCCAGAGCTCACAACAATAACAACAATAACAACAATAGCAACAGCAGCAGGCACCAACACCATCGTCATCCGCAGCAGAAGCTTCATTAACCATCAGCGGCATCACCATCAGCAGCAATATAAGCTGTAGCTTCATATTCAACAGGAACGGAGGGATCGTCGTCATCATCATTCTCGTTATCAGCGACATCAGAAAAAATCGGCAGAATCGTCACCATCCGAAGCTTCATCGGCGCCAGCAGTAGCAGTAGGTTAAGCAGAAGCTTCATCAGCAGCGTCGCCATCAACATGAGCAGGGACAGAAGCGTCGTCATTTACATGAGTAACATCGCCTGCAACAGTCTCGTTACATTCACATGTACGCGTTGAACTTCTTTCGCACCGTACGTAGAGCCAAGCGCGCTCATCTGAGGTGCGGGGGAAGGACAACAAATATCAGCAACATCAGAAGGAGCTTCGTGTCTGTCACTGTTAGCTGCAGCAGCAGCAGTTGAATCATCACCTTCAGAAGTACTGTAGTGCTAATTTCACAAGCTGCATCATCGCCATCAAGCAACAGAATCTTAAGAAATCATCAGCACAATTAACTTAATGAGCAATAACGCCAGGAGCATTAGCATCACTGACAGAAACATCATCATCGTTATCAACAGTGTCATTAATATTCCTAACAGCATTAAATCGTGCAAAGTGTCATAATTCGAAGCAGCAACATGATTATCATAAACAGTAATGCCATTAATATCAGTAACAAGATCATAATCGGCATATTCAAATGCAGCAGCATTAACTTTATCATCAGTAGGGGAAGAAGCATCACAGTTATCGCAAGTAGGTAGCAACAAAAACAACAGCAGCTTCATCATCAGCAGCAGACAGTTGTATCTTCGGCAGCCTCATGAGCAGCAGTGAGTGACAATATTAACAACATCATCCACAGAAGTAGCAGCAGCATCAGCAACAAGCATCATCCACATTGTGATACGTGTCGTACATAAGCAGCATTATCAGCAGAAGCGTCAACGTGATGATCATCATCGTCGTCGTCAACAGCTGTTACCTGCAGGAACAAGCATCTTCATCGGTAGTATTATCAATATGAGAAACAGCAGCATAACATGAATAGCAGTATGGGCAATATCATTCTAAGTACAGTAGCATAACGAGACGTTACAATAATGCTATCAGCACGATTATCAAAGCATCGTCATCAGCGCCAGCAGAATGCTAATCAACACCCATCACCATCTTCAGCATCAATACCACCATCATCAACATCGCCTGCATCATTACCATCAGCAACATCACCATCATCAGCAACATCACCAATATAAGCATCAGTAGGGATGTTATCGCATGAGCAAAACATTACAGCAGCATCACCACTTAGAATCACCACAGCAGCAGCACCACCATCATCGATCGTGGCCACGACTGTTATTCCGATGAACAGCTGCATTAGCAAAGTAATCACAATCATTGTTTTCATCATCAGTATCATCGTCAAATTCATCACGAGCAACATCACAATCAACACCACCAAAACAAATCATCACCATCATCCCTGGGAGCATCATTCTCACCACCAGTCATCACCATCCATCATCCCTGGAAGCATCATCATCACCATCAGTCATCACCACCAATTTCACATAGCCAATGCTCATCACCATCAATGCTTTTTAATGAAGGTTATTGTGAAAGTCTACGTGATGGATAAATTACACCTTTAGTAATGATCCCACCCGAGACGAGCGGGACTGTTTACACACCTTTTAAAATACATATTTCTAAGTTCTAAATGTTTAGGAACACAATATGAGAAGTATTTATGTAGTGTAAACTATTACGTGCATTTTGACCTAAGACCAAATCATCCGGGATACGTCTGATCTCGTCACATCTCGGAAGCCAAGCAGGATTGATTCTGGATAGTTGTGCATAACAGGTGCCATAGGCTGCTGCTGAGCTTATGTGCTGGGCACTGACCAGCATGTGGACGTATGGCGCTGCAACCCCAAAGGCCGACACGGCGTGCATCTAGCAGTGGACTGGCACATGACTCTTACTTTTTTTCGCATGAAATTCATTCTTCCTAATTGCAAACCCAGTGAAATGAGTCTCAAACCTCAAATTCACGAGGGCCCCTGTCTGGTGTTGTTTTGGCCAATTCATTCGAGAGGAATGTTCGGTGGTGACACGTTGACTCCCTCGCCTGGTATACAGGGGGTCGGTGGGTTCGATCCCGACCATGACGCCTGTTGTATATTCGGAGTCTGCATGTTTTATCCTCGTGGTCGCGTGGGTTTTTCTCTGGGTCATCCTGTTTTTCCCTCCACATTTAGAATCCACGCGCTGTTTAGAGTTCCAATATTTGGTTGCTATAAATTTACACGTGATAAGCCACTTCGTTGAGCTATCATTTGTGGCCAGGAAAAAGAGCTATGACAACTCAGTGGGGTTTATCTGGTAAGATAAATATTTATAGGGTGAGACTGTAATGGTAGAGCGGTGGTGCAGTGGTTAGTGCACTGCCAATGTGAACCTGGCCACCAGAGTTCGATTCCCACCAATGGCTAACAACCCTTACTGACCAGCCTGGTAAAGTATGGTCAATCAACCCAAACGACTCACGAGGCATGCGGGGTTGTGGCGGGGGCATTTACAACGGGCTGTATATAAAATATTTCTCGTCTGGTGGCGGAAGTGAGTAGATGGTAAGAATGTTTGTGCAGGAGCATTTGCTGGTATGTGCTGTTTTTTACCCTTTAGATTATTCTCACCGTATGTTTGAAATTTGTCACACTGTATTCAGCGTACACACATGCCTTTTGTGGTGGTGTTGATGATGCCCAATGCTACAGATCTGTGTTTTGAAAAATAATTGTGCGTTTGTTCCTTTTCGGTAATCACTAATTGTAGATGTGTTGTGATTTCCCAATGGGTTGCGTGTGGTTCGTTGTGGTGGTGATGATGACGACGATGGTAACATTTCAGATACCGTAGATAATTATTTGTGTTCTTCATCCACACTTTGGTCGTTTGTTGATTCATATTTTTTGCCATTAAGATTTCCAATAACGGTGGCAAATATATGAATGATAACTAGCAGAAACCCCGCGTCTGACGTCACCGCCCCCCCCCCCGCGTCTGGCAACGTCACCTGCTCTCCTCACCAACGCACCCCAATCTCACGTGACGACATCACCCTTTTGCTGCTCCAACTCGTCAGTGTTGCGTGACGTCATCACTCCTGCCCTCTCTTCACTGCCTTCGATGATCACGGTTCAACATTCCATCTACGTCCCGTGACGTCATACCTCTCCTCCCCAACCTCACAACATCACCCCAATCTTGCGTGGCGTCAGTACTCCTCTCCCCAACAGCCCCATTGCCACTGAGGTCAGCAGCCCCTCCACCTCACCAGCGTGATGTGACGTCATAACACCCCCCCTAAACCCCCGCTCCCCACCGGGCCAGATTTTTTTTTTCCTCTGTCCCGGTGCGTTGCAGACAGACGAACAAGCGTATATAAAGATGATGCGGTGATGACACTAATACATTGAAGGATGATGGATGCTCGGTGTTTACTGATGCTCTGGTGGCGGCAATGGCGGTAGATTATGATTGATGTGTGATCGTGATGATGGTGATGATAATTTACAAGAAATTCCTGTATGCACCTACCCATGTACCCCTCCATGCCCCCATGTTTTGCCTTGCATCCCAGTGGGCCTCAATGCACATCTATACATCCCCATGTGTCTTTGTACAGCCGCAAATGTCCCCATGCTTTCCTCTCTACCCATGGATGTCTGTGGATCCCTGTTTGTGCCCAGCCATCGCATCCCCAAGGATCTTTTGTCTGGCTGGATAGAGGGGCTAAATGATCAGTGCACGGGCCTGAGCAGAGATGGGCTAATGTGGTCGAGGATAATGTGGAGCTGAGTAGGCTTTCTGAAGACTGGTACCATCAATGTCAAGATCAGCTTCTGTGGAGGAGGCTCATGAAGGAAGCTACTAGGCAGTTGGAGACAGTCACCCTCCTGCAACGGACGTCAGAGGGGCAACGCTCACAAACAATAAGCTACAACGCAAGTTGGCACAGTTGTATTGGCACTCATCTCATTCAACCCATAATACTAACAGTAAGCGAGCCATTTACACTTCACGTGGCGTCAAAGTGCACCTAGCCTGGCACAAGCGCTGTGTTGACGTCACCACCACTTAGTGGAAAATGGCTGCCGTTTTTGTGCCATACACCTGTGTGCCTGAAAGCCTACACATGCAGCAACAATAATAGGCTGCCAGGTGTCCAGAAGGTGGCAGAACGGGAGTGGGTTATTGCATCTATCTGTGCTCAGCGTTTACTCTTACCCACTCTTATGTACGGTGAGGTCTCCTCTGATACTCCAAATCTCGTTCTCCCACGTGAAGAATGCTCATTAATCAGATTGGTAACATCCCAATGCAGGGCCTTCCAGAAATAGGATTCTACCCCCTGTGTAACTCCCTTGTATCCTTCTAATCTCTCAACATTACCATGAATCCCTGTGCACAATTATGCATCTGTACATAGTGTATTTTTGTGAGCCTCTATTTACAATAATATTTATCTGGGGCAGTGGTGGTACAGTGAGTGGGTAGCATATACCATACCTAGGGACGTGGGTCAATTCCTGCCCTTGGCTTACATCATTGGGCTGGTCTGCTGTGTGTACAGCCTGTAGTGATTTGTAGTGGTGTGGTGTATGGTGCAGTGTGGGGAGCCGTAGTGTAGCGGTTAGTGCGTTGCGCTATGAACCCAACGATACGAGTTCGATTCCCGCTCACAGCTTCGACAGGGCTGATTATCTGAACCAATCCTGGGCCACTCCTAAATCGGCTCCGCCTCAAATGAGTACCAGGTGCGATGTGTAAACATCGCCACAAAGTAGACCAAGGCTGCCGGATGTGGTGCTGGCCACCGACCTCCTCGTGTGGTGTGTCGGCCGGCCTTCATTGGTGCTCGCTAACAGCACTTGCCCCAACAGTGTTGTTAAGTCTATACGTGGGAGGATCCTCGTGTGCCACACCAGCCATGGGTGCTCACGAACAGCCCCTGCCCAAAAATATTTGTCGTGTGTAGTGAGTGGCATGGAATTGTGTTGTATGATGTGTAGTGGTTTGTAGTACAAGGGCCTGTCGAGTCTGCTCTGTGTACTCCCTATCGTGTGGGTTACAAGCGTGCGTGTGTGTGTGTGTCCGTGTCTGCGCGTGCCCCAAACTAGGCCTGCTGGTGGGCACCCTGGACGTGGTGCTGGACTCGAGCGCCCGTATCAGCCCGTACCGTGTGCTGCACCAGACGCCCGAGTCGCAGGTCTACTGGGCCATTGCTACCGGTGAGTGCCACCGAGATCCCGCTAGGTTCACCACGATATCGTTTTTTCACGATGCCATATCGAATCAATGAACACAATATGAAGGTGTTTAGGATCTCACTTTCCCATTACTTTGTACATGACATATGTTTTCTGCTTTTGTTTACTTTCACCATGAATAAAGATTATGTTCAAAGTCATTCAACTATAATTCACTCAACACAAGTTTGCTGTAAGTATAATCATTGCAACATTACGATCTATAATTCTTAAAACACACAATGCGGTAAGTTACACAATAAATCGTGAAGTCTACTGTGACAATATTTGAGGCCTACTTTAAGTTATGATGCAGGAAAATAAACATGTTTAATGGGAATAATGTAAAAATTTATTCAGATGGTTAACTGCTTTGTTATTTCATAAATAATTTTCAGGAAATATTTTTTAAACAAAGAGCAATGATATTGCAATCTTTATTAAAAAACGGCCAATACTATTATCATGGAACTTATATCGTACGATCTACCAGTGTCACTGTCACGATGTTAAGGAAACCCTGGTGCCCACCCAGCATCAATCTATAAATGTTTATTTTACCTGTCAATATCGCAATCAATAAAAGTAGGCATTAATGCAAATTACAGCAGTTTGGAGACAGTACAGGGGGCATAGAGCAACAGGAATGGTAAAAGAATAGGAAAAGATGGTAAAGTATTAAATAAATAAAAAGAATAAGTAAATAAACTAATTTTGGATAATGTGGGAAGGCAAGCCTGAATGGGCTTTTTTTTCTCGCACAGACCACAGAATTGAGGGACACTCCGGCGCGTTTCGGATGTCCGGTGGCATTGCCGTACCTCCCTCCAAAAACGAGCCCGGGCGGTTCATCTATATTTTTCCATGATTGCCTCCAGGCTGAATGTTCTGGAAAATCAGGTTTATAATTCCTGTTTTGTTTTTCTTGAAGTACCAATATGACTCCGAGGGCAGAGATTTTAGAGGGCAGAGGCTCCGTGAGCTGATACTGTTGAGACTGGGTACAAATCGAGGTTTCCACTGCCAACAATGGGTGCCACAGTGGCTGTGATGGGTGCCACAGTGGCGAGATGTTAATTATCTCGCCTGGTATAAGGAGGTCGTGGGTTTGGCCCAACCTTGACGCCTATATAATTAGAGTTTGTATGTTCTCCCTGTGGTCGCGTGGAGTTTTGTCTGGGTTCTCCGGTTTTTCCCTTCAAATTTATAATCAAGAGTTTAAGAGTTTTTGGCTGCTATAAATGGCCATTATGATAAGCCACTTCTTTCAGATATCATGTGTGGCCAGATTGCTTCTGAGAAATAGCTGTATAGCTCAGTGGGCTTTACCTGAAAAAAATGCGTTTAGTTTAGATTAAACTAGGCCCTCAAGTGTAGTAAATTAATTGTCTGTCCAGTCATCAATGACTACACAAAAACCCATCAGGTTATGTGTGGGTGTTCATTGGGTTTCTTAAGTCACGTTCGGGGTTCAGATCATTGTCTCTAATCAATGAGGCCAGAATTCCAGATGAGCTTTGGGGTCTTTAATTAATTTACCCTCCAATTTTGGCACAATGTAAAATGCATTTTCTGGAGATAAAATGTAACATTGCCTTGAAGTAATCAGCAGTTTACATAAATACTAGAAAATCTTTAATTATTTTGTATGGTTTATGCATTGTATAGAGCCTTGCATATGCATTGCAATGTTACTTTGGGCTACTGTACATGAAGTTGGTCTAACATTAAAACTGCGAAAAGGAAGGAAGAAAACTTGAGTAAGTTCCTCAATGAATATCTTTTTAAACATTTGACTCCAATAGAAACAAAAACTAAGTACTGTGGTTAAGTCGTTATGTATTTTCCCGGTTGCCCTCTCACGAGTCCCGAGGATCATGCGACCGTGCCCTCACCGAACACTCTTCAGTTAGTCTATCACGCGAACTCAATCTGTGCAGAGCATTCCCTCTATGTATTGTGACACATTAAATTTAAACATCATCATCCTTAATTCAAGTGTTTTTTTAATTGCTTAAAATTCTCAGTAAGCAGCTTTTATTTGGAGCGCTGAGTCAGGTTGTATGGGGTTCCAAGCTTTTTAGGATTCCGATATTACTGATAAAGTTCACATACAAAGACAAACAAATATACATAAATCTCCATATAGCCTTAACAGACTGTTGGGGAAGTGCTGTTTGCGAGCATCTATGAAGGCCAAAACTGCACACGAAGGAGATGGATGGCCAATACCATACCGGCCACCTTTGTCTCCCTAGTAGTGATGTTTACACATGACACCAGGTACTCATTTTAGGCTGAGTCGACCTAGGGGGAAGCCCGGGACTGGTTCAAATAATTTTCACTGGTGTTGGCCGTGAGCGGAAACTGAACTTGGGTTGCCAGGTTTGTAGCACAACGCGCAACCGACTGCGCTACCGCTTGCACAAGCACGTGTACCCACGTACATGCACTTTCTTTCACGCTCACATATGTAATTTTACGTTTTCTAAATTTTTCTTCACAGTGCTTGTAGGGTTCTGAGAGTGGAAAGAGTTTGTGGATTCCTTGGTTTTGATTGCCAGGGTTCTGGCAATTTGGGGTTGAGGATTTATGATCGCTGGCGTTCTGGAGTTCTGGGTGTTGCTGAAATCCCAGGGTTCCTTAGTGACTGTTCCAGTGATCAAAGGTAATTCGGTTTTGAGCTAACTATGGTCTTGGGTTTTGGGGTTCAAACATGGGTGTTTCCATTGAGTATGCACACACTACTACTGCACCAGGGTCCGTGGGTAACAGAGGTCAAGGCAACCTGCGACTGCGGAGCCACGTGCGGCTCTTTAAGGATTGCTTCGTGACGTTATTTATTCAGGGCCACCGTCTCGTGAATTCACATTCGTTGCGGCTCTAGAAATATTTAGTTTTCTTACCGATTTCGAAAAAAATGGCTCTTCTTGTTTTTTTGGTTGCCAACCCCTGATCTGGGCTATGAAGAGAAGGGATATTTGACACAATTAATTTCTTGAACCGGAGCCCATGCCAACCATGCTGCGCCACTGGGTTCCAGGGATACTTGGGTGTTGCGGAAAGGCAGTGCGTTGCTGCGCTGTGCCGTGCAGGAAGCTCTCGGCAGGAGGCAACGCGGCACTGGGATTGGCTGGAACAGAACCTGCTGCAGACGCTGAGCGTGTTCGAGACGGAGGAGGATGTCACGGAGTTCGTCAAGGGCAAAGTGCAGGTGGACACAGCAACCACGCATGGCATTGCACACGATGTTACTGCCCTACTAATATAACACAAAGGCAAAGATCCCCCGTATAGTCTTAACAGATTGTAGGGGCAAGTGCTGTTAGCGGACACCTATGAAGGTCGGCACGGCACACGAGAGGGTGGGTAGCCAGCACCACGCCTGGCCGTCTTTGTCCCCCGAGTGGCAATGTTTACACACTGCACCAAGTAATAATTGAGGCTGAGTCGACCTAGGGGAGGCCCAGGACCGCTTCAAATAATTATTACTGGTGTTTGCTGTGAACGCTAATCAAACCCGGGTTGCCAGATCCGTAGTGCAGGGCGCTAACTGCGACACCCCCACTCCCCACAATATAACCTGATACATAACATCACATAATAGTGACACATAATAAACATACATTAAATAACACAATACGCACACTGCACCACGTACGACATTACACACTACACTAGAGCTGGTGTGATTCATCAATTATTGGACGAAAAATTGTATGACTACTTCTTTGTCGTGCATGTTCAACACACAGACACGATACATGAACTTCTTCTTTCGTATGGCTGATGTAGATGCAGAGCAACAACTAAAAATTTCACATTCAGGTGGTCAAGCCTGATAACCGCATCCGAAGAAGCGGAGACTACAAACCAATACTATACCAGAAATCACAACACTACACTAAACCACATTATAAACCAAACACCACAACACTACACCACAAATGAGGCCACCTAGGGGAGGCCACATGACTAGTTAAGATTTCATGCACCACTAAGGTTTGCCTTGGCTCGAAACTCAGGACTCCAAGTTTACTGACTGCTGCGCGACACTGCTCCCCGCTTTATCACAGACTAAACAATAACAAAGAAACCCCCTGTATTTAAACTAAAAAAACTATTCAAACTTTTGATTTTACTGGGTAAGGCCCACTGAGCTATGTATCTCTTTTTCAGTAGCGACCTGGCCACAAATGACAGCTCAACAAAGTGGCTTATGTGGGAATGTATAGCAGCCAAATACTCTTAAATGCAATTTTCTAAATGTGGAGGAAAAAACTGGAGGACCCTGAGAAAAATCCACGCAACCACAGGGAGAACATACAAACCTCAAACATATAGGTGTTAGGGTCGGGATCGAACCCACGACCTCCTGCATACCAGACAAGGTAGTTAACATCTCGCCACTGCAGCGTCCATGTATAGCCTACATTGGTTGTTGGACTAAGTGCTGCTCGCAAGAACCTAATAACTCTGGCAGTGAGTCGACCAAGGGCAAGCCCACAACTGATTCAGATATCACTCGCCATGGATGTTAGTTGTCGCCAGGAATGAAATCAGGGCGCTGCGTTCATCGCGCAGTGTTTCCACCACTCCGCTCCCACTTTTGTCGCACACACGCTCACCCATGTATCCGCTCGCTCCGTTGCATCACAGGGTATAATGGCAGAGGAGGGGCGGCAGCGCGGCGGCACGGCCGGTGCGGCGGGAGCCGAGCAGGACTCGGACAAGTTCATGGAGGCCGTGGCCAAGTTCCGCAAGCTGTTTGGGATGCCCGAGGAAGAGCGCCTTGTCAACTACTACTCCTGCAGCTACTGGAAGGGCCGCGTGCCGCGCCAGGGCTGGCTCTACCTCAGCGTCAACCACATCTGTTTCTACTCGCTGCTGCTCGGCAAGGAGGGTGGGTGCAGTCCCACACACCCCACGCGCCCCTGGGGTCGGTCGTAATTAAACGTTACGGTGGCGTGGAGATGACCCGGTGGCTGAGAGGTCAGAGCACTGAACTGGCACCCGCTGATATACAGAGTTTGAAATGAGGTTTTAGCCGCCCACGGTTAAACTGGTTTCTCAAGCTGTAGTGAGTGGAGGATGCTCAGCCCGATCAGCAATGAGTTGCATAGAGACCGATAAACTCACATGAAGACCCATAGATGCACAATGATATTCATCTAGAGACCAAGACACGTTTATAGATTTATGATTAAACTGAGTTCCCAAATGTGGCGACTTGATAATGGTCTCAATTTGGTGACCAATCAAGCAAAGTTTGGGTCTGCACTTAATTTAGCTAAATTTCAGCTGAGAATTTTTATAATGTCAGCTTAATTGTCACGCGATCAACATTACTCTTTCAGTTGAAGAGCAGGTAGGAAAATGTTGCCTCTGGTATGTAGACTAGACATCACTTGAAGGAATTTTAGAGGTAGCTCTGTGGTATGGGCTTCTCACCTAAGAAAGTTTACTGATGATGTTTTCTGCTTATTCATCCCCCCCCCCCCCGCCATGTCCATTGCTGCTTTCTCATGGCCCATGCCACCCATGTGCCACCCGCCACCTCTTATTACACACTCCTGTCCTTACTCAATGCCACCTAACATATCCACCCATACCATCATTATATTCCCACTGCCTCTCACTCAATCCCCACTGCCACCACCCCCATCTCGTTCCAAACCTTGCCCCACTGCCATCAGCCAAGCTAGTGGTGCGCTGGGCGGACGTGATGTGCCTGGAGCGCACCGCCACGGTGGTGTTGCCCGAGAGCGTGCGAGTGGCGACGCGCGACGGCGACCTCTTCTTCTCCATGTTCCTCTCCGTGGGTGAGACGTTCCGCCTCATGGAGCGTCTCGCCGACATGGCCGTGCGCCGCCTGCTCAACAGCGGCGACGCCGCCCCGGGCCCCTCCAGCGCCTCCCAGATGGACGCCAGCGCAGGCGGCGGAAATGGCGGCGGCGGCATTGGCGGCGGCGGCATTGGCGGTGGCGGTGGCGGTGGCGGAGCTGCGGGCGGTGGGCTTGTTGGTGCCGGGTCCATCCCCGGCAGCCTTGGGGCTGCTGCTGGTGGTGGTGGCGGCGCCGGGGGGGTGGGACCTGCGGGGGGGGGTGGCGGGGCGGGCGGCGGGGGCAACACGAGATCCCCGCGCAAGGTGTCGGCGCTCAAGCGGTGAGACGCCGCCTTGTGTGACTTCTCGCTGCTGTTGCTATAGTAGTGTGGGGTAGTCCTGGATTGGTGATGGGCAGAAGTGGGGTCCGTTAGAATTACAACACCATTGTTAGCTGAAATTACAAGTAGAGTAACGTTTTTCAATTTTATCATGAATGACTCGATAACAATTGATACATTGAGCATGTTGCTTAGAGTGTCGGTTGGAGTGGGTGGAGTGGAGGTTCTTTTGGATGTGACTAGTTGATTGATCTGCGTACTTGAGTGGTTTTAGCCACATCCACCGTCTTGTGCGCCGTACCAATAATCAGCACTTGCCCAACAAGTCTGTACGGCTATGGGGGAGCTCTTTGTTTTGTGGGGAGCGGCGGGGCCTTCGTGCTAGAGCAATGGATAGCTCACCGCACTACGAACCCGCTGACTTTAGTTCCATTCCTTGCCATGGCTAACACAAGTGGTGAATGATTTCAGAACAAGTTGTGGGCCTCCCCTCCGCCAGCTCATCTTTAAATGAGTACTGCATGCAGTGGGTAAACATCAGCACTGGGAAAACATGCCACTCCCTTGAGTGCAGTGCTCGCCTTCGTAAGTGCTCGCTAATAACACTTGCTCCACCGTGCTGTGCACGCTATATGGGTTTTTGTTTTGTGCACTTGTGTGCGTGTACATGCGTGGATAATCCTTGTCTCTTGTTTGTGTGTATGTGCGGGCCCTTGGGCATGCAGAGACCTGGATGCGCGCGTGAAGAGCGAGGCATACTGCTCAGCGTTCCGTCTGCCCCGCGACGAGCGGCTCGACGGACACACGGACTGCACGCTGTGGCTGCCCTTCAGCAAGATGCACGCCGCCGGGCAGCTCTACGTCTCCTCCAACTACCTGTGCTTCTCAAGCCGCGAGGAGGGCCTCTGCAGCCTCGTGATCCCACTCAGAGAGGTGCGCAGGGAGGAGGTCGAGGGGTACGAGAGGGAGGAGGTCGAGGGATAGGAGAGAGTTGAGGGGCGAGTTATTGAGCGAGCGAGTGATGCGTTTTTAGCCAGTGAGCGCGTTGATAAATGGGCGAGCCAATCTCTCCTTTGTCGAGTGAACGAGCGAGGTCGTGCTACGACACATCATCTCCGTTCCTTCCCTCCGTCGCCCCATCGTCCCCAGGTGACGGTGGTGGAGAAGGCGGACAGCTCGAGTGTGCTACCGAGCCCGCTGAGCGTGAGCACGCGCTCCCGCACCAACTTCCTCTTCGCCAACCTGCGCGACCGCGCCTTCCTGCTGCAGCGCATCTCCGAGCTGCTGCGCAGCAGCTCCGCTGTGGGCAAGCAGCAGGGTGCGGCGGTTGCCCCCACGCCGACTGCGGGCACGCCGTCCTCCCAGCAGGGCTCCCAGCCGCAGCCCAACGGCGCTGACGCTGGATCCGCGGCGTCTGGCGTGGATAGTCAGGTGCGCCACTGCCGCATACCCAGCGGTGCTGTCCACGTAGTTGTGAAGTAGCAGCGATAGCTGTGTGCATGTGTTGCCGTGTGGGCCATCGGGGTGATTTGATCATAATTTTCCGCGCTGATCGGTGCGTTTCGGTGAAGGTGGGGAGCATATTACACTACAACAATGGATTTTGCTGCACTGCACAATCCTGTTACTATAGCTCAATTAACCTTCTGCATAAATAACTGTGCGAACCCCAACCTTAGTCAACCATTAATAGCCATTCCTCGCTGTCTTCCGCTCTGGCTGCGTGGCACCTCTGTTTGTTGATGCCACCACTCATGTTGTTGCTGCTACTGCTATCGCTGTTGCTGCTGCTGTTGCTATAGATCGAAGGGGCAGCACCCAGCAACGCACCCCAGGAGACTACGGAGGCGTTGATGACCATGTTCCACCGCTCGGACAGCCACACCATTGACCTCAAGCAGGTACAATCACTGGGCACCGCCCCCCACCTCTCCCCCCTCCCCCACCCCCTCACTTCGTCAGCCACACAACGCTGCCCCCGCGGCCGCCACTGAGCCAGTTCCCATGTGTTAATCTGTCCTGTCGTTACAATTGCTAACATGGTCTCTGATTGTGTTACCTTCGCTGCTGTTCGTGCTGCTTCTGTTATTGGTTTTGTTGCTTGTGTTGCTGCTGCTGTTGTTTATTTGCTGCTTTTGCTTGTGCTATTGATGCTCTGCTGTTGTTGCTTCTCGCGCTGCTACTGCTGCCACTTCTGCTGCTCCTTGTCTGCTGCTGTTGCTCTTGTTTATCTGCTTCCGTCACTTTTCCTGTAAATGCTGCTGTCCCTATCACCTTATTTTTGACCTCCGCTCCACCTCTTCTCACCCACCTGTCACCTCCCCCCCCCCCCCCAGGCGAAGGAGCTGATGAAGGAGGAGTCGTGGAGCATCCACTTTGCGGAGTTTGGCCGCGGCGTGTGCATGTACCGCACGGAGCGCACACGCGACCTCGTCATGCGCGGGATCCCTGAGTCACTGCGCGGGGAACTCTGGATGCACTTCTCTGGTGCGTGTGGGGCGATTGTGGTGGGAGGGGGGTGGCGGTCTTGGAATTAGCATGGGCGGTCGTATCGCTTCCCGCACATAATGACTAAGTTGATTGTGGAAACACAAAAAATTTGGTGGAAAAATAAAAAATTTCACTCAAGATAAACTGAACAACGCGCATAGCAATCCTGACTTGTTGTTAGCTGCGTGTCCACGCTGCAGACTCGTCACATGCCAAGCAGTCTCAGTTTACGATTGTGCTATGTAGAAACTACTCTCGCATTGGATTGTGTTCCAGAATTGAGGTGTAATCTGTGGTGGTTTCAGTCGTGTGCTTTAACTTTTCCATTGATTGAGTTGAGCGTGGCTACACAAAAAAACCGTGGCATCTTCCTAGAAAAATTTGGCGGCCAGACCATAAAACCCCGCGCGTGGCCCTGCGTTGAAAGGTGCAACGCACTGACCTTGACGTCGCCTGATGTGGCGCAGGCGCGATCCACGAGATGAACTCGTACCCAGGCTACTACGCGGAGCTCGTGCGCAGCAGCATGGGCCGCATGAGCCTCGTGACGGACGAGATCGAGCGCGACCTGCACCGCTCGCTACCCGAGCACCCGGCCTTCCAGTCAGAGATGGGCATCGCCGCGCTGCGCCGTGTGCTCACTGCCTACGCACACCGCAACCCCTCCATCGGATACTGCCAGGTGACGCATGCACAGATACAAGGCAAGGATCGCCCGTGTAGCCTTAATAGACTTCTTGGGGGCAAAGCGCTGCTTGTGAGCACCCGTGAAGGCTGGAACAGCACACGATGGGCTGGGTGGCCACCACCACAGCCGGCTGCCTTTAGCTCCCTAGTGACGAAGTTTACACATTGCACTTGGTACACATTTGAGGCTGAGTCGACCCGCCATGAGCGGGAATCAAACTCGGCTCACTGGGTTCGTAGTGTAGCGTGCCAACCACTGCACTACCACTCCCCACGCACGCATGGGCGCACACACACACACGCAAGCGCACACAAACACACGCACACTGCAACGCCTGTTGCAGATACGGTACTGCCAGGTGGCATGCACACACATGTACGCTCACACACAAGTATATATTCACGTGCACTGCATTGTGTGATGATTTGCGCAGTTTTCAGTGCTATTTATTGCGTCGCATTCATTGTTTTTTCAATGTGTTGTCTGCCCAATGCAATTTATGTTTACAGGGCGCCCGAAAGTCACAATGTACAATGACATGAGCAATGCAGCAGACATTGCGCTGCGCATGCTGCGAGCTGGACATCACAGTGGTTTGACTGGGTCCCCCTCTCCGTCCCTTCGCCGACAGGCCATGAACATCGTGACATCCGTGCTGCTTCTGTACACGAAGGAGGAGGAGGCCTTCTGGCTGTTGGTGGCTCTGTGTGAGCGCATGCTGCCCGACTACTACAACACACGCGTCGTCGGTATGTCCGCCACCCCGACCCGAATGACCTCCTCTCTCTACTCTGTCTCTTCCGCTCCATTTATTTATTTATTTATTCTGCTTCATTTGCTTGTTTTCTCTGCCTCCTGAACCTTCCAGACATCATCCTGTAGTATAAACACCTGCTGTAGTTTAAACACTGCGTACGTTTGCTCGTGCATACGTACTCGTGCATGCTCGTGTGTGTATCCTTTGATCGTGCGTGCTCGTGTTTGTGAGTGTGCTGTACTCAATGCATACTCATATGTGCTTGTGTGTGTGTCCTCTGCTTGTGCATACTCGTGCGTGCTCATGCATGCTTGTGTGTCCTCTACTCGTGCGTGCTCATGTACGTATCCTCTGCCTGTGCGTACTCGTGTGTGTGTGTGTGTGCGTGCTGTACTCATGCGTAATGGTGTGTGCATGCTCCTGGGCCGGTAGTGTAGCAGTTAGCATGTTGTGCTATGAACCTGGCAACCCGGTTTCGATTCCCACTCACGGTGATCTGCCTCAAATGAGTACCTGGTGCGATGCGTAAACATCGACCGCTAGGGAGACAAAGGCGGCCGGGCGTGGTGTTGGCCACCCACCCCCTCGTGTGCCGTGCCGGCCTTCATAGGTGC
This sequence comes from Entosphenus tridentatus, assembly GCA_014621495.2. Classification (NCBI taxonomy): domain Eukaryota; kingdom Metazoa; phylum Chordata; class Hyperoartia; order Petromyzontiformes; family Petromyzontidae; genus Entosphenus; species Entosphenus tridentatus. Next base: position 6,423,979 of record CM025607.2, on the reverse strand, counting down.
TCGCTAACACCACTTGCCCCAACAGTCTGCTAAGGCTATACGGGGGATCTTTGTCTTGTCTTTGTGCTCCGGAATCCAGGAGCGCTTGTGGACCAGGGCGTGTTTGAGGAGCTGACACGGGAGCACCTGCCCCAGCTGTGCGAGCGGATGCAGGTGAACACACCCTGCAGCGCCAGTGATGGTGGTGCTGGTTGTGATGGTCCTACCAAACTTCATAGTGGACATGACATTGATGGTGGTGCTGGTAATGAGCGTGGTGATGTGGATGACGATGTTTGCAGTGATGGTGATGATTATGGTAAATATGGTAATTACGATGGGAATAATGATGATTGCGATGATGATGATGATGGTGAGGGGCATGTCAATGTTTGTGGTGGTGATAATGATGGTGGCCGTGGTGATGATGATGATGATGGTTGTGATGATATGGATGATCCTCCCTGACAGGACCTGGGTGTCATCTCCACCATCTCCCTGTCATGGTTCCTCACGCTCTTCCTGTCCGTGCTGCCCTTCTCCAGCGCCGTCTGTGTGGTCGACTGCTTCATGCTGGACGGGGTGACTCACCCACCCACACTCTCACCCAAACACACGCCCACGCCCTCACCCACCCACGCCCTCACCCACCCACCTACCCGCCCTCACCCACCCACCTACCAATTCCCTCACCCACCATTCCCCTCACCCACCCAAATCCACCATTCTCTTCACCCACCCACCCTCTTCCTCACCCATCCACCCCCTCACACAACCACCCACCTACCCCCTCACACAACCACCCACCACCTCACCCACCCAAACCAACCCTCACCCACCCACCCACCCACCCACCCACCCACCTACCCCGCCACTTGGGGCTGTGTAGTGTTTATCGCGTGCTGTGTGTTTGATGCCGGCACCTTGCAGGTGCGCATGATCTTCCAGCTGGCCCTGGCCGTGCTGCACGCCAACATGGGCAAGCTGCTGTCGTGCCACGACGATGGCGAGGCCATGACCATCCTGGGCAGGTGTGTGTATGGGTGCGCGCGCGCGTTTGTGAGCGTGTTTGTGTATGTGCATACGTGTGTAATTGTGTGCCTGTGTGTACGTACGTGTATTTATGTGCACGCGCGCGTGTGCTTTTGTTCGTGTCTGTCCTCGTATTTGTGTTGTGCGTAGTCGTGCGTTGCATGTTTGTGCGCGTGCCAATGCATTGTGCGTGTTTTTGTGTGTGTGCATGCGGGTTTATGTCAGTTCTCGTGTCCTCACAAGCGTGTGTGTGCGTGCAGTTACCTGGACAGTGTCACCAACAAGGACAGCACGCTGCCACCGATAACGCATCTGCACGCGCTGCTGTCCGAGAACACCGAGCCTCAGCCGGAAGTGGACATCTTCCAGCTCATCCGCACGTCTTATGAGGTCCGAGGCATGAACATGAGCATGTGTACATGAGTGTGAGTGTGCGGGTGTGTGCGGGTGTGCCGGTCTGCGCGAGTGCATGTAAGTGTGAGCATGTGTGCGCACAAGTGTGTTTGTGTTTTTGACCGGATAAAGGGGTCTAAATGGGCATGACACGGGCTGGAAAAGAGGTGGACTGATGCGGTACAGGAGGATGTGGAGCTCAGTGGATTTGGCAATGACTGGTACCAGCGGTGTCCAGATCGGCCTCTATGGAGGAGGCTCGTGAAGGACGCTATTGTGCAGTTAAAGGCAGTCACCCTCTGACATGGGTAGAGGAACGATGCTCACAACAACGAGCAGAGTGCTGGGCGGCTAAAATGCTGCAAGTTGGTACAGTAGGGTGCACAGCTGATGCATCTGCCGGTCATCTCAGTCAGTCAACCCATGGCACCTGGGTCTGTCCACTGACCTGACAGCAAGCCTTGACACTTCACGTGGCCTCAGAGTGCACCTGGCAGAAGCACTGTGGTGACGTCACTGCCACTTAGTGGTGAATGGCAGCTGTTGTTTTGTGCTTGTACAAGTGTGAGAGTTGGTGTGTGCAAGTGTGCTTGTGTGTGTGTTCAGTTTGAGTGAGAGAGTGTTTGTTCACGTGTGTATTTGTATGTACATGTGTGTGGGTGTGGAATGGTGATGCAGTGGTTTGCACTTCAATCCCAGCAACTTGAGTTGTATAGCCATCCACGTACACCGGCGGCAATCATTCTCTGCGGTGACCTCAAAAGTAGTTCAGTGCTGTCATATTCCGGGGTCATTCTCTGACACAGGATGATGCACTGCTAGCTCAGAGTTCTGCTTGGAAATGTCTTCATCACGTGACGACACCAATGGCACAGTTGGAATGTAATTGGGAAAAAAGGTAAAGAGAAGCTTTGTCACTGTGGTGCTGGTTCCCTGTGGCGGTTAATTTGCGGGGACATGGCTTAGCGGTAGCGCATTCACCACTTGTTGCAGAGGTTCACGGTTTGAATCCAGCGGCCGCCCTGATTAATGCTGCGGGTGTAACAGTATTATTTCTATGCACAATCCACTTCACAGTGGGCGTTAAAGATCCCCCGACGTGTGCAAGATGAGGCCATTGTGTGTGGGCATTGGGGTCCAACTTTTGTCAAATTCAAATTACCTTGCAAATGGCTAATTTCGGATGACACACAGCAATCAGCACCCCCTACGGACAGGTCACTCTTGCAAATTATAATATATCCTGATCTGTTAAGTTTTCACCTGGCGTTACAAAGTACACTTGAATGAGTATACGAGTCTGGTGTCGTTCCATGAGCTGTGACTCACTGTTGTGCGGCGCTGTGTGGTGTGGCCTGCAGAGGTTCGGCTGCATCCGGGCTGAGGTGATAGAGCAGATGAGGTTCAGGCAACGTCTGAGAGTCATCCAGACCCTCGAGGACACCACCAAGAGAAACGTTGTAAGACCCACAAACAACCTCACCACCACAAGAATCTCACTCAATCATCGACCAAACCCTAGAGTGATTAGGGTTCTTAAAATGATAGCGTCAATCATCATTTGCCTATTATAATCCAATCACCCTCAATGTTCTCGATCCCATCACATCTTAGAAACGAAACAGACACTTGGAAGATGCTATTACTGGTTAATATTTGGATGCACGACTGCCTGGGAATGCCGGATGTCGTAGGCGTGGGCTGCGAGGTGGCCAGGAGATGTCACTACAGCAGTGGCTTTCAACCTGTACCCCTTGTTGAATTGTGTTTCAACCAAGTACCCCCTTGCCTGACCCAACGTGGTTCTGAGAAATAAATGTATGAATACTGAAGATTCATATTTTCACCAATTGTCCATTTTGTGAGGTATCCTAACACGTTCGCAACTGCAATCGAATAAAAAAAATCAACGGACGTTCTGCATGCATGACGTAATCTGTTCGAGCTCGCTGTTTACTCTTGTAAACCACATTGTTTACGATCAATGCATTTAGAAAGGTATTTTATATATTTCTAGGTTACCATATGGATTAACATGTTATTGTAGTTTTATTATATTGGCAGATTCATACATGATTATTCACTAATGACTTTCATCATATATGATATAAATTCACACATTTATAAATCACCTCACGTACCCCCTGGGACGTTCCCACCTACCCCTAGAGGTCCACGTAACCCCGGTTAAGAACCACTGCTCCACAGCAATGGGTTGAATCGAGCGGTACTTCCGCCCATGCGTGGTCTTTCTCTGGGTACTCTGGACTCCACCCACGAGAAGCCAAAGCACTCGCCAGTTGAACCTGCCAACCTTGAGGCACAATGAGGCTTTCCTGGGTTAATGGAGTGGCCGTGTTGTTTTTAACGCACTGCGACACGAACCTGGCCAACCTAGGTTTGATTCCCGACCACTGCTAACATCAGTGTCGAGTGATATTCGAACCTGTCTTGGGTCTCTTCTCCTAGGTCTACTCCGCCTTAAATGGGGACCTTGAACATCAATCTTGTGGAAAGAAATGTGACCAGACATTCTGCGCCATGTAGACCATCATAGTTGCTGACTAACAGCACTTGCCCCAAGAGTCTGCAAACTGTATGGTTATTCTTAGCTTTGTCTGTATCTTTTTGTCAGGTTCGCTCCATCATGACTGAGACTCAGTTCACTCTGGAAGAGCTAGAGGAACTCTTTGTGCTCTTCAAGGTGGGACCATTGCACTTGACTGTGCCGATCACCATACCGCTCCACACCACTCGCGTCATCCACCATTCGCCACACAACACCCCTCATACCAAGTACATTACTACACCACGCTCTGGGCACTGTGTACCGCTCGCTACATCCCATGCACCACACCACACCCCTTGCACCAAGTACATCACTAGATCACACTCTGGACACGGTCAGCTTCACCTGCTTTCTCTCAGCGGTAGCCATCACACTCCACTGGTGGAGAATTACTTGAATCATAGTACAGCTGCTCAGCCCACTATGCTGCTGCTTCCCCCTGCGGTCCCCCCCATTCCCCCACTCCTGTGCCCCCGCAGTGGGAGCACCTGCGCAGCTGTTACTGGGGAAGTGCCGCCGCCGCCACCACCGGCAGCGGCGGTGCTGGTGTTAGCAGCGGCGGCAGCGATGGTGACGGCGGGAGCACGGCGGTGCCGGTCAGCGAGCGGCACGACCCGAGCCTGCCCTACCTAGAGCAGTACCGTGTGGATGCGGCGCAGCTCCACTCGCTGCTCGCAGCGCTGTCGCCGTGGGTGCGGGGGCCGCACCCCCCACCGCTCGCGCCGCGCCTCTTTCGCCTGCTCGACACCAACCGCGACGGCCTCATCAACTTCAAGGAGTTCGTCAGCGCGCTCGGTGAGACGCTCGCCGCCACGGTGATGAAATAGATGTTAGCATACAGCAACAAAGACAAAGGATCCCCCGTATAGCCTTTTCACGACTGTTGGGGCAAGTGTTTTTCGTGAGCACTAATGAAGGCAGGCACAGCACACGGTGGGGTTTATGGCCGACATCATGTCTGGCAGCTTTTGTCTCCCCTAGGCGAGGCCCAATACCAGTTTTAGCATTAGCCACTGTTTTTGTTCGTGAACGGGAATTGAACTCGGGTCACCGGGTTCATAGCGCAGTGCACTCACCATAGCACTACCGCTCACCACTGTACTACCGCAAACAGTAACACAGATAAAAGCCTGCGTGTGTGTGTTTTCAACAGGGATAATGTACCATGGAGACCTGACCGAGAAGCTGAAACTCCTCTACAAGTTGCATCTTCCTCCAGGTAACATTGTCGTGTTGATTCATTTCCAAGTAAGCATTAGGTCTTTGCGAGGTCAACTGAAGCTGACATTGGTTTGTACTTGATGTGGTTTGTTTATCCAGTAAACTTTTGCCAGTGTGTCTGAACATTTGTTAGTGGATATATGTACACGTACCAATGTGTATATGTGTGGGTAGCGGTGGCACAATAAATAACTCACTGCACTACGAACCTGGCAACCCGTGTTCGATTTTAGCTCATGGCCAACTTCAGTGGTGATTATCTGAACTGCGTTCTGGACCTCAGCTGAGTACCTGGTGCGTTGTGTAAACATCGCCAATCGGGAGACAGATAGCCGGGCGTAGTGCTGGCCACCTATCCCCTCGTGTGCTGTGCCGTGCCAACCTTTGTAGGTGCTCGCTAACAGCATTTGCTGTGGCGAGATGTTAAATACCTCGCCTGGTATACAGGAGGTTGTGCGTTCGATCCCAACCCTGATGACGCTTGCTGTATATTTGGAGTCTACGTTTCTCTGTCGTGGTCACGTTGATTTTTCTCCAGGTCCTCCGGTTTTTCCCTCCACATTAAGAATCAACTTGCGTTCAGTGTATTTGGTTGGTATACATTTCCACTTGATAAGCCACTTTATTAAGCCGAAAAATAGCTTTATAGCTCAGTGGGCCTTGGTAAAATAAAAGTATTTTAAATACTTGTCGTTTAACTCGCCACAAAAATCTGTGAATGCTATATGGGGGATCTTTGTCTTTGTTGTGCAGCTCTCAGTCCCTCGGAGCACGAGGAGACAGAGTCAGCGCTGGAAGCCACGCGATTCTTCTATGAGGACATCACGCCATGCACCCCACAGCACGGTAGGAGCGTCGGCCTGCTCACGGTGGGGCTGGGAGGGTCTGTGTGTGTGCGGTTATGTATATGGCTGTGTGTGTGTGTCATTGTCATGGTTTTTTGTGTGTATAGTTCGTTTTGCGCATGTCTGTGGAGCAGTGGTACAAGGATTAGCACAGGGGTTGGCATCCTGGGGTTCCGGAGCCGCATGCGGCTCTTCAAGGACTGTTTCATGACCTTATTCAGTAAGGACCGTCTTGTATTCATGTGCATTGCGGCTCTTGAAATAGTGACTTTTATACAGGATTCGAAAAAATGGCTCTTGCTGTTTTGGTTGCCTACCCATGGATTAGCACATCATGTAACTTTCCTTGCCATGCTCAGAAGTGGCACATGATTTCCACACCTGTTTTTGGGCCTCCTCTGGGTCAACTCAGCCATACATTTATATATTAATAATGTACAAACATCAGCACCAGGGAGACAAAGGTGACTTAACATGGTCCTGGAGGGGTAGCGGTGACAGCACTCGGTCCCCGTGGTGGTGGTTGTTGCGGTGGTTGTGGTGGCCTTTGTGATGCTGATAGTCGTGGGTAGTTGGTGTGGTCTTTGTGGTGGGTGGCGGTGGTCATTGTAATGGTGATTGTGGTGGTGACAGTTGTGGTGGTCTTTGTGGTGGTGGTGGTGGTGGTGGTGGTCAATCATTCAATAAAACCTTTATTTCTATAGCACTGTTTTGTGCAAAAGATGCAATTCAAAGTGCTGTACAGATAAAATAAAACATTCTTAAAATATTAAAGCGCAAGAACAATAAAATAAATTTCCATACAAACAAAATGGCATAAATAAATTCCTATCGAAGGCATATTAAAAAAAATAACACTATAAAAGAATCTTAAGTAAAAGCAAGTTTAAAAAGGTAAGTTTTTAGATTTAACTTAAAATTGCTTAATGATTGCAAAGCCCCTCAGATCCCCTGGCAGGCTGTTCCACAGGCGAGGAGCATGCACACTGAAGAAGGCCGCTTTTCCCTGAGTTTTGGTCCTGGCCCTTGGGACGACTAAAATATCGGAACCAGAGGATCTGAGGGATCTTGTTGGTTCAAAGTCACGTGATAATGGTGATAATGGTGATAATAGTGACCTCTCGTTTGAGCTCATCAGTGAGCTATACCCACTCAGACTTCCAGTAGCCTACAGTATCACATTGGCCCTAAGTAGGGGTTATTTTTGAGCCATTGCCTGGTTACGCTCAACACCCAGTGTGCTTCTCCCATACACTTACCACTGCGACCTACACCACGACCACAGTACAGGTATTAATAGTCTCTCGATGACAGCCCCTAGTCCATCACAATCTAGCCAGGTTAATGAAAGGCAGCCTTTGCGTGTAACACATCATCGACGTCATCATCAGCCAATACATTATTGGATGAAAGGCTCGGCAAGCCATCGCCATCTCTCACGGTTCTGCGATGTTAAAATCCGTTTAGCACCACCTGCACATGAGCGGCATTGATCGCTCCCATCTCCTCGGTGGACATCCACACATCGGTTGCATTCCCTCCTTTGGCTGTCACTCCATCGTTAGTTACGACCATCGGCAATTGTCCCTTCTAGCGACGTGTCCTTCCCATCACATGCTGCTCTCATTGCTGTTGTGCTGTCCTCTTGCAGTGTAAGGTACCGTGCACCGGTGTGTGTTGTGCTGTACGGTGCTCAGCTGTGGCATGTAATGAATACTCATTAATTAGCTGAAAACGTAATCTATGCTGCTCTATGCTTGCGGATTGTGCAGCGATGTGTGATGCATTTGCGCAAATTACGCTATACAGTGGAACCTCGGTATACGTCGTTAATTCGTTCCAGAAGGTAGGACTTGTACCGAAAATGACGTATACCAAACGAATCTTTCCCATAAGAAATAA
>CM025607.2:6400621-6416028 GCA_014621495.2 Entosphenus tridentatus | reverse complement strand
GTACCGAAAATGACGTATACCAAACGAATCTTTCCCATAAGAAATAAAGGGCAAGGAAATAATCCGTTCCAGAGGGAAAGAAATGATATTTTATATGGCATAATATACATTAATGGGGTTTTATAAAATAATGTAGACACTAATTACTAAAATGCCTACAGAAGCCACGTGACCGCGCTGCTGCCAGCTGCGCTGGTCACGTGGCGTGCCTCAACCCCCCACGTCGCGCGCGCCTCGACCCGGGGCTCCTCCACCCTCCATGGGGGCAGCCCCCCACGTCCCCCGCCCCTCTCCCCCACGCCCCCCGCCCCTCTCCCCCACGCCCCCCGCCCCTCTCCCCCACGTCCCCCGCCTCTCTCCCCCACGTCCCCCGCCCCTCTCCCACGTCCCCCGCCCCTCTCCCCCACGTCCCCCGCCCCTCTCCCCCACGTCCCCCGCCCCTCTCCCCCACGTCCCCCGCCCCTCTCCCCCACGTCCCCCGCCCCTCTCGCTTTGTTTCAGTCGTGACCGGGGCATACGCGGGTACAATACGCAGTGACTCATCCCGACCCATACAAGTTCTAGGCAAGCGCGTTGTATCCCAAGCAAGACGTCCTATCCAAACACATTTTTTTCTCAAAAAAACACGACGTATACCAAATTCGACGTATTCCAAAGCGGTTGTATACCGAGGTTCCACTGTATAAAGATTCAATATTATTTTTGTGGCGTGGCATGTGCTGTATCGAGCAGAGTTGTGCTGTAGTGTGCTGCTGCATGCTAGCTTTCACGCTAACAGAGAATTGTGCACCGTTGTTTTCCCATAAGCATGTGTGCCTTCCTGTGTCTCTCTGCTGCTCTCTCTTTTTCTTGGTCCCCTTCTTCTGAGTGCATGCGTTTCTGCCTTTGTCGCACTCTCGTCGCTTCACTTTTGCCTCCCTCTTCCATTATCCGTCCTCCTTTGTGAAATTTCCTGCCTTTTCTATCCCTTGTTTCTGTTCTCTCTCCCACTCTTTCCTACACGCTATCTCAACTTCTCTCTTGAAAACGAATCCCTTTTTCTGCCTTTCCATCTCTTCTTTTCCCGATCCGCAATCCCTGACTGTGCTGCTCTCCTCCCTCCTCATCCTCTCTTCTTCGCTTCCTGTCTATTGCCCTGTCTTACTCTCGTCTCTCTCTCCCTTCCCCCCGCACCCCCCTCCCTCCCCCCCATCCGCCGCCGCCTTACCCCATTTTCCCCGCACGCCCAGTGGGAGTGCCCAAGCGGGCGGGCGACGCTTACAGCGACCTCGACATTAACACCCCCGAGCACAGGGCACTGTGGCACTCTCGTGGTAACGCAGCCGCCACCGCACGTCCGTACCCCCCCAACCCCCCCCCCCTCTCCACGTCACCTGACACTGGGCCCACCTTCCCTGTACCTGACCCCTGACCCTAAACCAGGGGTGGGGAACCTGCTTCCCACGAGGGCCCACGACCTCACTTCGCGTGAGGTCTACCACTTTGAAACGGCCCGCAAACAATAATATTTATCCATCGCTTGGAGACATCTTAGCGGCACTAATCGGGGTACTGGAGGGGAATATTTTCAATCTGGCGACAACGTGATTCTGATTTTAGTGCGCTCAGTCACCCGTTGTCTGTTGTTTTTTCTGGTCATGCTGAGAACACATTGCATACAGTCCTAGCCTGATCAATGTTTAGTGTCAACCGGTGTGTGGCCCGGCAATGGTATTTGAAAGTCCCATGGGACCCTCGCTAAGGAAAAGGTTCCTCACCCCTCCCTCAACAACCCCCCTCTTCCCAGCAACCCTTGATCCCCTCCAGCCGACACTGAGCACCCTCCGCCCAACCCCAGCTGCCGCATTATAACCTCCTCGAGACGACCACCTAATGAAAACACTAACGCTTGAGTGGGTACAGCTCACTAACTCACTAACGTAACGCCCTAACCCAGGAGCACCGAGGCTGTTGAGAGGTCATGCCGACCAGCTGAACCGGATAATGGGTTATATGGAACAAAATTACAGCTCTTACTGAACCAGTTGGCAGCTATTAACCAGGTAACCAGCTACTACAATAGGACAGCTCTTAACTAGATGACCTTCTCCGACTAAACATATGTTAATCAAATGACACTCTCTGCATTGACCGGGCGACCGTTTAAAGTGAATCTAATGACAGATCCCACTGAACCGGATTATTAGCTCCAACTGAACCAGATGGTCATCCTTTATTTAACTGGATGAGCACCTCTGGTGGACTTAATGGAACGTTTTGCTGGACCAAATGACCGGCTCTTACCAGATTGCAGTTTTCTACTGAACCAGACAACTGGCTCTTACTGAACCAGATGGCAGTGTACACTGAACCAGATGATTCTCTTTTGATGAAACGGATAACTAGCCCTTGGCACTCGCTAAATGCTCTGGATAACTTAATCGCTGCTCCGTATTCTTAGTCACCCCGATGCTTACCCGTACCTCGCTTGCATCGGTTCACTCGCTCGCTTGCTGCTGCTGCTATTGCTGTTGCTCTGTGTGTGTGTGCGCGCGTGTCTCTCCGTGCATGTACACACAAGCATAGGGCACCCGGTAACACACTCCTGTGGGCTCTATGCGAATGCCTCTTCACGCGCTCCGATTCCGTGTAAGACGCGAGTCTGTCACTGGTAGAATTGTTTATATCTCACTGTGTGCATGCGTGTGTGTAAATGTACCTGTTAATCGTTGTGTGTCCCCATTGGTGTCACCCCTGTGTGTGCAATGCACCTGCCTACCCACCTGTATAAGTACCTGCATACATGTGTATCCACCGACCAATGTGCATTTGTACATTTGTGCATTTGTCCTTGTATGTGTTTGTACCTGTGTGTCTGTATCTGTACATGTATGTACCTGCATACCCTTGCCTAGTGCCTGTGTCTGTGTGTATGTGCGTATACCTGTGTGCTTGTGTATGCGATTTACTTATGTACCTGTCTGCCCTTGTGTTTATGTGGTCATGTACCTATGTGTACGTGTACTCATGTACACGTGTGTTTTTGTGTACCCTCATGTTCTCGTGCCCGTGTACCTGCGTGCCCGTTTACCCACGTGTTTGTCTATCCGTGTGTCTGACTATCTATGGACCTCTGTGTCGTCTGCATACTCACCCATTCGTGTACTCACGTGTCTGCATATCCGTTTGTTTATATGTCTGTGTACCCGCGTGTCTGTGTACCCGTGTGTCTGTCCCCCCGTGTATCCATGTACCCGCGTGTCCGTGCACCATGTACGCGGATGCCCGCACCCCAGGGATGGTGAGCGACGTGGGCGACGCTCACCTGGCAGAGTTGACTGAGGGCTCCTTGAGTGTGGACAACACACGCATAGACAAAGGTGCATCATCATCATCGTCCTCATCATCGTTCTTGTCCTCATCTTCATCATCCTCATCTTCATCATCTTCATCATTAGCTTCATCATTACCTTTATCATCCTCAGCATCTTCATCATAATCTTTTAAAGTCATCACCTTTTTGATCATCATGTTCTTCATCATTATTGTCATATCACCCTTTATTGTCATCGTCATCGTCGCCATTTCCATTCCTTTGTGCGAGGCCGCACGCCGGCCTCCGCCTAACGTGCACTCGCCGACACAGGCGGAGCAGAGGCCAGGGACTACCGCTACTACCTGCGCAAGTGGGCCCAGGAGACAGAGCTCAAGAAGGAGAGCATCAAGGACTTGCCCAAGATGAACCAGGTGCATTGTCGCCTGCAGTGTGTGTGTGTCTGTCAGGCGTGAAACGGTGCAGTGACTGTACACGTCGATTATTCTGCGCACGATAACGCGTGTCAAAAACCTGCAGGTAAACATACATTATTTTCATTACATATACGTTGTATGCATGGCAAAAATTAATCTGTGAATTGAATAGCAAGTGTGAATTTTAACAATTCCTCTCCAGCGGAGTGAATCGATACATTGCGTGTATTCAGGTGTTTGTGTCCATGTACAAATTAGGAATGCGTTCCCGATTTTCTTATTAATCTAAAAATCTTGCAAATCGGGTCAAGATATATCCAAAATTTCAGATGATCCAAAAAAAACGAATTGTTTTGGAATGTTCTGAAAATCCCAGCCTTAACAGGTGCACGGGGAACCGCACTTTAAGAGCGACGCACACACATGCGCGCGCGCGTACTAGTACACACAATCACAAACACTCACTCCTCCTCTCACCTTCTTGGCCGCCTTAACATCTCCACCCAACCACAGGAGCAGTTCATCCTGCTGTGCAAGTCCCTGTACTCGCTGTTTGCGGAGCATCCGCACGAGCAGCAGCTCTACCACTCCATCGCCACGGTGGCCAGCCTGCTGCTGGAGCTCGGCGAGGTCGGCAAGCGCTTCAGCCAGCACCGCAACCGCACCGCCGGCAACGCAGCCACCGCCGGCAACGCTGCCTCCTCCGGAAATGCCGCCGCCGCCGCGATGAACCTCACGGCGAACAGCACAGACGACAGTATCGACCGGATGGTGGACGAAATGGCGGAGGAAGTGGCCTCGGCGTCGGACGTTGCGATCGGGGGCGGCCAGGAAGAGGCTCCGACGATGCCGCGCAAGGACGAGCGCGACCGCGCGTCGCTCAACAACCTCGTCGTGTCGGACGACGAGTTCAACTCCAAGGACGACACGTCGGTGTCGTCCTACTCTGTCGTGAGCGCCGGCTCCATCCCCTGCTCGGACGACGGCTGCTCCTCTGACGACGGCGCCGTCGTGCTGGCGGCACCTACCGCCGGGGGCTCGCGCCGGTCTAGCGGTAACGGCGGGGGGGAGGCTGCGACCGGCGGCTCCTGCCCTCCTGGAGCCGCTCCTGCAGCTGCAGGCGCTTCATCGTCGTTGGCGGCAACGGCGGCAGCGCCGACGCCGCCGCGGCGGTCGCCGGCTCGCGGGCGCCCCGACCGCGAGTGGGCCGTCAGCTTCGAGCAGTTCCTGGCGTCGTCACTGACGGAGGCGGCGCTGGTGTCGTTCTTTGAGGAAACGCCTGCGCCCAGCAGCCTCATGGAGCGCGTGCGGTCCGCCAAGACGGGCCGTGCCATCCCCGAGTGCCCCTCGCCATCCCCGACCACTGCCGTCGACGCCGTGAGGTTTCCCGGGGATGGCCGGGCCATGTCGCCAGGGCAGGGAGAGTCCGGTGACGGCAAAACGCCAGGTCGCGGAAGCCCCGGTGTTGCCGATCCCTTCGCTGCCAGCCTAGCGGTTTAGAAGTTCTACTCGGGCATTTGGTAAGCTAGAGGAGGGGGGACGAGTGAGAGGAGATTGTATACGGGGGGGAGGGGGGTGATCAGAATGTAAAAGGCAGAGTTTAGGAGATGAATATAGGAACTTGAATCAATCAGGGCTTCAGTTTGGCCTCCATTTCATTCCAGTGTTGGTGAAGTCCTGTCCAGCATTCCCTTCATGCCAAGGTCGTAGGATAGGACTGTGTAGCATTGTCTTGAGGCAGGGGGTGGCACCACAGCAGAAAGTGTGAGAAGGGTTGATCATTGTATCGTGAATGGTGGGATGTAATGAATGTTAGGTTTGCTGCAAAACTTTGTACGTTTCTCTGTTAGTGATCATAGCCTTTGAGACGGAAGATTCTCCGGATACCAAATGTTAATCTCCTTGTTGCAAGTTGCGCTGTACCCTGGAATTTTTTTTCTCCAGATGCCGTTATACCATAAGTATTTTCAGATGCGAGAAGTTCTTTCAGATCCCGATTGTTGTTTTGAATCCTGTAAATTACTCAAGATTCTGCAACGTGCTCTATATTCCGAATTAATTTCCTGAGAATCTCCGAAGTTACTCCAGATCCCGGAATGCAAATCTGTCTCTTATAATCTGCGCTGTGCAACTGCCTTGCCGATGCCCTCCTGCTGACCAACCAACATTCATCGAGTTCAGGAGGCAAGTCCAATTATGCAACATTGATTGGCTTTTGGAGACTGGTCCGTTTGGATATCTTTGATCTGGAATATCAACTTCTTATTAGAGCTTTTTACTCAGCATTCAAATAGATTTGCGTGCTCATAATTGCATTGAATCATGTGTGTAAGAATCGATTATGTACCATTTTCGGTAATATATGCAAATGATATGCTCATGTTAAATTTAGGCTAACAGAAAGTGAAAATGTTTGCAAAATTAGACAAAAAACTGAGTTGGTAAAAAGTAGACGGAAATGTAATTCTTTAATCGAATCATGAAATCGCTGGGAGAATGAACTGTGACTCGCCTACAGTTCACAAGGTCCGATCTGAGGTCATAATCTGATCTCAGAGATCGATCAAGTGATAGAGTTTGATCCGATCCACAGGGTTCAATTCGATTCAATTGCACAGTGACTTTTCCTTTCGTGTTTCTTGTCTCGTAAAACTGCACGCTGCGGCGATCACTGTTTTTGTTTTATTTTAGCTGAGCATTTTGGTAATCGGCTAATTGCTTAATCACAATTAGCTATCGGTTAAAGAAAACAAGTAATCCCACTCGTATAGAAATTGTGTTTTTTTTTTTCACCTGAGATAACGTGTACAGATATAATCGTAAATATTAACAGTGATGTGAAGCGTACAAATTGTCTCCACGTAGAGACTATGATGATATTGTTAATTGCACCATGACAAGATGCTGTTTGCTCAAGTGAGGTGAGGGGGTTGAATTCCTCCCAGCTCCACGCGTTCCAGCCCCCACCCCCGTCATCAACAGAAGACTCGCGTTCATCGGTGGGCCGATAAACCGCACGCAGCTCGGTGGAGTTTACCCACCGCTTCTGCGTCCCGTGCCGGTTCACGGTTAGATGGCCCAGGGTCCGATTTCCGCTACGGCCACAAGCTCCATGCAAAATGAAGAGGGAAGTGTTGATTTGATGATCATATCGTCATTATCATCACCAATTCAAGCATGCCTTCAGCTGTAAAGTGCCACTGGAACTGTAGTCAAGTATCCAAATTCAACACTAAAATTTGTTAGAGTAACTGTTACCATGACATTGAAGTCAAACGGGTAAACTTTCACATGTTAATACTTGTCAGTGGGAATGCAAACCGTTAACTATAGAACATTTAGTCGCAATTGAAATGTTTTTTTTCATCTGTTAGGTTCTGAAAACTCACTTTCCCAATTCCAGTTTATTGGCTCCTTTAGGTGGGTGAGCACCTCCTGATGGGAAGCGAAGCCACGGTGGCGTGTGTGCTTCTCTCGCGATAACCGCGCACACTCAGTGATGTTACACGAAGATCGACGCTGCTGGACACACACAACGTGTTGTGTGTTCCTTTTATGTCCCCAGCACTAACCACAAACCTTACCCCAACTATCTTTCTTGCTCTATAATGAACACTAGCTCGACCATCGCAACACGCACCACTCTCCTTCGGTTCAGATTCTAACGTAAACACAGGTCCTGTTCACAATTCTAATCAATCCTATTTTTAACACGAATAGCCACATTCCTAGCCCTATTAAAGCCCTCACATTTACACTAACCACATTTAGACCTATAACCCTAAACCTAAAGAGGAATTCTAAACCTTGAGTAAAATTTTCGTACGAGTATAATTCAAGCATTACCTTTCACCATAATCACAACTGCCACCTTCTTTGCCTTATTCCCAGAACTGGTTACAACCTTAGCCATAAACCTTTCCATAAGCCTGCAACATCAAACCATTAAATTTGTTTCATTTAATCAGGCAAAGCACCTGACACCACTCATTGCTCATTGTTCAGAAAAACGGTCACTGCAACACCAGCAACACCTTTTTAAGCAAATTATACAAACCGCTTCGAACACGTTTTCTGAACAATACGGCACCTTGATGTATTTTTTTTGCAACTTTGTAAGCGAGATTAATTGTTTTTTCTCCTCATCCCCACACAGGTGGTTTTCTCAAATGGTACATCAAACGGCTTTGTTTCTTTCCCATGCATAGTGGCACTGCGGTTCTGTGCCTCTGCCTTAGCGTCTGATTCAGGAGCTGACTCCAGCACTCAAACTACTCAAAGTAAACTTCTGCTGCGCAAAATCAAACTGAGTCAAGGCCGACGATGCTGCCTTCCCTTGCCCTATTTCCATGACCAGTTCCAATTTGGCCAGACCCTTCCTAGTGCCAATGCTGCATTGAGGCCCCAACATTACAAGCGGTGTTAGGATCTCTGCAGAATCTAGCTGGGCGTGTGCAACCCATGACCTGTGGGCCGGCCACAACTTGTGGTGAGGTTTATACCGGCGCACAAGCGACAGGGTGTGCGAATACTCGTCAAACTACTCGGTGTGCTCTGTTGGCCTCAGACATAAGATCACCCAAATTCCTCTGCAAAGGTTAACACCAGAAAAGAAAAAGCAATTCCACAGCTGAAAAGCCAAACATTACACTTTGGAGGAGGGCAATCAAATGTTGCCCTACACCTAACCAAGTAGATAACCTCCCACTAACTGGTACTGTACTGGTACTTTCATGTCTCTAAAAACCCTTCCCCTAACCTATCCTGTGCACATTTTGTTATTTGTGGGTCAGTCACTGGGTTGCGGTGGGCAAGATGAGAGAGGTGCTGAGATGGTGGACTGATATGGAGGCTCCTTTGACTCTGTTTCCAGTTGTTGTCTCTGCTCCTGCTGTATCTCTGTCTTGTTTTAAGCCAGTTGTGGTCTCTGCTCCTGCTGTGTCTTTGTGTTGATTTGAGCCATTTGTAACTCCATCTTTAAATTCCGTCCAGTTTTTGCTCTGTCCATTTTCCACCTCCGGTTCCAATTGTGGTTCTTGCTCTGACTTCAAATGCAGCCCAGCTCGAGCAGTGCCTAATGTTTCAATCTGGTTTTAGTCCAGTTACAGCTTTGGCCCTCTGGCTCTGATCTTTTTGCGATCGTGGTTTGGTTCTACACTGGTTCTAGTCCAGATCTGGCTGCACCTTTGCTCAAAGAAAAAGTTTGTGGAAACATAATTTGTGTCTCATGTGCTACACGACGAATGTGGCTGCTGCACGTGGCATTCAGCCTTGAGTAAATGACGCACAAGAGGGATTCATGTTATGGCCCAAGGTTCAGAGTCGGACTTAAAACACCTTTGCGATTTTTAAGGTTCAGTGTTATTGCCTGGGCTAGGAGTGCCATACTGAAGCAACATTTGGGATTCTGAGGGTTCATTGCTAATGCCTGGAAATAGGTCAGCCGAGACTAGCACCCTCAGATTTCTTATGGCCTGTTGTTAAGATTAAGGTGCCCTTAGGTTTCCGAGGGGTCAGATAACCTCTTGCATTGGGATTGTTCATTCAGGCATGTCACGACCGCTACACCTTCGTGTAGATGCACCTTTAAACATCGTACCTTATTAATCATTACGGTTCTTTGTACATCATATTAATGTCGGCCTCTTGTTATTCATAGCAAATGGCACATGAACGGTAATTAAACTCTTAAAATTATATCTAAAGAGTACAAATCCTGGTCTGCCTTTGTTTTGTGTGGTGGGAGACTGTAAAGGCTGCATGCGTGTGTATGGTTGGCTGGAAGAGGGGTGGACGAACCTGAAATTTGGACTGATGAGGAATAGGTGCATCTGGAACCAAGTGAAAGAGAAGCAGGAAGACCTGGAGCTGAGTGGATAGATGAGGAAGAGGGCCTGCAACTGAGTGGACAGAAGAGTAGCAGGACTTTGAATCCCTCTCCTTGTGGGGAGGAGGTTCATTAATAGCTCCCCTCGTTATGTATCAGCAGTTGTACTCCCATCAACAACACCAGGAGGTCGATGAGCAAGGCTTACAACGATGAACAGGATCAAGCGGTTAAAAACAACCAGGACACCTTGCCAAGAGGGTTGCTTTATTGTCATTGTATTTGTAATCATATGTCCTACATTGATGTAATGACGGCTGAATAAAGATGTGGCTTGGTGAGAACTTGTCAACTGAGATACATAAGACTCCAAGCCCCATCTTCATGTGGCGTCTTCCTCGCTTCGGCATCATCTGACGCTTCTCCGAGATCACCTGGAAGAATTGGACGTCGCACAGCGATTCGCTGTCGTTTGCAGTATCTTAGGTGACTGACTCGGTCCACGGTTCAGTGTTGGATGACAGATCTTAATAAAGCAACTTATTAAGTAGTCTAGGGCAGTGGTTCTAAACCTTTTTTGGCTAATTTACCCCTTGTTGACCCAACATGGTTCTGAGAAATAAACGTATGAATAATGAACATCAATATATTAACCAATTGGCCTTGTGTGAGGTATCCTAACTAGTAACTGCTAGCGAATAGAGACAAATTCAACGAACGTTCTGCATGCGTTGCATCATTTGTTCACACTCGCTGGTTACTCTTGGAAAACACACGGTTCACAATCGATGAGTTTAGAAAGATCTTTTGTATTCTAGGTTACCATATGGATTTACATTTTATCATAGTTATTTGAGTTTCTGTATGAGTTTATTTTTAACGATGGTGTGAGGATGTGTTTGTACTCAATGAGTGCTCACCGATGTTTATTTGTCTGGGTGCCAGGTGAGGAGGTTTCTCAGGAATGTGGAGTTCCTTTTGAAGTTCCATATGCACTGCCTGGAGCTTAGCAGCGAGCAGAGGCTCGTCACGGTCCCAAACACCGCGCAGAGCCCCCCACCCCCCCCAATATCACTAGCACTGGGCAGAGCCCCCCCCCAATATCACTAGCACCGTGCAGAGCCCCCTACTCCATCACCATCCCTAGCACCTTGCTATAGAGATCCGGATTATTTAGTTTTTACAACTCGCCTTTTGCCCGTCCAAGGACGGGTGTATTTAAGTAAATCTGAAACTTGCAAGCGAAAATCAGACCGCGACGTGATATATTCATCGCATCAATTCGTGTGCAATTTGTAAGGGTGCGGTGACACAGACCTATTTCATGTAAAGGTTATAATCCCTTGTTCATCACGACGTCCTTTTTACTTTGATGTCTCAATAGCGTCACGGAGATCGCGTGACGTGAGGGCTCTGCCTTTGTAGTGAGGGTTGTGAGTTGACGCCGAGGAGGGGGGAGGAGGCGCATCGTCCCCCCCCATGTGGAGTGACGTCACCCGCTAATTATTATTCATGGCGGGGGGGAGGTGTCCATTTGGAAGACGTCACCTGTTAATAATGTACAACTATAATGAGCCGAGAATGTTAGTGTGTCCCGCGCGTGACGTCACTCCACGTCGGCCAGCCCCCATTAATAATCATGAGCAGGTGACGTCACTCCACATTGAACAGCCCCCCTCATTAATAATCATGAGCAGGTGACGTCTCTCACAAAGACGTCACCTCTTCATGATCATTAATGAGGGGGGTGCTACACGTGGAGTGACTTGTTGCTGGTTTCATGATCCCATTGTTTATTCTGACAACCTCGTTCACTTTAGTTTTTTTTGGGTTAATCATTATTTATTTCTTTATTCTAGTCTTCGTGATTTCACAGCGGTTCTGTGCATTTCCAACTTTTTTGTTGTTGGGCATTTCCATCCTCTCTCACCTTGACCCCTGTGTATCTGCACTGTGAGTTTTGTGAATGAGGAAATTTGGCCCTCGACTTGATTTTACTTTGCCCCCCCCCCCACTTTCAATGCACTGCCCCATTACCAACACATTCCTGGGAGCTGGTAGGAACGTTGGGTTGCTCGGTCAATGGCCAGGGTCAACGGCGGCGTGGTGTTTTCCGCAAATATGCCCGACTGAGGGCAGGCACAAGCCGGCGTGAGTAGGTTAAACGTTGAGTTTTATAAGGGCACCACGGGGTGACCAGCCCCTCCCCTCCCCACCCAGCCCCACCCCTCCCATCCCCCATCCAGTCCCACCCAGCCCCTTCCCCACCCTCCCCTCCCCACCCAGCCCCTCCCTGCACGACGGACACAATAATCCCCTGTGGGCTGGTGTAACCAGGAGGTTCCTACCAGTAACATTCTTGTTACTCTGACGTCACTGTGTATCGTGATGACATGCATTGCTTTGCTTGTCAAGGAAATTAGAACACTGCGCAGAATCAGTCTATATGTGTTTTTTTTGTTCGCTTCTGAACAATTTTAGTTTTGTGTGGATTTTTTTGAATATTTTTTATTTTAACTGTCGTTCACAAAGTATTTGGTAATAATTCGTTTCGGGTAATGACCCTTCTTCATAGCACGTGTGTTATGAAGAAGGGACATTGCCGGAAACGTTGTCCTACATATATATTTTAAGCAGTTATTGAAAAATGTTTGTCGTATTTTGGGTCAAATATTTCGTGGTGGGATTGTTGGTGATATGACGTCACCGCACGGGAGCATCGGCCACTTTCCTCCTGACGTCACGCGCGCTTTCCGACGTCAACCAATTTTTTTCTCAGTTACGCAATGTCGTCGCAATCTGGATCGCTTGGGTTATGACGTCATTTGCGTGTCCCCCTGACGTCACCGCGAGATGCGGGAGCGTCACGCCCCGGGTTTCGATGACGTCAGCGTTCACTCGGCACGACGGGTTCGCCGGGAATCGATTCGCAGAGTTCAAAGAATCGATTTAAAATCGGGCGATCGCAATGTTAATGGTTTTATTACAGCGCTGTATTTCCAAAATAAAATATCGATATTTAAATATAATAGAAATAGATTTTAAAAATATACATAAATTACACTTTTAAGGCGTTGCCATTTATTTAACAACACGTGAATAAAATACCAATGCAGTGATGTTTACATTTGACGGAAAAATAGCAGTATCATTTAAAACAAATATATAATAGCTGATATTACATTACACGGCACGACTTCTATCCGGTTAATATCATGAATCCTATAATGCTGTCAATATTTAAAAACAATACACCAAACGAGTCGCACTACCTGCCCACGAACAATTGACTATTGCGTCGTTAACGATGCACGTGCAGCGGCTCTCTTGCCAATCCACTGCTAGATGAAGGGGCCCCTTGCACTCCTTAGGGGGTTACATTTACTCACCGCCGGTCAGTGCTGGTGGCGAAGCATGGACATTTGGGAAGCCGGCGTAGAAACGATGACATCGGTGGCTTTTTCTGCCTTTTTTGTTTAAAATTCAAGGTGGTCGCCCACCCAAAACGCTGTCCAGGTCAAATAAATCTGGCCCAGATTGAGGAATTTGGCGCAGGTCCTGGGTGATTTGGTTATAGGCAACACGAATGACTGACAGGGTTGGAAATTCCACGTTCAAGTGGCTGGGACGAGTCCATCCGTAATAACGAAAACTGTTGGGACCTTCCACAAAATTGACCACATTTTTATCATCCCCCCCTCCACACACCAAAGTCAGAGTGATGATCATTCGGTAGTCTGTAACTACAGACACTTGTATTAATTTATAATAGCACTGTACTGTAATTGAATTGCAAAATCAATACTTTATAATGGAATTACAATTAGAATTCTGGCCAATTATAATTATACATAAATCAGGTCTTAGGTCTATGTGGCGGTCAGCATAGGGCAGGGCAAACACATTCATTGTTGTACTGTACTCCTATGCTCCCCCCCCCCTACACTCACCAACCTGCACTGACCAGCGTGGTGAAGTATGGTCAGAAACCCTCTCCGGGACCCCGTACGGCGCAGATCCACTCAGCAGAAGGTTTGTGCAAATGTGACTGGATACAATCACATTTGCTAATCGATAGTTCAAAGTTCATGTGGCATTCTATTTAGGGAGTGCGTGCTATCTTGGTGTGGTCTGGGACTGTTGATGTTTTTGCTGCCTTGCCCAAGGCTTGATGAATGGGACTCATAACTTATGTATTTATATTTCGTAACTTGATTACCATTTTCTCTATTTTGCACTGCGATCATTGTGGTTATTATTTCATGTTGTAACTTATATTAAACATCTATTAAAAAGAGTTTCGTGTCTCAGGATTTTCAGTCTAAATATTCTGATGCTGAAAGGGCATTGGCAAAAGGGAGCTGTCCAATCGACCCATCTTAAGCGCATATTCCCACGTATTCCACCCCAGCAGTATCATTCTACGACGGGAATCATGTGCTATGTTAGAAGGGCCATTGCCCGAAACGTCTCCAATTAAGGGCCACAGCGTTGGGTTATTATTTTAGTCCTTGTGCACCAAGAAGCAGCAGCATCAGCATCACCAAATGCGTTAAATTATCCAGGGAATCGATCCATCTTACAGAGAGCACGCATCGAAATCGACCCAAACGCACTGGGGAATACCGCCTAAATCGGAATCGATTACAATGACCGAGCAGTATAATACGAATCGGGAGTCGACGTTAGTGCGCCACCTCGTGGTGTAGTATGGACAAGGATTTGGCGGCGTGGTGGTGGTGGTAGGGGGGGGATTACCATTGGGGAGGGGGTGGGTAGTGGTGGTGGTGAAGATCCCGGTCAGCAGAGAGAGAGATCATCACAGAGGGACGGAAGACACGTCCAAGCTAGCTTCTATTTTATATAAACACCCCCTCCTCCTCCTCTTCCATCACCAACATCATCGTCGTCGTCTTCGTCACCATCGGAAGAGCAACAAACATTTGAGTGGCTTGAGACACACGGGGCGATGATGCAGCGAGGGGGTGGTGGGATTCGGTCGCGTTTTGTAAATCCTGGCCAGGCAGGTTTTTAATACGAAAAATAAATTATTACGTGAAAGTGGAGAGAGAGAGAAAAAAAATAATAATCGTGGGTTTGTCGGCAGCCAAAAGAGAGGGGAGGGCGAAAAAAAATTTGTAAACGTTACAAATAAATGTAAGCAATTATTTATATATTTGAAATAAATCCAAATGAATTTCCTATATCTATATATGAACGATTACACAGAGACGAGGGAGTGAGGAGGAAGCCACCAGCGAGAAGGCGACGTTTTTTTATACAAGGTCGGTGTGGATGTGTCAACATCACACGTGTCTGTGTGTGTGCCACATACAATCAGTGTGTGATGTGTCACTCTCTGTGTGTTCATGCAGTGTGTGGCATTGTGTGTTAATTCGGCGTGTGATGCATCATTGTGTGTGTGTGTGTCAATTCAGCGTGTGATTAATCATTGTGTGTCAATTCAGCGTGTGATTAATCATTGTGTGTGTGTCAATTTAGTGCGATGTTTCATTGTGTCAATCGAGCGTGAGATGTTTCATTGTGTCATACAGTGTGCTCTATTACCGTGTGCCACTGTTATTTCAGCGTGTGATGTATTTCTGTGTCACCGTGAGTGTCAATTCTATGTGTCATGTATCTGTGTGCCAATTCAGTATATGATGTACCATTGTGTGTCAGTTCATCTGTGTGATGTATCGTGGTGTATGTGTCTGTTCAGTGTGATTTTACCATTGTGTCAATTCAATGTGATGTATCAGTGTGTCAATTCAATGTGATGCATCATTGTGTGTCAATTCAATGTGTGATGTATCAGTGTGTCAATTCAATGTGATGTATCATTGTGTGT
>CM025607.2:6368378-6400611 GCA_014621495.2 Entosphenus tridentatus | reverse complement strand
GTGATGTATCATTGTGTGTGTCAATTCAATGTGATGTATCATTGTGTCAATTCAATGTGATGTATCACTGTGTGTCAATTCAATGGGATGCAGCATTGTATCGGCGTGTGATTTAGCATTGTGTCAATGCAGTGTATCATTGTGTCCGTCCAGTGTTATGTACCATTGTATCTGTGTGTCAGTTCAGTGCGTGGTGTATCATTCTGTAAGTGCCAAATCAGCAATGGGACATGGGGACGCCCTTATCCAGCAGTGGATTGATCATGGCTGATGATGTGCTCTTATCACTTGTCAATGAATAGTGTGATCTATCACTGTACGTTTCATGGTATCACGTCATCAAGTCAGTGCGCAAGCTATATGTGTGTAATTGTTACAGTGTGCCAATGTATCACACGTGTGTGTGTGGTGCACGTGTGTGTGATGCACGTGTGTGATGTGTGTGGTGCACGTGTGTGTGATGCACGTGTGTGTGGTGCACGTGTGTGAGATGCACGTGTGAGATGTGTGTGGTGCACGTGTGTGTGGTGCACGTGTGTGTGATGCACGTGTGTGTGATGCACGTGTGTGAGATGCACGTGTGAGATGTGTGTGGTGCTCGTGTGTGTGATGCACGTGTGTGTGATGCACGTGTGTGAGATGCACGTGTGTGTGATGCACGTGTGTGAGATGCACGTGTGTGTGATGCACGTGTGTGAGATGCACGTGTGAGAGATGCACGTGTGTGAGATGCACGTGTGAGATGTGTGTGGTGCTCGTGTGTGGTGCACGTGTGTGTGATGCACGTGTGTGTGGTGCACGTGTGTGTGATGCACGTGTGTGTGGTGCACGTGTGTGTGATACACGTGTGTGAGATGCACGTGTGTGTGATGCGTGTGTGTGATGCACGTGTGTGAGATGCACGTGTGTGAGATGCACGTGTGTGTGTTGCACGTGTGTGTGGTGCACGTGTGTGAGATGCACGTGTGTGTGGTGCACGTGTGTGTGATGCACGTGTGTGTGAGATGCACGTGTGTGTGATGCGTGTGTGTGATGCACGTGTGTGAGATGCACGTGTGTGTGATGCACGTGTGTGAGATGCACGTGTGTGTGATGCACGTGTGTGAGATGCACGTGTGTGTGGTGCACGTGTGTGTGATGCGTGTGTGTGATGCACGTGTGTGTGATGCACGTGTGTGTGGTGCACGTGTGTGTGATGCACGTGTGTGTGAGATGCACGTGTGTGTGATGCGTGTGTGTGATGCACGTGTGTGAGATGCACGTGTGTGTGATGCACGTGTGTGAGATGCACGTGTGTGTGATGCACGTGTGTGTGTGATGCACGTGTTTTTAGATGCACGTGTGTGTGGTGCACGTGTGTGTGATGCGTGTGTGCAATGCACGTGTGTGTGTGATGCACGTGTGTGTGGTGCACGTGTGTGTGATGCACGTGTGTGTGAGATGCACGTGTGTGTGATGCGTGTGTGTGATGCACGTGTGTGAGATGCACGTGTGTGTGATGCACGTGTGTGTGATGCACGTGTGTGTGATGCGTGTGTGTGATGCACGTGTGTGTGTGATGCACGTGTGTGTGTGATGCGTGTGCCACATGCTCGTGTCATGCCATCGTGGTCAACTCGGAATCGATCCACTGCTGGTTGAAGGCCTCTCACGCTGTTTTACCGATCCACTTCCATCGCTCCGTCTCCACGTCTGAACCGTGGACCATTATCAACCAATCCAGCCATGCCGTGCCCTGTATCTAGCTGTGTATGTAATGTTTGTCTTTGTGTCGTGTGTGTACAGTGTGTGTGTGGTGTATCATGATGTGTGTGCTCAGTGTGTCTATCACGTATGTATCAGTGTGCCGTGTGTCATTTCCGTGCGTGTGTCCTGTATGCATCTCCAGTATACGTTGGGTCTCGTCATGCATGATTACATGTGCCTGCTTGTATGTCATGTTGAATCTGTGTATGTACTGTAATGCATCTTTGCGTGCATAAAATAATAAATGATACGTGTGTGTGTAATTCACAAGTGGGCAATTAGGTGTATGTATTTGATGTATTCGTCTCATCTATGTATGTACGTATCCTTGTGTATCAGACCTGCAATTCAGATGAACATGTACCCTGTGCCACATTGAATCTGTATGCAGTGCATCTGTGCGAGTGTTTAAATTATGCTTCATATGCTGGTATCCATCAAGGATCTTTGAGTCGCCGTGTATGTGTAGAAGATACGTTCGCATGCGTTCCATGGAAAGTATACAATTGAGTAAAAACGTGCTTAATTTTGCATGCATCTGTGTGTGTTGTGTTTGCATCTGTGCACGTATCAGTGCGTGTGTGTGTGCGTACATCAGGGTGCTACAGGGAAAATGTACATACAGGTATGTATTTGTGTGCATATGTCCAAATTCGGAAATGTATCAATGCAATGTTGCGTGCGTGCGTGCGTGTGCAATTAATTTCAGTAATAAGTGCACGTCTATGGTATGATCATTAATACTTCACGGTATACGTAACATCCTGTAAGTACTAATTTAAAGTAATCACGATGGCTCTGCTGTACAGTGCAAACTGAACTGAAGCACAGTGCTGCATATTAAAATGCATTGCAATCGTACAGTATGCAATTGCATAATACACATCACTATAAACTGTTGAGCACAATTCAGTAAATAGGTACGCTAAGTATTATCAGTACGACGGTATCCCCCGCACGGTGTATGTGCACGTGCAAATATACCGTCACGTGCTAATATACCGTCACGTGCTACGCGTCACGTGACCACGCGTCACATGACCACGTGCTCTCGTGTGCACGTGGCACGCAGTAGGACACGATGCGATGTGGAATTGTGTACGCACGTGCCGTTTGTGATTGCTTTTCTAGGTATGTAACGCGGTCTTGTGTGCATGTGCTGCTACATTGTGTACAGTGTTTGTCACACAGGCAACACATTGCGTGTGTGGTCATTTTTAGTCCCAAAAAAAAAAAATCCCCCGTGTAGTCTTTAACAGGCATTTTGGGGCAAGTGTTGTCAGCGAGCACCTATTTTAATTATATAGTAAACACACACGTGTAATTCTAAGTTTATACACTATGTACACCATAAAGACCCAATAATATGAATTCCTGCAGTCCTGAAAGCTTTAAGTCGAGACTCTGTACACCGTATGTGTACAGCAGTGGATTATCAAAAGGGCCCTCTGTACACATACATGTGTACACATGTTTAGACACAGCTCTGATGTGTAAAAATATATAACACCATATACAACATCACACTTCTTGGGCATACAGTAACGATCTTTTTTAATTATGCTGATAACATCGTCTTTCGTATTTAAATAAAAAAAATAGCATAGTCATTTGTATTAATTAAGTGTATACCCATGGCCTGTTGCTGCTGACGCAGCACATTGTTAATGGACACCCGTGGTATCCAACTCACTGCATACACACAATTGCACTGCATCATTGCGTGGGTATCCTCCCATCGTCGTCTTCCAAGACGTGGCACATCGTGGAAGATTTGGCCTCCAAAAGCCCCCTTCAGAGCCCCCTCTAACGGGAGGTGCTTACACCACCAGCAGCGGTATCACCAAGTGATTGTTCAAGGCTTGCGCCTTTTTATCTCCTTCACACAAACACACGTGGCACGCATGTACACTCGCCACAACACACGTGTCTCTGTGCCACATGCAGTGGAGGATTGGTGTGTTGGGTGTTTGCTCATGGTGGCAGAGGTGATGTAGTTTTGCCTTGTGGTAGCGATTGTGGTAATGGCAGTTCAAATTTGTGGGCTGTGATGGTGGTACTGTCATGTAGTTGCGGAGAGTGCTGTGGGTTTTTTGTGTGGCCATGGGGGTGGTGATTGTGGTTATGTTAGTTCCTGTATAATTGTGGTGATGGGTGGTGATCGTTGTGATGGTGGTGGTGGCTGCAGTGCCGGTTGACTTTGCCATGTGGGATAGCTGTGGTTGTCATGGTGACTGGTGGTAATGGGACAGTGGGTGGTGGGTTAAGAGTCATACAGTATTTGTGGTTGAGATTTTTTAAAGAACGCAATGATGGGTAGTTGTGTGTATATGTCGATGGATATGATGATGTTGATGTGTTCTTTGCGGCGAGAAGTGGGTAGGATTTGTGCTGTGATGGGTTGTGAGAGTGATGTGTTGGCATGGATTATAATAACGAAGGGCCCGTTCATTGTGGTGGTTGTAGAGAAGATTGTGTGGTGGTGATTGGATGTAGTGGTCCGAGGTTATTATGTTTATGGGTGAATGTGGTGGTTAGTGATGGGTTGTAGTGGTTATTTGTAAATGCAGTGGTCTTATAGTGATGGGTTTTAGTGATGATGGCTTATACTATCTATTTTTACAGCTCCAGTGCTACGATAGTTACGTGGATTTTTGTTACAGTATCTAAACACGCTAGTGAGTGTATATTGGTGAAGGTGGGCCCAGGACCGGTTCAAAAATGACTCGCCACAGATGTTAGCTATTGCCGGTTCCCTTGATGGCTTACACATATTGGTGAATACATTAGAGTAATTGTAGTACTGACCGATGGGTTAATATTCGTGGGTTGTGGGTGATTGTGGTTGGTGATGGGATTTGATTAGTGATGAGTAAATGTGATTGTTTCTGATGGATTAAATTCATGATGGGTAATTGTAGTGGTTATGTAGTGATGGGTTGTAGTGGTGATGGCATGGGTTTATAGTGGTGACGGGTTATATTTGGCAATGGGTAAATGTGGTGGTTATGCAGTGATAGGTTGTGGTGATGTCATGGGTTGTAGTGGTGATGGCTTATGTTTGGCAATGGGTAAATATGGTTATGTAGTGATGGGTTGTAGTGGTGATGGCATGGGTTTGTAATTGTGATGGTCCATTGTGGTAGATATGGCTCCAGTCTCAAATGTAGGTCACGTGAACCCCCCATCTGTGAGCCTGCATGGGGTTTTGTGTTGAAATTCATTGTGTGCGCGCACACGTGTGTGTTAAGCGTGTGTATGTATATATGTGTGTATGTATGTGGGGAGTGGTAGTGTAGCAGTTAGCGTGCTGCACTACGAACCAAGGGACTTGAGTTTGATTCCAGCTCACGGTTACCACCAGTGATAGCAATTATCTGAACAGATCCTGGGTCTCCCCTAGGCCAACTCAGCCTTAAATGAGTACCTGGTGTAGAGTGTAAACATCGTCTCTGGGGAGACAAAGGCGGCCGGGCGTGGTGTTGTGCAATCACCCCCTCGTGTGTCGTGCCAGCCTTCATAGTTGATCGCTAACAGCAATTGCCCCAACAATCTGTCAAGGCTATACGGGGGATATTTGTCTTTATACATGTATTTCAAATCCATGTGTGTCTATTGTATGTGACATGTGTTGGTGCAGATTGAACCCACATTTTTGCTATACGCAATACAAACTGAGTTCAAAATAATCGTTTGACTCAGTCTATAATCAAGTCTAGAGTGTATAAAATGGGTATCACTTTTTAAAAAGGCAGTTAGTGGTCTGGAGGCTGGTTCTTTACAAGGTAATGTAGAATTTTCACCACTGGTTCATAGCAGTCAATTCAGTTATCGGAATCTTTATTTAGACTGGAGGAATCCGATGAGCTATGATGTCCAGTTGTGGCAGGTCAGCAAGTTACAACAACAAACAATAAAAAAAATAGAGAAAAGGTAAGCGAGCCACGAGTATATCAGCATAAAATGTGCAGAAGTACATAAATTCCTGACGATTTTCAACACTAAATGCAAGCTTGGGCAAGGCAGCAAAACAACAAAAACAGTCCCAGACCACACCAAGACAGCATCCGGTCCCTCAATAAAATTGTGCATCAAAATGTAACTATCGATACATGGGTAAGGATCAAAGTTACAAATCACATGAGCAAATGTGGTTATATCCAGCATCAATCGTGCATAGACCAGAACATCAGATGTCACCGGTTTGATTAGATCTCTCAGCGCAGCAGGGGAACTAATGGAAAGTATTTTTTAAAACCCCCCTGCTTCTGTCCACACAGAAGTATAAATGAGCAATGCCATAGTCTGATCTATGTATGTACGGTATGTTGAACTTCCTTCGCACCGAACCTACACCACGCGATCTGCAGTTTGCGTGGTGTGGGGTAAAGTGTGGGTACTAATTGCTATGCCAAGACGTCTTGCCAGCATGGAAGAAAAAACCATCTAACCTAGACTCGAGGGGTTTTCTCTGGAGCGCCATCAAGTGCAACGGTGGCAAGATGTTAACTACCTCTCGTGGTATACAGGAGGTCGTGGGTTCGATCCTGATGCTGACGCCTCCTGTATATTTGGAGTTTGTGGTGTCACTCTCCCTGTGGTCGCGTGGCGTTTTCTCCGGGTCCTCTGATTTTTCCCTCCACATTTAGAATCAATGTGCGTTTAGAGTATTTGGCTGATATCCATTTCCACGTGATAAGCCACTTCGTTGAGCTATCATTCGTGGTCAGGTCGCTTCTGAAAGAAGAGCTATACTGTCTAGCTCTGAGGGCCTTACCTGATAAAATAAAAGTATTTTTTTTTTTCAGTAGGGGCCCTTCCACCCGCAGTGGCGTGAACAAGTACTTGGAGGGTTGCATATTTAATTTGCGTGTCCCTATGTGGAGTGAATTGTATCCTAATTCACAATTGTCCTTATTTAGTACGTACAGTAAAGTCATCTCAGTACAATATAAACATCTAATTCTTCACTTAAAGCTTTCGTGACTGCAGGAATTCATATTCTTTGGGTCTTTCGGTAAAGCCTCTTTTTTTCACCTGAAGACGATTGCTTGTGTTGTGATCGAAACGTCGTGATATTGTTATTATTTTGATGATTTTTTTTTCTATCCACGTGGCTTTACGGAAAGACCCAAAGAATATCAAATTTTTGGTCTCCCTTATTGGGTAACCAACTGTCAAGTACAGATACTGAACGACAAGACGTGCATAATAATAGACTTTTGTCCACCCTCTGCTGGATGAGGGCCTCCCCATACTTTACCACGCTGGTCAGTGTGGGTTGGTGAACGCTTGGGAGAACACGTGGGACGCATAGGGGTAGAGTACAACAATGGAATTTGCATGCACTGCCCTCTGCTGCCCACCACGTGGCCCCTGTATATGTGTTACGCACGGTACAATATTTAAATTGAGTACATGTTTATGCTGCAGTTATAAAGCATAGCTCCCTGTTATCCGTCATGTCTAGGAGAAACTTCATTTATCTGCGATTGTATCCGCGAATCTATTTAATTTTCCACACAAATCACAAAACATGATGGATAAGAGGATACATTTAGCCACGTGACTCCTATTTGTCCATTAACATTTCGCAGATAATAGGGTAAGGGGAGTGAGTTGTCCTGTATTGTCTACGTCTGCACGGATTTATTTTGTAATTAATTGTTGTACTGTAACCTGAACCATATTTTCCCACATTCCAGATCTCTCTTGCAAAACACTCGGGTGCATCGTGGGAACCCAGATAGTCGAATACAGCAAGATATATATTGAACCACAGTATTGTAGTGCATACATTAAAATAGACCCTGTATTAAATAAATCACCAAAACTCTGGACCGCGCTTGCCATTCTCAAGTATCTTCACGCTTAAACAAATGCTGCTGACAAACATATACGCGTGGAACGCCAGACAATCACCTCATCCAGCAGTGGATTGACATGCTATAAATTAGTACAGTATTCAAAATATTCGTATTACAACGTAGGCACATTATCAACGTACGTAGAGTATAGGCCTGTGCCCTATCAATTGCTATGGGTAATTGTGATGGTTCATGGGTTTACTTGGTTATGTATGGGTATTATAGTGGTTTTGTAGTGATGGGTTGTTGGTGGTCATGGCATAGGTTGTTCATGGTAATGGTTGTTTTTGGCAATGTGTGAATAGGTGGTTATGTAGTGATTGGTTGCAGTGGTGTTGGATTTCATTGATGATAATTGTGGTTATGTAGTGATTGGTTGCAGTGGTGTTGGATTTCATTGATGATAATTGTGGTTATGTAGCGATGGGTTGTAGTGGTGATGGTGTTGATCAATTGCTAAACCTACTCGCTTTGCCTATGCGTGAGAGCCAATGTCTCGCATAGCAAAATGGCTTATCAACCATAACGGTGCACTTGTGTGGTGCATGTGGCTATGGATGTATTTGTCTAATTGTATAAGTGTGTAGTGAGTGTGAATGCGTGTATACGGGGATGTCTTTGTCTCTATACGGGGATGAGTGCGGTGTCTTAATTCGTACTGTCACATGGATTGCTGCACGGTATGAACTGCTGTAGCTACATGCTATGCATATGAATCCATGTGCAATACTGGGCAACTATACATTCTTGTGCATCATTTATAGTGCAATGCCCGTGTCCAGCACGCACATTGTGCACTTGTGTTCACGATTTACACGCTCTGGATTTCATTTTCGTAAAGGTTGTCTTGGTAATACTGAAATTACTTTAATGTTCAAGCAGCATTTATGTTACGCTGTTAAATTTACACTGCACTAATAGTATGCCTGACCCTCAGTTAAAAAAACACAATAGATGGGTGTTTTAATTGGCTGCATTTATCTCAACTAAAGGGCCCTCTTTCACAAGTGCATGTTTTTAATTCTCAAAATACGCTTTTCATAATTTTGTTCGAACCCATAGCTCACGTGCAGTCGGGGGATATTTCATAATGTGTGTGTGTAGGTGTTCTCTGCGTGACTGGTGTCTCTTAACTCATCTGATGCCACAAATAAAGCGTCCGTCACATTGCGTGGTGTTCGCAAGTAATTGCTGTCCAACACCATAGCGCTGATGTGCATAAGGGATTCCATTTCATAGTCACGATAATCCGCTTTTAAAATGTTGCACCCTCTATTGTAGACGAGGCAAATATTGCATTTGGATTTCCTAAGGTTGCGTGGTTGAGACCTTTACAGACATCGCACATTTGCGAACTTTGCCCTTAAATCCGTGATTAATTTGTTATTGAAGTAATGGTATTGCGTCAATATGCAAATAGTAGCTCCTGATCAAACGTGCATCGTCAATTGAATGTACAGTTTTAGAATAGTGTACAGTACTGTGATGCAGATAAACATTTTGTCATGCAGGATTAATACATTTAGCAGTACACATAATACTGTATTCTAGTATTCAAATATAGTGATATAATAAAATATGAATACATTGTACAGTATTGTATTAATACTGCTGTGTTAATACAGCACGAATAAATTATTGTAATGGCAAAAAGTACGGTACCTAGGTTTAAGTTCTCTACTAGAAGTAATTAAAGCATTGCATATCTTACAGTATCACAGTACTGTATTGGTAGAGTTATATTAATTACATCAATTATATGCTGTAATATACAACAATAATTAAGGAAACTCCTAACACTGTATTGTAAAATGAAATGATACAATCTCAGACAAGGATAGAGTCAAATTTAAAAGCATTTGAAAAAGCCTACTTAGATTATGATGATGTTTGTATGCATTACTGGAACATACACCTTCAAAAAATACTTTAATTAGAGTACATTTAGATTGTGATCCCTGTCAATGCACTGCTGCTTAGAGGGTCCCTCCTGCCTTGATAACGTTATGCTACAGAGTACAGTACCTGTAATTATAATTTTGAATACTGCACAGTACTGTTATTCATAAAAATATGCATTGATTAACACCAAAGATTAATGTACTATATATAGGGCGCATTAATCCCAGTTGGTAGTCATCTCCACTACCCATCATCGTTCTTCCAGGCTGAAGAAAATTATATACCACTTCGTGGCAAGTTCAACGTGGAAACACTGGTGCCCGCCAAAGAAATGTGGAATTGTCACTGCAGTAACCAACGTTGTCATCTACAACGTAGATGCAATTAAACGTCAGGGCAATTGAGCATCGTGCCTTTAGCAAGCCCTCTCATGCAGGGCTGGGGTGAATTATTATCCAAATCGTAGGCCTATTAAAAAAATGTCTGGCTCCTATCCCTTTTGTCTGAGGAGGCTACTGTCCCCACAAATACAGGGTAAGAAAAGCAGGAACAACTATCCCTGCAGATGTATGTATGTTGAACTTCTTTTGCACCGTATGTAGTCAATCGTGCTCATCGGAGATGTGGTAATAAATGCAGTTTTAGGTACTACTGTCCCTAACCTTTAACCCTAACTATAAACCATAACAACTAGACCCTTAACCGTGAGCCTTTAGCCCATCCCTAAACCATAACTCTAACTCCAAACCCTTTATTCCATTTCTAAACCATCACCCTAAGTTCCCCTTAACCTGGAATCCTAAATCCTAATGCTTACCCCACAACCGTAATACCTAAACCCTAACGCTCATCCTTACCGCCATAAAACCCTAACCCTAGCACCAGAAATAGAGAACGACATCCCTTCATGTTTCATCAGCTGAAGCTACAGAAGCAGAAATTGGAAAGGACCGCTAACGGCTAAGCACAACCCAAGGAGAAGGTCTGTGATTGTACGAAAGTCTGGTCTATGATTAGATACAAATCTGCGGGGACGGTAGTTACCAGAGGCTCAGTTTCCTTTCCTGCATTAGCGGTGATGAGTAGTCGCGTCCATCTCTATATCCAGTACAAATGTGGTCATAATAATGCAGTGTTCAATATAATTATAAAAATGCAGTGTACCAAAGCTACACAAGTCTGTAAGCACAGGCCCTTTCTCACATTTATGGGTTTGCCATGTGTCGTTTAGCACCGCAATTGTTTGGAAGATGTTTGTACCACTTGCTGCACAAATCAAAATAACTTTCTTGTGCTCCGCGACACTTGACTCATTCCTCCCGTCTTGTTTGCGCATCCAGATCTTCAGTGTGCTATCGCATGAATCCCCCTGTGGTCATACACTTTGAAAGACTTTGTGCTCTAAATTATAATTATATAGTGAAACTTTTAAAATTCAAGACTTAAGTCTTTGCACTGGGGATTTCCATTAATTTACTTGTATATCCCGAGTAAACTTGGAAAAAGGAAGTCAACTTCATTGGCCCCGTCTACACAAGCTTGGGCCTGTTGGACAATTAGGCTAACTGAAGCCTACCTGGAGCCACTAATTATGATTCCTTCATTCAGCTACTACTTGTGTTCATAGCTGGCAAACATTCTGCTCAGAGATGGTGATTGTTGCTCACTCCATGCATTCCTTCACTTCAAATTCCTCCACTTCAAAGTCTTCCTGATCACTCAATCCCTCCCCTCTCACCTCCATTCCCTTTACAAACCTAGCTTTACCCTTATTAACTCTATCTTCCTAGCATCGCTATATGCTGTGAAGAATGGACATTGCCCAAAACGTTGCATATTATCGATATTTTATTTATTTTAAGGCAGTGTCATTGACGTATGTGTTGAGATAGTTTTCGTTTGTTAATTAAACGTGTGCACCACTGCCAATGAAGCATCACCAAATAATTTGTTTTGTTTTTATTTAAATCACTGCGTCACTCTTTCATCATCATCATCATCCTCATAACTCATGTGCACCCTTCCACAATTCCTTCTGTAATTTCTCTTTGTTCTCCCTCCCGTGTCTCCCCCCCCCACCCCGGCCCCTCTGGCCCTTGTTGGCCCATGCAATGACAGGTGACGGCCATGCTTCCCCTCGTGTGCACTCTGCTCCTCGCGCCGGCCGTCATCGGTGAGAGAGCAGCTCACACACCGCGACACGGGATGTACACACACGTGTGTGTAAACAAAGAGGCTGTTGGGACAAGTGCTGTTAGCGAGCACGGCACACGAAGTAGGGGGTGGGTGGCCAACACCACGCCTGGTCGCCTTTGCCTTTCCAGTGCAGATACCTAAATACCACATCAGGTACTCATTTGAGGCTGAGTCGACCTAGGGGAGGCCCATGACCATTTCAGATAATCATCACTGGTGTTGGCCGTGAGCGGGAATCCAACTTGGGTCACCAGGTTCGTGTCGCAATGGGCTATCTGCATCACTTACCAGCATATACAAGGTTCACCACGTTTTTCAAATAATCCAAAGAGCTAACAAATATTTTTTTATATGATTTTCATGTTTAAAGTTGCAATCCTCTAACGGTACAGTTTTCCATGATTACCAACTTTCGGGTGCATGTAGTGTGCCGTGACTTAGCGCACCTTTGGGTGTCACGAATTGAAGTTTAGAAAAACTGATCTGCAGTCTGCTACACTTAATCACCATCAGCAATGCAGACGTCAGCAGACTTAGCAACTGCAAAATTGTAATGATATGGGTGAAAAATAATCCTATTTCAGGCATAAATAAGCAAACTCCTCCTTGACTTTTTCAGCTTCAGGCAGAGTCCTTCCTGCTGCATTCATTGATGACTACAATGCAAAGAAAACTGGCAATAATGCAGCAGTGCCAAGCGCTGGTCAGACATATTCTCCTAAAAGCTTCAAAGACTTCATCGTCACTACGACCAAACTTGTGGAAGAGTTTATTTGGCACCTCTCGTTATAAACTGGAGTTGCCCCGAACATATAAACTGCCACACATGGACATATGCACGTAAGCACGAGCATTCTAGATTTGAAGTTTTTGTGACTGCAAGGATTCATACTCTTTGTTTTTTTCGGTAAAGTCACTCTTAACACACTTAAGCGGTTTGTGCTTTCGCTACGTTGTCCCCACCTGAAGAAGGACGCTTGTGTTGCGCCCGAAACGTCGTGATTTATTTTATTTTAATTTTTTTATCTACGTGACTTTACCGAAAAAACCAAAGCGTATAAGCGCGTGTACACAAAGGAACACGTGTATAGAAACAGTGATATACACACATGAACATGAGTGCACACAATAACGAGTAGACAAATATGCCAACGCACATGGATACAATTGATAGTATATTGGCAGAAATGTCTTAAATAGCAAAACCACAGGGATCTCAGCATGATTTGCATGTCCAGATGGCATCACCATTCTTTGCACACATCCTGCACACATCCTTGTGATCACCACCAGCTTAAAATTGCTGAGATTGTGTTTTTATTGAATTTAAGCAGCAGAAGTACAATGAGACAACCCTAGTCTGGTTATACTCTTATTATGGCTCATAAGTACGATGCAGCCACCAAATTAAAGCCACTCTTCGAGAGGCAAGTCAACATGTGCACACAGTTAAAATAATAATAATAACAGTAATACTTTACAGTGCTTTGTCAACCCAGCAAACTTACTCATGCACAAACAGATCTAGATTAAAAAAAATAGACGTTTGCATACATGCAAGTTCAGAAAACAATATTTAGATAGTTGACATTTGTTTATGACCAAGTATGGGGCCCCCATTGACACGAGGATTCTTATTTACTTATTTACAAAGGAGATCTTTGGTTAAATAAATATAGCGCAAAAGAGCAAGCAGACATGCGATAAAGGAAACATGCAGAAATGTAAAAACACATTTGTGTTGCCATGACACTAACTGGGTTTTTGATTACGAGCGAAGGAAATGTAACTCCGCCTTTTTCATAAAAAAAAAATATTCTCAAAAAATGTAGCAAGTTACCCATTTTCTAAAACTCAATTGTTTATTTTTAGCAGCCACTACTTGCATTGTGTGCTGTGATGTGTTATTCATGGAGCAGTATTCTGATTATAACTGATTGTATGGGATCTGTAACATGGAGCTGTTCACTTCACATTTTCACGTAAAATGTATTCACTTTACAATATATATTTTTATTGAACCCATTTTAACAATCACAGCAGAGGATGCGCGTTCATGTGGGAAGGATTAGTCACTTTAGAATATTTTTTATTTATCCAGGAAAGCCACACTGAGTTGTATGACTCTTTTTAAGGAGGGCCTAGCATTGACTTTTTATTTTAAGATGTTTTTTAGCCAATTAATACCGAGTGTTTATACACATGTAAGAAAACCGGAGGTCCAGGAGAAAACCCACGCGCATGAGGAGGCAACACTCCATCCCCATACAAATGGAAATAGATGGCGATTAGGCCACTTGCTGTACTGCCTTCTCCTGGTGAGCCAGGGTATAGCTCATCGACGCCCACGGGAAGAGAATTTCACATCGTTTGTGTGCGATCCACCAACCCTCGCTGCCGCCATAGTGCTGGATTACAGGCGACGTGCATAACCACCGTCACCCGGCTTGTGTCCTTAATGAGTGTATTCAGCAAAATATTAAGGCGTAAATGAGTATCCTGTTTGCAACTGCATACATTTTATTTGAAGGTCATAATCATGCTCTTTGTTTTTTTTGGTAAAGTCACGTAGGTAAGACGGAAGCTTCTGTTACCTCCGAAACGTCGTGATTTAATTGAGTTGTTTTTTTTTTCATAAAAATTTTTACCTACGTGACTTTACCGAAAAAAACAAAGAGTATGAATCCTTGCAGTAACGAAAGCTTCAAATCTAGGTGATATTCATGTCTATACAGACTGTCTATTTTCCAAAGAGTTTTTTAATTCACAACACCTATTAATACAAAGCAAAGTTAAGTGTGACCCCAGTCATGAAATACACTTCTGTGATTGTGATGATGGTATGTTAATACCTGCAAATATTACCAGTCCTGTTATGCTATATTGGATATTATGCCTACAAGCAGTTGCTCCACATGCTTTTTTGGGCTTTTACTCTCCAATTTGGACAGTATGTGACTAAAATGTAAGTTCAGGAAGAAAACTGCAACATTAGCATTAAGTCACGAGTAATTTCCATAAATGCAATGTTACTGTGAATGACTGCACAAAAGCCTGGGACTACAGTACTGTACAAAAAGCTGGGTCTTACAAACACGATAAAGTTTCCCAATGAAAATACTTTGAAAAACTTTATTTATTTCAAAAATATATATCATATTTATCCCAGAAAAAGTGAAAACTACATACTATATATTAGCGGTACACTTTACTGAGTTCCTCCTCATGGGCCGCAAAGGGTTACATCACTGCTCCTTTCCCACATACGTGCAATACAAGCCCAAGTTGTTCTGCAAAATTGCTCTGCGTATTATTTCTCATTTCATTAAAATGTCATGCATAATTCACATTTATATTTAATGTGAAAATTGCCCAGTTTACAACTTTTTTAGGGTGCTGCCCGCAGGTATGTATCCACCAGCACCAACGCGATCACACGTGTGCATGTGCGACCCCATGACGCATTCCCTGCCCGTCTCTATTCCCTCACCCCCCACTCCCACCGGCGCCAGCGTCCGACACGAGCGTCCGGTCAACGTTGTTCTTCGAGGATGAACTCGCGTCTCCATCGGCGTCCTCGCCGTGGTCCCTACCGGGTCGCGCCGCCTCCCTGGTGTTCTCGTCGGCGACCGGTGCGTCCGTCACATGCCCTGCCAACGGAGCGCCGCTCGCCGAGCGCCGCTGGTTCACGTACCGCTCGTCCGGCGGTGGTGGCGGGGGGGGCGGCGGCGGTGATGAGGATGGGGACGATGGCGATGATGACGGAGATAGCGACGGGGACGATGTTGACGGAGATAAAGACACTGGTGGTGCCGGCGGCGGCGGAGGCGGTGGCGTCGGTGCGGGAGGGGGTGGGGATGGAACGATGGGAGTCAGCAGTGTCGATAGGAAGGCGGTGGCACTGGATGACGTGCCGGGCCTGCGCAGGGTCCACCCCAACGGCACGCTGATGATGAGTTCATTTGCGGCGGCGGCGTACACGGCACGTGCGCACCGCTCCACCTGCTACTGCACGGCGCAGAACCCAGCGGGGCGCGTGCGCAGCAGAGACCTCGCCATCACCGCCGGTAAACTCCGTGCCGCAGAGCAGGCCGGGAGATGTGAGAGTGGAGTGTGGGTGATAGCGTGATAGTACAGCAGAGTGGGTATGCAGGTAGTGTCCAGGGTGTACCAGTTGAAAGGGTAAAAACCTATCACTAGATGAGAGTGGTTGATGTGTGAAACCTTGGATTTGTCATTCTCACTTCTCAATTCAATGCAACATCTCCTGCATCTGCCTTCACATCCCAACTGGACTGTTGCACGTCTCTACAGCCTTCACAAGGCCCTCGTCTAAAAACTCTGGGTGATCCAAAATTCCATTGCCAGACTTCTCACCGTCACTGTAAATAGAATCACGTAACCCCAATACTTCATGGCCAACACTGGCTCTCAATCCAATCCAGGATAGATTTTGAGGTCCTGATTCCCTCTCTCCTCTCATCTCACTCATTCTCCTCTGCTGCCTGACTAGTCTGGAATTTCCTTCCCCAAGCCATCTGTGCTGTTGACTTCCTGCCTCTGTTATAGTCCAGATTCAAGACCTATTAAAAAAAATATGCCCACTAAGTCTGTGCAACATCATCACATGTGGTCACATTTATTCACTATATACATCCACAGTTGTATTGCATTATATATATACTTGAGCGGGGGATGTGAGTAGAATAGATTTGGGGCTAGCAGTTAAGTTGGGGCTTGCAAGGGGTGAATGTAGAGGAGGTATAAGCACAGCAGAGTGGATGTAGGGAAGGCTGTATAATTCAGTGTTCTCCATTCCCTTTTGCCCTCGTAATCACTTGAAGCAAAGTGGATACGCTATATCTGAATGCAGTAATCGCGGCTCAAGTTAATATAGGGATCATGTTGATCGAATTCTAATGTGGATCGAACTCTCGACCTAAATCTATCTAAATCCTGCTGCTCGCCCATCTAGGTGAGGTTGTGACCCCTCACTCAGCTGCTCGTTCTGCCATCCTGTGGCTGGTCGTCTCCGCGCCCTTGACTACCAACCCTGGGCACTGCTTCTCCTCCACTGTTGTTGTCCTCGCAGTCGCTGTTGAGTTCTCAATTCTCCATCCCCAATACCTGCAGTGCCCTCTCCGTGTCCCTCTTCCTGTCTCCTCTGCGCTCACTGTCCCATGTACGCGTGTGTTCTCATGGTTACTCTCGTCAAGGTGTCCTACGTCTCCTAATGCCCTTGTGTACCTATGTTTCAGTGTTCCCCATGTCCTCTTTGTCTCCGCGACTTGTTGGTGTCACTTTTTCCCATGACTCCAATGTCCCCGTGACTCCTGTTTTCTGTTTCTGCTGTTTCATCAGTCTCCCTTTTGACTGCTGTGTCCCCCGTGTCTCTTGACACCCCACGTCCACGTCTCCCATGTCCCCTTGTGGGCCCATGACTCCCTGCGTCTCCTGTGTCTCCTGTGTTCCCCTTGTGCTCAATACCTTCTATGTCCCCACGTCCCACTGACTCTCACATTCCCCACGTCTCAATGAAACCTGTGTCCTCACAAATATCGATCGCTCACGTCCTCATATCTCCCTTGCCGATTCATGTCCCCCTGTGTCTCCCATGTCTCCTGTGCGTCGCCCCGTTCCCCATGACCCCTTTGGCCCATGACTCCCACGTCTCCGTGAATCTCGAGTCCCCGTGACCCACGTGTCCCCGTGTCCCCGTGTCGTCTCAGTGCTGCGGGAGCCGTACACGGTTCGTCTCGAGGACCAGAAGGCGATGCGTGGATCGACGGCCGTGTTCCGCTGCGTGGTGCCGTCCTACGTGACGTCGTACGTGACGGTGACTGCGTGGGAGCGCGACACCGTCCCCATAGCGCCCGGTACGGGGACCCACGCGCGCTCACTCATACGCTCAACACGTACAAGTAGAGAGATGCCAACTTGCATACGGACACTGCGCCCTACAGCGCGTGGCGCTATGGCAGTATAATCTGCAAGAGCAATTGCTTTTGGTGAGCACCGATAGTGTGGGGTTGAGCCTGGATAGTGCCTGATGTGCTACCACCATGCACAGCAGCTGGTTATAGGCTGTGGTCAATGTGGTGAGCAGCAGAGGGAAGTGCATACAAATCAATTATTGTGCTGTACTTCTATGCTCCCTGCCTGCCTTCAGCAACCCGCACTGACGAGTGTGGTCATGTGTGGGAGGCTCCTCATCCAGCAGTGGATTAGCAACAGCGCTGTACATTTACATGCATTTAAGATGGTGTCTAAAGCATCCTGCTCTGAGATGCTCACATGACACACACGTGCCAACAAGACTAAGCCGATTCACTTCTGACACACTGTACATAATATCCTGACACACATACTGTACAATCTTATTAACATTTAACAAACACGCAAACATAACCAAATGTCAACCAACAGCATAAACATTTCATTTTGTATGTATTCTGTATGTGGCTGCTGTACACACACACACACACGTACTTGTATGTCTATGCATAGAGAATACATACAGCCCTTTGTTATTCCACACACATTGTGATCGCCATGCACATGGGTGTACATGCACAACAAACACATGTACGTGTGTATATGTACACACATACATACACGTATACAACAATACAATAACACACATATCTACACACGTACATAAGCACTTGCCACGAGCGTTCTGTTTGGTATGTATATGGATATGCCGTACGCATGCACGCACACGCAGGGTTAACCCATTATCATTCCCTCCGCGTGCACGATTGTGTCAAATCCGCGGGGAGTGAGCTTTAAAGGGCCGCTCTATTGAACGCTGCTTTCACTGTGCTTGGACCTGTAGATGACGTACACACACGCACATACGCACATGCACGCTTGTACGTATGTATGTTGAACTTCTTTCGCACCGTATGTAGCCAACCATGCTAACGCATACTAGAGTATACGCACATGCACCTAAACACGTATGTACACACATGCAAAGACAAAGACACACTTACACGTGTGTTCGTACATACATGTACAAATGTGGACACTTACGAAAATACACACATGCTCACGTACGTTCACAGATACATACAAAGACACATGTGTGTACATTTACATACACAACACATGTGCAAGCATACAGAGACAAAGGTCCCCCTTTAAGCCTCTGACATACTGTTAGCGAGCATCTATGAGGGCCGGCCTACGGCACATGATGGGCTGGGTGACCAATATCACGCCCCAACCGCCTTTGTCACCCTAGTGCTGATGTTTACGCACTACACCAGGTACTCATTTGACGCTGTGTCAATCTAGGGAAGGCCCAAGACTGCTTTTGCATATACACCCACACCAAGACAAACACACACACATGCACACATATTCACGCTTACACGCACCTAAAGACACACACACAAATGCACACCCACATGTACACCCGTGCACTCCCATACTCACACGGACAAAGGTTCCTTTAAAACCTTAGCAGACTTTCGGTGCAAGTGCTTTCAACGAGCACTTATTAAGGCTGGCGCGGCACACGAGAGGGTGGGTGGCCGGCACCACGCACACCAGCACATTGCTCTCCAATAACAGGTATGAGGCTGGGATGGTGGAGCTGCATCAGTTGGACTTCCGATCTCTTCATCTCGAGTTCACTGTTTGCGCAGGCCTTACCGCTGACTCGGCTGGAATTATCAAACTCGCTAGAAGCGAGAAACTGGCCTCTTGTACCATGTTTGGGGACTGGGATTCGGACCCACGTCTCAGAGGTGCTGAGTCTGTGGCTGCAGCCATGTGAAACCCCCGTGAGACAGAGACACCCTCGTCCCTATGGCTTAAATCTCAGACTTCTACAGTGGTGGCTCCATGGCTCTGACACGGCCATTCTGAAACCCCTAAGTCACTTCTCGTAGAATGGTAATTGTATTGATGCATCTTTATCTTTCACTGCCGTTGGGCTGTCAATATGGATGTGTCCTACTGGACATCTGTGAAAAAAAAGCTTTGTAGTTTGTCGGATTCCTCCAGTCTAAATAAAGATTCAGATCTTTATTCATATGCCTGGTGTTACGTATGGTGGTTTGGCCATTATTGTAGTTGTTATGCAGTAAGTTTGGTCATGTTTGTCAGTTTGGAAATCATGCCTTCAGTAAGGATATTATATGGTTCGTGCTGTTCGCTTGGTTATTATGCTGCCTGTGATTGGGCTGTCATTGGGGTTATTACATCGTCAGTAAGGTTGTTTCGCTGTTAGTTCCGTTGTTCTGCTACTGTGGTTATTACACTGTCAGCATGGTTGTTGTGTTGTGATTTAGGTTCA
Organism: Entosphenus tridentatus; assembly: GCA_014621495.2. Lineage (NCBI taxonomy): Eukaryota > Metazoa > Chordata > Hyperoartia > Petromyzontiformes > Petromyzontidae > Entosphenus > Entosphenus tridentatus. Next base: position 6,380,592 of record CM025607.2, on the reverse strand, counting down.
TTGTCGTTGTGATGTCACTCTTGCTCAGCTTCGTTGTGGCAATGTCAGGGTGGCTGTTCTGCTCTGAGTGTGGTTGTTGTGCTGCCATTCTGGGTTTTGTTCTATCAGTGTTATATGGTCATTGTGGTTGTTGTGTGGCCAGTGTGGTTGTGGTGTTGCCGGTGTGCTTATTGTGTGGCCAGTGTGTTTGTTGTGTTGTCAGTGTGGTTGTGGTGTTGCCGGTGTGCTTATTGTTTGGTCAGTGTGGTTGTTGTGCGGTCAGTCTGGTTGTTCTATCATTTTGGTTGTTGTGAGGTCAGTGTAATTGTTGTGTGCCCAGTGCTGTTGTGAAATCAATGTGGTTTTTTGGGCTGTCCTTTAGGTTATTCCGCTGTCAGTGCCGGTGTGCCATCATTGCTGTGGTGCTCTAAATACAGTTACTCTGCTGTTTTTGTGCTCGTTGTGCGAAAACACATTGTGGTTTTGCGGAGCGGCATTGCCAGTGTTTCCGTGGTGACGGATGCTGTTAATTTGCTATGGATGTATTTTTATAAAGGAACAAGTCCGTACGTGTCAATGGGGACTTAGCATGCGCACGTCCACTCTCTACGTTCTCACACAGACACACATGACTCGTTTAGCTTTATTGACCGTCAGGGAAAACATGCCGTTAGCGAGCACCGATTAAGCACAGCATGGCAACACAAGAGGGTTTGTGTGGCCAACACGATGCTCAGCCCACCGTTGTCTCCCTGGCGCTGGTGTTGGGGAACCGCACCAGATACTCTTCTAAAAGTTGAGTCGACCTACGGGAGGCCCAGGACAGTTTCAGACCGCTTGCCACTGGTGAAAGTTTTGGTGCGGGGGATCGAACTCGGGTTGCCAAGTTTATAACATCGCACAAACCACTGCTCCACCATGCCCCATTGTACACAGACACATAGATCAAGGGGCAGGTCGCCTTCACACGAGAGGTCGAATGATTAACCTCCCCCCAGATTAATAATAAAAATGAGTGATTTTGTATTTAGTAGCGTCAACGATGCCAACTGCATCTCAGAACGCCACACAATCCTCAACACACGGAAACACGTGTCTAGTTAGATGTTTTCAGCCCATTCGTTTTTTTTAATACGTGCGGGAGGAGTATGGCATCTGGGTGCCTACAGGAAGGGAGTTGAGCAACGTTTATGTGATCCACCAACTCCCGTTTCTACAGTGTTGGATTGCAGGCGGCATGCATAGCCACCACCGCCCAATTGGTGACGATTCGATTAAAAAACATCTTGTTTTTTTTAACACTGCGGTGAATATAGTGGCTGAAGGGATCACGTGGGCCTTTTAGATCCAACAAATGTTAATTTTAAGCAGTTGCTTTTTGGATACGAGATTCAATGCATGTGTCGTGGGCTTAAGAATCAATATGAATCTATAGATCGATCCATCGATCAGCTATTGAATTCACCTCAGTTTACCCAGGTCTCCCTTGCCTGAGAGATAATGTTTGATAACGATTCCGTTGTTAGTGCTCACCCCGTGTGTTTTCTGAATGTGTAATAAATGACCTTTAATGTATGTATGCACACATTTATGGAATGGAGATTGCATGTACATCATACATAATACAGAATGTCCTCATGTGGATTAGGGTTTGTGGTGTGTGTGTGTGCGCGCACGTGCACTCTGTGGGGAGCGGCAGTGTCGTGGTTAGCGCACTGCACTCTAAACTCGGCGATCCGAGTTTGATTCTCACTCACGACCAATAACTGGTGAATATTTGAACCGGTCCGAAGCCTCCCCTAGGTCGACTCAGCCTTGAATGAGTACCTGGTGCGGTATTTAGGTATCTGCACTGGAAAGGCAAAGGCGGCCAGGCGTGGTGTTGGCCACCCACCCCCTACTTCGTGTGCCGTGCCGGCCTTCATAGGTGCTCGCTAACAGCACTTGCCCCGACAGTCTGTTACAGGCTATACGGGGGATCTTTATCTGTGTGTTTATGCACGTGCATACACACGTGCATTTGTGTCATTTTGGCAACATGTTAAGGGGCGTTGTGGTGGCTAGATGTTTACGCCCTTGCCTGGTATACAGGAGATTGTGGGTTCGATCCCGACCCTGACGCCTGAGTTTGCATGTTCTCCCATTGGTCGTGTGGAATTTTCTTCGGGTCCTCCGGTTTTCCCCTTTACATTTAGAAACATGCTTTTACAGTATTCGGCTGCTATACATTTTCACGTGATAAGCCACTTCGGTGAGCTATCATTTGTGGCCAGGTCGCTTCTGAAAAAGTTAGTTTAGCTTTGTCTACATGGCCTGGACCTTACCTAAGTCGACTCAGTCTGAAATGTGAAGCACCATGGGTAGCGATCATGTTGTCGGTAGCAGTGGGGAGACAAAGGTGGCTGGGCATGCGTGGTTCTGGCTACCTATTCACACGTGTGCTCACTGTTGTACCAGCTGCAATATGTGCTTGCTAACAGCACTAGTCCGATACACTATTCGGCATAAAGGGGGGAACCAATGTTTTTGTTATATTTCTCTATTAGTGTGTGCGTGCGTACACATGCTCATTTGAATGCGTGTCTATGTGTTCATGGGTATGCTCGTATCCAAATTATGTGTGCATATGTGTGTGTGTGTGCATGGATCGTAATATGGTTAGCGTGATTGTTATGCTGTGCATGTGTGTAGACATCTACGTTTTATGTGCATAATGTTTGTGGGGAGCAGTTCAATACCCGACCATGGCTAACATCAGTGGTTGAACAATATCTGAACCGGTCCTGGGCTTCCCCTACATCAACTCAGCCTTCAGTGAGAAGTGGTGCGGCCTTGTAGATGTCACTCCAGTGCTGGGGAGATAAAGGCGGTCGAGTGTAGTATTGCCCACATCACATTCTGACAGTGCCGTCCTGGCCTTTATTAAGTGCTCGCTAAATAGCACTTGCCACAACAGTCCTTAGAGGCTATACGGGGAATCTTTTGTCGCGATCCTTGTCTTTGTACCGTATATGCATACACTGCCTGGATGTGCAATCATGTGTGAGTTCATGTGTTTTATATGACTACGTGTATATATGTATAACCGTTAAACACATAATATGCATGTATGTGCACTTGCAGGTACATACAGCATTTTGTGTGTGTGCAAATATTAGAATTTAAATGCCTGCATGTATGCATGCATATTGTACATCCACGTGTTTTTCTTTGAGACATTTTAACGCGTATAATTTGTACGTGCATTTGCTCGTGCACAGCGAGTGATGCTCGTGAATATGTACAGGATATTTATTTATATGCATGTGCGCACATGCGTGCACGAATCCACGTGCAGGCATTCGCATATAATGACCCCGGCCTTGTATGTGTGTGGGTGCGCATATGCACACGTGTGTCCGTCCACAAGCAAATGGTTATGCACATGCATGCGCGTGCGTGCGCATCTCCCCATGTGTGCATGCGCTTGCACACATATTGCACATGTGTGTCCGTACAAGTGCCTGCACGCACAATGCTGTTTCGCTGTGCCCTTCCCTCTTTCACTCCTCTCCCTCTCGCCAGTTGCTGACCCAGATTTTGCGGAGCGTTATGATGAACCGTGCATGACGGCTGTCGATGCCGAACCCATTACAGCCCTAAACCCGGTCGTGCCCCCCCCCCTCCTGCCGCCACTGCCGCCGTTCACGTCGGGACGGGGACGATGATGGGGAGACTGTGGGAGATAGGGTGGGGGGTGAGCGGCGGTGGTGGTAGTGATGGTGGAGGGAGTGGGGGGCTTAATTAATAGCGCACGATGGCATTTGCCATTCCGGGCCATAGGGTACGGGGGGGTGGGGGGAGCGGGATAAGCCCTGTGTCCATCCGCAACCCCCGTTCCTCTCTCCCTGCTTCGGGGCTGCTGCTGCTGCTGCCTTTGTGCCATTCTGTTCCGTGAGACGTTCAGGCTGTGCCATGTGCTTGTCCTAGTAAATAAAAAAAACATCACGCGAAGAATGTGCGTAGTTTGCACTGATTGAAAAAATAAGAATGTGCGTAGTTTGCACTGACTGAAAAAATAAAAAAATACTTTGCCATCGTAAATAAATACAGCCTTTGAACTTATGGATATATTTTTGTATTATTGTTCTTCCCCCCCCCCCCAATTTTACGTGTGCTCGCACATCGGTGTCATGTCCCGAGATTAAGATTTTTATGAGAATTCTTGCAGAGCAGTGAATCACCCCAGAGGCTTCGAGAACAGCCTGCAGAAGGAGGTGTCACAGAACTGCTTGTGAGATACTTTAAAATAACCTCTTATTTACACTAGGGGGCAGCACTTTCCCACCTGCCCTGCCACAGAGAGCATTACTGTATTAGATGAACGAAAATAAAACTGAGATTTTTTTAATCTCGAAGCTGGAACTTAGCAGCTTTAAGTGCAAATACACGTTTAAAATGATGGCATTTTAAGCAGGTCTTGGTGACTGGACTTAAACCATTAACTCACTGAACTTAAGACAATCCTCATTTCGTTTAATCATGGGCAAGTGACCAGATTAGAAATCAGAATCTAATAATTAGTACCAGCTCAGCGCTCTGACCTCTGATTCACTCTGTTGCCTCTTGAATTTTTATTTCAAGCTAAATACAATACAAAACACACATTGGCCTGTTCATATGCCAAAAATAATATTCAGATGCATTGGACCAATGTTTTGCAGCAGCGTTTGTTGAAACAGGCAAACCCTGGCCTAATTTCAATATCTGAGTCTCGTAATTACGCATAATCCATCGCCAAAGCTTTTATGCTCCCTGGCTTCACCAACCTGCCCTAACCAACATGGTGAGGTATGCTCAGAAAAACCTCCTACGTGGGCCTTCATCCAGCAGTGGATTGACAAAAGAGCCGTACTCCTGCTATTCAATAGTAACAACAGGCCATTATTGCATATTTATATTTACCCAGGAAAGACTCACTGAGTCTCAAGACTCTTTTTACGGAGGGTCCTGCTTGGGATATTTTTTTTGTCCAGTTCCTTTGTGGGGTTTTTACGGTAATGGCCAAAACCGCTCAAAATAGAAGGAACGTTGCTATCAAACAAAGTGCTATTGTTGGAAACCTCAGCCTGTATGTGATTTATCATTGCAACGCGGTGTGTCTGTCAATGAGGAAAGCAGTAAAACACTGTAAACTTTCTCCCTGTCCACTGCTGCCAATGCATTGCTTGAACATCGATTTTGTTGCTAATTTTCAAATTGGGCCACTGTGTGAGTTACTGCTCACTCACCTGCATGGATGAGGACGGTGCCCAATGCTTGTGTGACTCCTCGAAAGGATGAGGATCTCGAGAGACACCAAACAAACCGACTGAAATGACCGAATGCTCTCTGGATGTTGGAGCATGATGCAGACTCTTAAAGCATGTCAGGTGGAGGGCGGCGATATTATTGCATCCATTCTGCTTGTTTGCCCAGGGAAGCCTCACTGCGTCTCATGACTCGAGGGTCCTGCCAAGTTTTCGCACTTGGGGGCAATGATTGCTACTTAGATTAATTCCAATTAAGTAATTTGCAGGGAACTTTTCAAATTTTGCATATTTGGACCATGACACCGGCACACAATGGCCTACTGTCACAAGTGACATCACGGAATCTTTAACGTGCACTGCGAAGCAGACGGCACATATTATTATGGTTGTTACACCCCCAGTATTAACAAGGGCGGCCACTGGATTCGAACCGTGCACCTCTGCAACAAGCGGTGGACGTGCTTCTGCTAGGCCGTGCCACTGCCCTGTGGCAGTGCCACTTCTGCGATTCTGTCTTTGGTATTCCACGTGTGCCGTTCTGGCCTCAAGAGGTGCATTTGGCTCACCATGGAACAAAGATGGTCACTGCATCGCGCGCTTTCAGATGCGCTTCTGCGGCCGTCTTGAACGCTTGTCCGATATTAGGAAGCCACCGGAGCTATGCACTTTAAAATGTATATTGTAAACTAATTTCTTTAGAACTGCTTTTTGTCTTTAGTTTGTTGTCCTTATCCCACACCTCCGATTAGTGTGGTTGGCTATGTATGGTGCGAAAGAAGTTCAACATTCATACACATACATACATAAACGGCGTGGGGGGGGATCTTTGTTATTGTGCTCGTACGTGTGCGTGCAGACGGACGGTTCCTGATCACGCGCGCTGGCGTGCTCCACATCAGCGATGTGCAGAAGGAGGACGAGGCGCACACGTACCGCTGCGCCACGCGGCACCGCTACACCGGGGAGTCGCACACAAGCAACTCGGCGCGACTCGCCGTCATGGGTACACGTGCACCTGGCACACGCATGCGTACGTGTACGTACGCAGGCGAGCACTTCGCCTACACCCGCGCGTGTACGTGCCACGTGCGGTTTGGATGAGATGGCGGCTGGTACGGGGCCTACACGTGTGTCTAGCAAAAAAACTATTATCGAAGGAGTTACCGTTGGTTTAACAAAGACTCGTGCGGGTTAAAATTGGTGCGAGGAATACGTAAATGTGGAAGGCAAGGTCGCACACTAGCCGATATTGGATGGATTTACCAAGCAGTAGAATGATACCGGACTGTACTGTACATTATCAATATGGTTCAATGGTACGGACTGGCATAGTTTGAGGAAGAGATCGAGTTCATGAAACAAGTGTGTGAGTGAGAGAATCAGAATCAGAATCTTTATTTATTCTGGACAAATCCGATGAACTATGAAGTTATTTTTTACAGATGTCCAGTAAGAGCGGGTCAGAATGTTACAACAATAAAAAGTACAAATAATGATAGGAGTGCAAAGTATAGTAAAGGTAAGAAAATCATAAAAAATAAACAAAATTTAGTTTACCAGGTAAAGCCCACTGAGCTGTTAGTTATTTTTCAGAAGCGACCTGGCCACAAATGATAGCTTAACAAAGTCGCTTATCACGTGGAAATTTATATTGACCAATGATCCAAATGTGCGTTGATTCTAAATGTAGAGGGAAAAACCGGGCGAACCCGGAGAGAGAATCCAGGCGACCGCGGGGAAAACACGCACACACGGGCGGGGACAGTTTGCTCAGGAGTGCCTGTGTTCTCCCTTTGGAGACAAGGGTTGGTGGATCACACAGAGATTTACGAGGCTCCCAAACCCCCTGGGGTTGTGAGATGGAAGAGTGCGGACGGTAGAGAGAGAGAGAGAAAGTCAGGAGAGTAGAGAACTGAGTAAACAAGAAGGAGAGATATGGAGAGAGACCGTGAGAAAGGGAAATTGAAGGTGGTGAATCTGGTGGCTTTGAGATTACGAGTGCTGAGCCGTTGTGTGTGGAGTAACAAATTGGCTCGTTTTGTTTTCGTGAGAAACCTCACTAATTGGCTGTGTCGGGTGGTGGCGGTTTCAACGACACATTTATATTTACATGATGTAACTACAAAAAACATTATTTTGGATAATATTGGTCACAAAAGCCTACGTGTTAAACTGAGCTGGCACTGCTGATATCCTGACTTCGAATCAATGCGGTAACCTGTGACTGCATTTATTCTGAACATTCACCAGCGAGTGTTCAGAAAAGTCCCATTCCATTAAGTTTGGTTTCGCACTTAATTTGGCTACATGAAAGGCATTGCTTTGATCAGTTATCATTACTCTCAGTGGCAGGGAAGGGTGGGGAAGTGGCTGCCCCCTACTGTGTGGACCAGATGTGGAAGTGGCTGAGAAGTAGTTGGACAACATCGATGTCCGTGCGTTGTTCTCTAACGTGAAAGGGTTGCAACTGCTCTGCGGGAGATCCGCCCGGATTCTTCGTCGCGTGACGCGATGCTGATAGTGCAGGTGGAATCAATGTGGGGGAAAGGACACACGTAAATAAGTAAATGAAGGGGGAGCGGACGAGAGCTGATCAAATGTAGAGAGAACACATCTGAGAGGTTGAGTGAACAAGAGGCGGATCAAGTTCCAGGGGAAAGAGTGCGATAGAGCGGGAGGAAGAGCTACAGTGAGAGAATGAAAGAGGAGAGAATAGGTTGGTGAGTTAGATCGACAGAGGAATACGTCACGGGATTGAATGTAATGTACGGCCATTTTTTAAATCCACTGCTGGATGAAGGCCTTCCTACACCATCCAGTCAGGCCGGTTGATTTGACCATATTTCATCACACTGGTAAGTGTGGACCGGTTCAGAAATAACTCTTCACCGATGTTAGCTGTGGCTGGAAATTGTAACCCGGGTCGCCGGGCTCATAGCACACTACTTTAACCACAGATCCACCACCGAACCTCGAGAGAAGGTTGAATATTAACAGGGTGACTATGAGGGAGACAATGGCCACGTTTCTGCTTATTTCTGTCAATTTGTATTTTTGTTACCAAAAGTTGTAGAAATGCAGTTCCTATCGATGCAAAAATCAGACACCGAGGACAAGTAGCACTAATTACATACCTCTTGATATGCAAATTATTTTGTTAAGGCGCCCCCCCCTTCCCCCCTCCCAACCCAGCTTATATATATGCTCCAAGCACGTGTGCTGTTTCATTCAGACGCTGTCGCCTCGACAGACCTGGTTTCACCTGAAGACGGCTGCTTGCGTTGTGGCCGAAACGTCGTGAGAATTATTTTATTATGTTTTATTATTTTTATTATTTTATTACTTCCCTTCTACGTGACTTTACCGAAAGAACCAAGAAGATGAATTCCTGCAGTCACGAAAGCTTTAAATCGACAAGATTAATGTTTGGCTGAACGATTATCTTCACTTGATTTTTGCCAAAAACACCACAATGCCTCTTTTGACAACATTGGGTAAATTGCCAAGGCGATGTGTATTAGACATTTAGTCAAGATGTTAATCTGACTTCTAAGACTCTGTGGGAGAAAAAAGCGTGCGTGCGTCTGCGTGCGTGCCACTAGGTTTCCATCAATAAGGAGTAGATTTGATTGTTTTCATTGGAATAAGTCAAGATGCATTTTCCAAAACGGAAATGTTTCTCTTTTCGGTTGCTGATGATTGTGTGTGCTCTGAGTTAGGCATTGTTGTTAAGTTGATCAGGCGAGATTGAGCTGCGGATCTTCAGCAAGAGACGCATTCGTTTTCATTTGTGCTATAATTTTTTCCCCAAACAACTTTTTGCTTGAAATAAATGGTGCTTGTTCGAAACAAATATATCGATTGGAAAACTGGAACTTGTTGTATGTGGGTGCTGGTTGGCATGTGTGTGTTGTGGGGAGAGTATGGGGAGCGATAGTGTAGTGGTTAGCGCGCTGCGCTATGAACCCGGCCACCCGAGTTCGATTCCCGCTCACGGCCAACGTCAGTGACGATTATCTGAACCGGTTCTGGGCCTCCCCTAGGTCGACTCAGCCTCAAACGAGTACCTGGTGCGGTGTGTAAACATCGCCACTGGGGGAGACAAAGGCGGTCGGGCGTGGTGCTGGCCACCCACCCCCTCGTGTACCGTTGCGGCCTTCATAGGTGCTCGCTAACAGCACTTGCCCCTACAGTCTGTTAAGGCTATATGGGGGATCTTTGTCTTTGTTGTGGGGAGTGGTAGTGTAGCAGTTCGCACTCTGCACTACAACTCCATCAACTCGAGTTTGATTCCTGCTCACAGCCAACACCAGTGGCGATTATCTGAACTGGTCCTGAGTCTCCCCTAGGTCGACTCAGCCTCCAATGAGTACCTGGTGCGATGTGAATACATTGCCACTAGGGAAACAAGGGCAGTTGGGCGTGGTGGTGGGCACCCACCCCTTTGTGTGCTGTGCCGGCCTTCATAGGTGCTCCCTCACAGCACTTGCCTCAAAAGTTTGTTCAGGCTATACGGGGGTCTTTTCTTTTTCTGAGTGAGCATGGGTCTTCAACTGTGTGTTATTGAGAGAGCGTTTTAATGTATGTGAATGTCGGTCCTTGTGAGTGTGTTAAACGAGTGTGGCTTACGGGTGCTGTACGCGCGTACTGGGTACTATACGCACATTATCTACACGTATGTGAATATTGTATAGTATGTCCTTACGTCTATTTGTGAGCATATTCGCGAGTATGCATATAGCATACTCGAGTCTCATACAGCACTTGCCCCAACTGAAGCCTATACTTTGTGTGCATGTGTGTGCTTGCTAACATAATTGCGTTTGCACAAGTGTGCTTGCACAAGTGAGTATGTGTATATGTATATAGAGTATGTGTGGGGAGCGGTAATTTAGAGGTTAGTGCGCTGCACTACAAACCTGGTGACCCGATTTCAATTCCCACTCACGGCCAACATCAGTGGCCATTATCTGAACCAGTCTTGGGCTTCCCGTAGGTCGCCTCAGCCTCAAATAAGAACTTGGTGCGGTGTATAAAAACATCACCACTGGGGACAAAAAGGTGGTCAGGCTTGTTGCTGGCCACTGACCCCCTCGTGTGCCGTGCCGGCCTTCATAGGTGCTGCTCGCTACCAGCACTTTCCCCAACAGTATGTTAAGGCTACACGGGGGATCTTTGTATAATGTGTGCCCGTTCGTACGTGTGCGCGTGTGTGCCTGCGCATGCGTTTGCGGTGTATGTGTGTGCGCGTGTGTGTGTGTGCCGTGCGTGTCCATGTGCAGAGCCAGCACGAGCCTCGCCCGTCATCCTGGACTCCATGCCGGGACACACGCAGGTGTGGGCGGGTCAGTCGGTGGAACTGGCGTGTCGCGCCGTGGCACACCCGCCGCCCACGCACCGTTGGGTGCGCGATGGCAAGGCCGTCATGCAAACACAGGTGGGGCAGTCGCTCTTGCCCAGGGCAAAGCCACCAAACGGCATGGTTCGGCCAGCACGATCTCAGAAAGGCTCCCTCTCCCGGGTGTCTAAAAGCAGTTGTTGTGAAATTCAAAGATTACGTCCCAAGTTTAATATTTACTGGCCTCGTGCTCAGTCAGATTATTCTGTCCATAATGGCTGATACGGTAGCAAGCAAGTTATATGGGAAGGGAGGGTTTACAGCGGTTGCATTGTATAACAAAGGCAGGGAAATGTTTTATATATATGGCTGATAAACAACCAGAACTATTTAAATTGGAAATATATCTCGATTTGTAAGTATGAGAGACAGAGAGGGGGTGACAGAGAGAGTGGGTGCCAACTCGCCATGTCTCGGTCGCGTCTCCCAGAAATTTGGTGGCTTTACCTCCGAGATCGAAAAATGCACGCCCCAAATGCGGCGGAGGTTAGTGGATCGCGTAGATTTTGTGAAACTACTAATATCGACGGGTAGCGAGGTTGCCAGGATATAATGACGCAGCTGGTGGGTTTATTCATCCGTTTCTGCAGCCTTTTGAGTGTTTTCCCTTCGTATGCTTGGTGGGTTTTCTCTGAGTATACTGGTTTCCTTCCACGTGGAAATCTCTCAAAGTGAATTGGGCAAGCTTAGCAGTGTAGAACCATCCTGAAAGAAAGTCTTTGTAATTAATCAGGTTTTTTCTGGATAAATGGGACATGTTCATTTTGTTTTGTATAGAGCGCACACATTTGCATAAATCAGTTGGGATGTAACAAATCACACACTGGCATAATTCGGACCACAACACCCTCTTATGTGTCACATCAGCCTGAATAGAAACATGTGTTTAGAGGATTTGGTTGCTATACATTTCCGCATGATAAGCCACTTCGTTGAGCTATTATTTATGACCAGGTTGCTTCTGAAAAATAGCTGTATAGCTCAGTAGGCCTTAACTGGTAAAATATATTTTTTTACAATTTAGTATTTTAGAATAGGTTATCGCTAACCGCAGTCTATGTTGACTACACCGGGATCTTTGTTCATGGTGCTATTTGTATTCGTGGAAGCAGCGGTCTTCATGGCAATAACTGTTGGCGGTAGTCTTGAAGATGATGATGATAGTGGTGGTATTGTTGATGATGATGATGGTGATGTGGATGGTATTGCTTCCATTGTTGTCGATGATAATGTTCTAGATTTGAAGCTTTCGTGACTGCAAGGATTAATATTCTTAGGTTTTTTCGGTAAAGTCACGTAGGTAAAAAATTAAAATTAATAAAAGTAAAATAAAATAAAAATCACGACGTTTCGGAGGCAACACAAGCTTCCGTCTTCAGGTGGAACCGTCACAGCACGATAGCTGTATCAAGTCTTCAGGTGAAACCGTCACAGCACGATAGCTGTATCAAGACGGAAGCTTGTGTTGCCTCCGAAACGTCGTGATTTTTCTTTTTTTCTTTTACTTTTATTAATTATAATTTTTTACCTACGTGACTTTACCGAA
>CM025607.2:6346133-6367978 GCA_014621495.2 Entosphenus tridentatus | reverse complement strand
TAAAGCTTTCGTGACTGCAGGGATTCTTCTTCTTGGTTCTTTCGGTGAAGTCATCACGTAGAACAGGTCTGTGGAGAAGACAGACCTGTTCTCCACCTGAGGACGGCTGCTTGCGTTGTGGCCGAAACGTCGTGAGAATTCTTTTATTATGTTTTATTTTTATAATTTTATTATTTCCATTCTACGTCGAGAAGACAGACCTGTTCTCCACCTGAGGACGGCTGCTTGCGTTGTGACTTTACCGAAAGAACCAAGAAGTTGTTAAAATGTCTCCATGCATTCATTCGCATGTGACTGCATTCACCTGTATTGGTTGGCTATACACCCAGGGTGAATATTCCACATTCCCCTAATGGAAGTCAGTTTGTCCATAGGAGATTTCCCACAAAGTAGCACTATTTATATCGGCCCCAGAAGGGTGTCAGTCTCCAACTGGAGGGTTGTGTGGACTCTCTGCACATACATTTAGTACCCACAAAAACATGTGTCTCGCGTCTGTATGTGTACACGTGTTTCTGGGAAGCGGTAGTGTAGCAGTTAGCGCGCTACGAACCCGACGACCCGAGTTCAATTCCCGCTCACGGCTGCCAACACCAGTGATGATTATCTGAACTGGTCATGGGCCTCCCTTACGTCGACTCAGCCTCAAATGAGCACCTGGTGCGGTGTGTAAACATCGCAACTAGGGAAACAATGGCAGCTGGGCGTGGTGCTGGCCACCCACCCCCTCGTGTGCCGTGCCGGCCTTCATAGGTGCTCGCTAACAGCACTTGCCCCACCAATCTGTTAAAGGCTATACAGGGGATCTGTACGTGTGTGCATCTGATACAAGTGTATGCATAGTATACACATGTATGTGGTATCTGTGAGTACGTGTGTGTGTACGATACATGTGTATGTATCTGATACACGTGCATGTGTCTGGTGTCTGTGCGTGTGTGCATGCATGTGTCGCCCCGCGTAGAGCCGCTGCGCGTGTCCTTGTCTCCACGGAATGTGCGCACGAGCGCGGGCAGCTCCGTGGTGCTCACCTGCACTGTGTCGGGCGGCGGCGTCCGCTTCTCGCCGGACCCCGCGCTCGGCATGGGCTCCTACCGCGTGCGGCCGGGGGGGGCTCGCGCTGGAGGTGGGCCCCCCAACTCCTCCAAAAATCACCGACCCTCATACCCAGCTACCGGAACATTCAACTCCCCCCAACACTCACCGACCCGAACACTCAACTTCCCCAACACTCACCGACCTTAACATCCAGCCGTGCCGCTCTCTGGTGTAGATATGGTGAATGGCATTCTGAGTGTTTAATGCGAGTGTTGTGATGAGTGTTGTGGTGAGTGAGTGTTGTGTGCCGTGCCGCTGTCTGTGGTAGACATATACGCCGCGTCGGACTCGTCCTCCCCGCGTTATCCGGGCTGGGAGCCCGAGTTCCGCATCACCTGGTACCACAACGGGGAGCGCCTGCGGGAGGGTGGAGGAGCTCGCGTGCAGGTAACGGTCTGACTCCGGCCTCTCGTGCAGACACCAGACTAATTGGTCAGTTCATCAGACAGCCAAACATTCACCAAACAGTCAGTATATCAGCCAGTTATCTGGTTAGTTGGTCAATCGGTAAGCCAGATACTCGCCTAATTAGCTCATCCAGTCAGTCAGTATTGGCAAAACATTCACTCAGCAAACCAGCCAATACGTGCTCCTGTGTGTACACGTGTGTGTGCATGTGTACCCGCGTTTGTGCGTGCGTGCTTGCGTATCGGTGTGCGTACACGTGCATGCGTATCCGCGTGCTGTGTGTGTGTAATAGCGTGCGTGCGCACGTGCATACCCGTATGGATACCCCCATGTGTGCCTTACCTTTTTGTGCGCGCGTGCATGCGTACCCACATGGCTGCGAACCTGTGCGTGCATGCCACCTGCAGGGGAGCCACAACCAGACGCTGGTGCTGACAAGTGTGACGCGCGCGCACGCCGGCGCGTACCAGTGCTTCGCCGTGACGCCACACGACTCGCAGCAGGACTACGCCCTACTCGCACTCGAAGGTGCGACACGCGCAACACCAGTGCAGCTCGCGCCGCCGCACGTGCTCTCTGAGCCTGTGTCTGTGGATCTCTGTGTTCCGTCCCGTGTCCGTACAAGTCCAGACTCAAGACTCTCCTTTTCTCCCCTGCCTATGACGGCTTCTTCCATATGGCCGCTGATGCAGATGCAGTGACAACTACAATTTCACATTCAGGTGGTCAAGGCAGATAATCGCGTTAGAAGTAGCGGAGTGTATCGCTGTGATGTCTCCTTCGTATTTGTTGATCGGGCATTGCGTCGACTGACTCCCTCTCTGTGTCTCTCGCTCTATCCAGACGGAACTCCGAAGATAGTGGCGTCGTTCAGGGAGCGTGTGGTGAGTCCGGGCGAAGCGTTCTCATTGGTGTGCACGGCACGCGGGAACCCCGCGCCCACCCTCTCCTGGCAGCTTGACGGGGAGCCCCTCCCCTCGGACGCCCCCCGTCTCACGCTCGCCACTTCGCCCGCCGGTGAGAGCGCTCGTAGGCACGGACAAGGACAAAGATTCCCCGAGTAGCCACGTAGGCTGTTTTGGCAAGTTTTAGTTAGTGAGCACAGTTGAAGGCTGGCACGGCGCTCTAGCTGGGGGTATGTCCAGGACCACACCTGACCACCTTTAACTGCCCAGTACTGAAGTTTATACTATATACTGCTCCAGTTATTAATTTAAGGCTGAGTCGACCTAGAGCAGTTCCAGGGTGGGTTCAGATATTCCTTACTGATGTTGACCGTGGGTGGAAAGCTAAATCAGTTCACCAGGTTTGTAGTGCAGTGCACTCACCACGACACTCCGCCATGCATGTACACGCACACATTGCACATGTGGATGTGCACATGGGTGTAGTAAGATGCGTGTTTGTGCATGTCCATGCGTGTCCATGGGTACACTTGCGTGCAAGTTTGTGTGTGTCTGCGAGTGCCTGTGTGTGTTTGCATGTCTGGTCGACCCCCAGGAACAGGCTTGCAGGTTTGCAGACCATTTCTCTGAGGTCTTGGTGAGGGGAATTACCTCAGCCCACATAACATCATGGGGTCAGGTGGGGACAATCTTCATTGCTGGGGCCGCTATGCTTCAGATATTGGCAGAAGTCGCCACTCCTGTAAGTGGCTGTCTGAGGTGCCATCTGTTAAGGAAGTAAGAGGGGCGATCCGGAGTCTGAGACCAGGAAAATCGCCGGGCAGATATGATCTCCCAAGTGAACTGCTGAGGGAGGGTGGCGTATTTGTGCAGACTGCCCTATATGACATAATCACAACTGTCTGAACCACAGGATAGGTTCCGCAGGATTTGAAGGATGCCCAGGTGTATGTATGTTAAACTTCTTTCGCAACGTACGTAGCCCACCGTGGTAATCGGAGGTGGTCCCCCTTTTAAGAAGGCCAGGGCTCTGGGTGGTTCTTCGTGCTTTTAGGGTCCCTGACGATGTTCACAATCATTAAGGACCTTTATGATGGTGAGCAGACCTGGGTGAAGTTGCGTGGCCAGGAGTCAGAGCCACTCCCTGTTCATGTTGGGTGCGACAGGGATGTCCTCTGGCTCCCACATTATTTAACATTTTTTTTGACAAGCTTTTCATGACTGGTACATATACAATGGGAAGCTGATCGATGCCTGGGTGCGGTCAAGGCCTAGCTCCCTATTGGTCAACCATGTTATGGACACTGATGATCTGGTGGGTGCTGCTCACTGAGAAGGAGTTGCAGGTTTTGCTGCTGAGTCTGAAGTATGCCACTAAGTAGAGGTGGTGCTTTACCATCAGCCCCACTAAAACTAAGCACCTGCCTGAGTATTTTGTGTCATCCAATACTCGACCCCTTCAACTTCCCCATGAGTGATGGGGTAGTCGTGGAGAGAGTGGAGACGTTTCTGTACATGGGCAGTGTGCTTATGGCCCAATTCCAGTTTGGTAGGAGAGGTCTAATTCCGAATCAGCCAAGCGGAATTATTGTTTTGGCAGGTGCAAAACGTTGTGTAGAAGCTACCTGGTCTGAGTCTTCTCGGCCACAGTCTTGCCTTCCCTACTGTTTGCTTGCGAAATGGGGAACCCTCTAATGGAACATCTGGGCTGGTTTGAAACATTTAGGCTGGCCTGCCTACGATCCATCCTGGGTTTAACCAGGCTGTATTGTGTGAGGAGATCATAAATCCTTTAAAAGATCTGTGCACATTTCCATCAGGGAGCTCCTCTGGCAGGCAAGGCTGCATTGGCTGGGTCAAGTATCCTGCTTGTCCAAGCAGCTTCTGTTTGGCCAGATCTAGGGGGTTAAACTGGCACGGCACGGGCTGGAGAAGAGATGGGCTGATGCGGTACAGATATCTGTGGAGCTCAGTGGACTTGCCGAAGACTGGTAGCAAGTGTCAAGATCAGCCTCGACGAAGATGGCACCTGAAGGACGCTACTGGACAGTTGGAGGCAGTTGCCCTCCAACAACAGCGGAGAACAAAGGAGTGATGCTCAAAACAACGAGCAGAGCGCCAGGTGGCACAGTTGGTGCATCTGCCAGTCATCTCAGTCATCAACCTATGGCATCTGGGTTTGTCCCATAACCTCCTGTCGAGCCTTCGACACTTCACATGGCCTCGGAGTGCACTTGGCCTGGCACAAGCGCCGTGGTGACGTCACCACCACCTATTGGCGAATGGCGACCATTGTTGTTGGTCGTCTGCTTGGGGAGTGGTGGCTTCATGGTTTGTGCAGCGCAATACAAACCCAGCTTATCGAGTTCGATTCCCGCCCATGGCTATCATCAGTGGCGAATTATATCAGAACCGGTCCTGGGCCTTCCCTAGGTTGACACAGCCTCAGATGAGTGCCTGGAGCAGTTTATGAACATATTCTTGGTTCTTTCGGTAAAGTCACGTCGGTAAAATAAATAAATTAATATTTGTATTCATTTATTTTTTTAACCTACGTGACTCTACCGAAAGAACCAAGAATATGAATCCTTGCAGTCACGAAAGCTTCAAATCTAGAATCAGTTTATGAACATCGAGATTTGCGGAGACAAAGGCGATCAACCGTGGTACTAGCCACACCCCATCATGTGCCATGCAGACCCTAATAGGTGATCGCGAGCCGCATTTGCCCAATTGCCTGTGTAGGCTTTACAGGGGAGCTTTGTGTTTGTTGTTGTCTGTACCCAATGCCTTCACTGATGTCTGCCCAGGCCTGTCTGCCCATACAGGCCTGCATGTCCATGCAAGTTGAATGCCCACGTGTGCCTGCGTATGTCCTTCTCTGACTTTGTAAGCCCATGCATGTCTGTGTGAATGCACGCATGCCTGTGTATTTGTGCCATTGCTGTTAAGAGCACAAATGCCCATCCGTGCCCATCCGTGTGTTCTGAAGTTTGCCTACCTCTGTGTGCCTATCTGTGTCCACGCGTGTGTACGTGTGCACAAGTCTGCCTGTCCATGCATGTTTGTGTGGTCGCCTCTAGGTCAACTCAGCCTTAAATGAGTACCTGATGTGGTATGCAAACATCAGCATTGGAGGGACAAATGCGGCTGGGCATGGAGCTGGCCACCCACACCCTCGTGTGGCACGCGCTGGTTTTCATTGATGCTCGCTAGCAGCACTTGCACCAACAGCCTATTCAAGGCTTTTCAGCGGAACTCTGCACAATTCTGATTCTGCATGCATGCTGGTGTGTGCATCAGCGTGTATGTTTGCCTCTGTGCTGAAGACTGCCTACTTGTATATTTTTGTCTATGCATATTAGTGTGTATGTGTGCGTGTGTCCACCCAAGCTTTCCTCCCTGTGCATGCCTGTGTGCGTGCATGTGCACACGCATACACCTGTGCATCCTGCTTGTCTGTGTGATATCTGTCCAAACCCTGACCTCCTCTTCCTTTTACTCCTTGCCCTCCACACCTCCCGCACCCCCCATACCCCCTCCCAATCCGTCCCGCTCACCCCGCAGTGGGCGTTGTGGGCGATGTGGCCGACGTGGCCCTGGTCATGAGCCATGTGAACGTGAGCATGGCGCGCGTCACGGACAGTGGGACGTACCGCTGCGTCGCACGCAACGCGCACGGCGAGGCCAGCTACCAGGCCACAGTCAATGTAAGAGGTGCTGGCAAGTTTTACTACTTCTTACGCACTCATGCCGGCCGACCCCGTGCACCCAACCCAGCCGACAGCCTCCCCACCACCTACAGATAGATAGACAGGCAGGCAGGCGGAAGCAGGGATTCATTTCAGCCGAGTTTGTCTGGACTGGTGATCCAGATATATTTCCACGTTAAGTGGATTGTTACAGAAATTTTCAGAGCTTTGGGAGAGGCTTTCATCCAGTAGTAGATAGATGATGTATGATGATGAGCCCATTGGGGGTGTATCCGTGGCATAGTGGTTCACGAACCAAGTGACCTCAGTTTGGTTCACGGCCATGGTTAACATCAATGGCAGGTGATATCTGATACCCTTTTGGGCTCACTGCTTCACGAAGCTAATTTCTTCGCTTCATCCCTCAGATACACGAACAATTCCATGCACAAAAAAGCACCACTGAAACAAGTTATATACAACCCAAAAATAATTGTAAAATAATAAAATATTGAGACTATGTATATAAAAAAAACATTGCAGGCTTCCTTTGTGCTTGTTTTGCTGACTCATCCATTTTCTACCCCGGGACATCACAAACATTTTCACAAACATCAAACTCTGGTACAGATAATCCCTGCGGTTCTCCTGAATCTAATATCTCATCTCATCTGTATTATATAAGAACTCATAATGCCGCTGTGGCGAAGAGATGTTATCTCCCTCGCCTGGTATGCAGGAGGCCGTTGGTTCGATCCTGACCCTGAAGCCTGTGTATTTGGAGTTTGCGTGTTCTCTCTCTCCCCGTGGCCCTGCGTATTTTTCTCCGTGGCCCTCTGGTATTGCCCTCTACATTTAGAAACATGCGTTTACATTATTTGGCTGCTACTGTAAATTCACACATGTGATAGTGTCAGCCACTTCGATGAGCTTATCATGTGTGCACTTAGGTTTTTTCTTCGGTAAAGTCACGTAGGTAAAATAATAATAATAATAATAATAAAAATAAAATAAAAGAATAATAAATGAAAATAACTAAATTAAATCACGACGTTTCGGAGGCAACACAAGTCTCCGTCTTCAGGTGGGACCGTCACAGCCAAATTTACTGTATCAAGTGAAGAGAAATCCAAGAGACAAGATCGTACATACTGGTTCTGCAGCAGCCATTATATATCTATTGCTAGATGAATGCCTCTGAAAGCCATTGCCTTCATGGGTAAGCAAAAATAAAATGACTTCCCTTTGTCTCTCTGTGTAAACAATAAATAAATTAGGCCATCAGTTTCTTTGCATTCCGAACTAACGTCATCCAGCGGCACTTGCTTAAACAGGAAAACTGGACTGGTTTTGACCTTCTGCGTCTCATTAGCAGAGTCAGATCTGTTGAACGAATACTGCTGGGTTTGCAAGATGTTGGCAAGAGCACTCCGCATGACTGAGGTATAAAGAGAAGCAGCAGCAAGTTCATCCAGGCTAGGGGTCGTACATTTTGTCCAACCCCTTTAGCGCAGCTGGCCCTTCCCTCGACTCATTCCTCCCACCTTTCTTATATTTCGCTGCTCGTTTTGTTAAAATCAACTGGCCATGACATAGCTCATATCCCTGGGTCATTGGCTTCAATGTCGAGATGTAATTCGCCCTCCCAGTCCCCCATATGTTGTGAGATTGCACCATCCAAATGAATGGACACAAGGATGTTGTTTATTGTTATTTTGATTGCAATAGAAGTGGCCTGAGCAAAATGAGATTCCCTCCAATTTAACAAACACAGACAGACACAAAGCTTGGATCATGCAGGATCTGTAGTAACAGATGTGACTGGGTAGCTCAGGGGCTCTCATTGGCCAGGTCAGACCACTGAGACCTCGGTTTGGATCCGGGTTGCAGACAGCCATCATTAACTATGGTTCTCAAGTGGAGCGAGCTGATGGTGTCAGCCCCAAGTCACAGATGCCTGCACAAAACAAAACCCGCGTCTAATTTGTCATTGTGCTAACTTTTTGCCCAGCCCAGCTCTGAGAATGTAGATTCATTCGACATGTTGCATGAATGCTCCGTGGCAAACACTCTTGATGCAGTTTTTTTTACAGAGCGCGACGGAGTGCCGTCTTGTGTTGGTTGAGAGAGGCTAATGTTGAATTGAATCGAAAAGGAGTGCTGTGGTGCCACCTTCTGGGGACATTTCCCGGCAGGATGTTGTGACGTTTGCTCTGCCGAGCCGAAAGAGTTCTGGAAGGACTTTTCTTTGATTCATGATAAGACCTGTATCTTCCAGTCCCCCGCATGCAACTTGCTTCCCTTTGTCTTGTAGTACCTTGCTACTTTCTATCACTCTCTCCTTCCCCCTCTCTGTCTTTACCTCTCTCCCTTCCTCTCGCTCTGCTATAAACACTTATTTCCTCTTTGCTACTCTGTAACGGCCCTATATAGCTGACTATTGCTATCTCTATTCTTTGGGTCTTTCGGTAAGGTCACGTAGATAGGTTCAAATAAAATTTAAAAAAATTAAAAAACTACGACGTTTCAATCGCAACACAAGCGTCCATCCACGACAAGGGCGCGGAGGTGGCTGCGTTAATGTGAGAGATGAGCATGTTGATGGGAGATCGCAGAGCAGCAACGTCGAGCTCGGCGAGCGAGGTGGCTGTTAGTGCAGGAAATTTAACCTGTTCATGTCAAATTAGAGAGCCGAAAATAACAACTAACATCGGAAGGTGGTAGGAAGGGAATATCTCAGCCAGTTATGACTTAAACTGGTTGATGTCCTAATGATTACTCAGTTTATACCCATCTTCTCGATTTAAGTTGTGTCTGTGTCTGTATATGTGGATGGCTTCATGAACTAATCTTTGTTGATAGCCAGTGGGTTTGCAAAGTACCTTCGTCTTAGAGAAATACATTTCGTGTGAGCCCACCACATTAAAACAATGATCAGCCACGGCCAAGGTATTGTTGTCCGACCGTGTTTCAGGTCTGCCTTATGTTCACGAACATGGTCCGAGACATGTCGCTTAGTCTCCCCAATGTGACTACTGCCACAGGCACAGCTTAGTTTGTAGACGCCGGGGTAATGCATGTCAGGGATCACATCCTTCACAGATGGGATCAGATCATGAATTTTATGTACTGTGTTAAATCGGACCTGGATCTTGTGTTTGCTCATGATTTTGGAGATCTTTTTGGTGACCCCTGCTATGTATGGCAAGGCGATGGTTTGTTTGGGTTTTCAGATGGTTCTTTCCCAACGGTTGGGGTGATGGCTTTACGGATTGTGTAGTCTGAATATCCATTCGTCTTGAGGGCTTGGTCTACGTGTTTCAGTTCACTGGCTAGGTGATGATGGTCAAAAATACATCGAGCTCTATGGTGTAGAGTTTTGATGAGGGAATTATTCTGGTAAGGATGGTGGTGGGAGTCAGGTTTTAGATATGCATCCGTATGGGTGGCTTTCCTGTAGACAGAGTGTCCCATTGAGCCATCTGGTCTCCTTTCGATTTAAACATCCAAGAATGGTAGCTTGCCATCATTTTCCACCTCCATGGTGAATTTGATGGCTGGGTGTATGGAGTTGATGTGGTTGACGAATTGGTTCAGAGCTGGTCGGCCATGTGGCCAGATGACGAACGTGTCATCTACATACCTCTTCCACAAGGACGGACGTAGAGTGAATGCCTGGATGGCATTTGTCTCAAAATTTTCCATGAAAACATTGGCTACAACTGGAGATAAGGGAGACCCCATTGGGGTACCTTCAACTTGTTTGTAGAAAGTTCCATTTCAGGTGAAGTAAGTGTTGGTGAGGCAGTGTCTCACCAGGGCTGATACATCAGCATTCAGTCCTTGTTGGACCAAGTCTTCAATGATTGCAGTGGTGTCAGGCACAGGAACTTTGGTAAACAAAGAGACTACATCAAATCTAACAAGCAAATCACCTGGAGATAGTGAGATGTCCTTAATTAACGATACCAAGTGAGCTGAGTTAAGTACAGCTGAGGCGGTCTTACCAGTGAATTGTTGTAAGGTCTCAGACAGAAATCGGGCCACTTTGTAGGTGGGTGAATCAATGGTGGAGACGATAGGACGGAGTGGTGTACCTTCTTTATGGATTTTTGGTAAGCCATACAATCTGGGTGGTCTCACAGCAGAGGGTTTTAAGGAAAACCGCTTGGTTTATTCGATTAAAGATGTCGAATCGGTGATGATATTGTTGGTTTTCGTAACGAGTCTGTTGGTGGGATCTCTTTTAATGTTTGTATAGCTACCATCATTAAGTAGGTCCTGAATTTTGTTATTGTATGTGGGTTTGTCCATGATTACTGTGGCATTGCCCTTGTCGACTGAGAGGATGACAATGTCATCTCTCTTTTTTTAATTGGGAAAGCTCAAAGCGCTCATCCTTACTGATGTTGCTAATAGGTGTCTTAGCGTTTTTGAGGATTGCAGCGATTTTTTATCTTGCCACATCTGCAGTGATGTGTCGCAAACCCTTAAGGGCTACGTCAACCTGGGCAATGATATCATCAACTGGGATGTGTTTCGGGGTGACTGCGAAATTCAGACCTTTAGCTAGAACCGATTTTAGGCTGTCGGAAATTAGACTGTTACTCTGATTGATAACATTCTTGTCAACGTCTAACTTTTTTTACGTGTGGATCTGGCTTCTTCTTGGAAAGGAGGTTGAACTTGGTAATCAGGTTATCTTTGCATTTAGCTGACATTGAGGCAGTTGAAGAGGCTGTCATGTTATCTACATGTTCCCAATCAGATGTAGACATTTTTTCCATCAATGTTAAGTGTGATTTCAGGAGACTCTTTGCCTAATTATCTAGTTCAAATCGGAGCAATCTTCTTTGAACCTATCTACGTGATTTTACCGAAAGACCCAAAGAATATGAATTCCTGCAGTCACAAAAGCTTTAAGTCAAGATTTATTGTTAACACTGTCATTCACTCTTCCATCACATATCTCTCTCTTAACGTCATCCCCACACACATCCACGATACCTCTCTAATGCCAATACTCCATCCTGCCACTGGCTCCCAATACAATCCCAGATCAATTTCAACATCACACTTACTACCTTCAAGATCCCCCATGAACCCCCACCCCTGCCTACCTCCCTCCCTCGCATCTCATTCTACTCCTTTCCACACACTCTCCTACCTACCCCTCTCATCTTACACTACTCATCTCCATGCACTCCGTGCACCTGCAATTAAAGGTTTCTCTTAAATACCCGCCACCCCCTTCCCACCGAGGTGAGAGATTGTTTATTCTCTTCTGGTGCCCCCATAGTAGTCTGGGGGCATATTAATTCCATAAAATACATTTACCCACTGTTTATGCACAGTATTTTGAGATGAGGTTGAATTTCGATAATATCTGAACCCACATTGTGTTGTTTTAACACTCGGCAACATATGAAAGACTATCTGACTCTGCCTCTAAATCTTCCTCCTCATGCCCCGGTGTCTCGCTGTGTGTGTGTATAGCTTTGCTTCCACTTTGTTCTGTCAGCCCATCCCCCTTTCCCACCATCCCAGCCAACTTACACCCCCAACACCCAACCCTGCTACCCCCCAATGCAAGTCCAATGTCTCGGGAACATACTGTTCAATCTCTACCGTCTCCCCCCTCCCTACTATAAACCCCTCATCCCCCCTATTGTAGGTCAATTCTGCTCCAAGTGCTGTTTCTCCTGCTGTAGTATCTTAATATCATCACGAACCAACACCCCACTCTCTCTCTTGTTCTCCCACTCTCTGTCACCCGCTTTCTCTACAGCGATCCCACTTTCTACCTCTCCCACGCTCTCTCATCCTTTCACTCTACACACTTTATCCCTTGCTCTCTGCCACCTCCGTGAAAAACAACCCATGGTCATTTGAAAGACTCTGTCTAATGTCAAGGACTAATATCTTTGCCAACCTCTGCTTCTCCTCCTACACAGCCAGCGCCATGGCTGCTGGATACAGAACTGCTGGCGTCTGTAGGCCTTCGAATGCGTGCGAGCGATTGCTTACGTGTGTGTGTACCTGTGTAAGTGGGCATGGCACGAGCTAGAGAAAAGATGGACTGATGTGGTACAGAAGGATGTGGAGAGCTGATTGGACTTGCAGATGATTAATACAAGCAGTGTCAAGATCGGCCTCTGTGGAGGAGGTTCGTGAAGGACGCTGATGGGGAGTTGAAGTCAGTTTCCCTCCACCAACAACAGAGGGCAGAGGAGCGACGCTCACAACAACTAAGTTGAGGAGCACATTTGGTGCATCTGCACAAGTATCGTGCCATGCTCAGTGGAAAGCGCACCAAGCATGGCACAAGCGTCTTGGGGACGTCACCGCCACTGAGTGGCGAACGGCGGTGTTGTTGATGAGGTATGGGGAGTGGTGGCGCAGTGGTCACCGCACTGCGCGACAAGCCCAGCGACCAGAGTTTGATTCCCGCTCACGGCCAACACAAGTGACGATTATCTGAACTGGTCATGGGCCTCCCCTAGGTCGACTCAGCCTCAAACGAGTACCTGGTATTTTATTTAGACATCGCCATTGAAAGTCAAAGGTGTGTTGGGCGTGGTGTTGGCCACCCACTGTACCGGCCTTCATAGGTGCTCGCTAACAGTACTTGTCGACAGTATAAGGCTACACAGATGATCTTTGTCTTTGTATGTGTGGTCGTATGGTTGTATGTGTGTGTTTGCATGCGTGACGTAGGTAAAAAAGGAAATAAAAATTAATGAAAATAAAATAAAAATCACGACGTTTCAGAGGCAACACAAGTCTCCGTCATCAGGTGGGACCGTCACAGGCAGATCTGCTGCCTCACTTGATGCAGCCACGGTCTCAGCTGATGACAGAGACATGTGTTGCCTCCGAAACGTCGTGATTTTTATTTTATTTTCATTAATTTTTATTTCATTTTTTACCTACGTGACTTTACCGAAAGAACTAAGAGTATGAATCCTTGCAGTCACGAAAGCTTCAAATCTAGAATTTGCATGAGTGGTTGTGGTTGTTTATTTGTGCGGTTGTGTGTGCATGTACGTGTTCGTATTTCGTATGATTGTGTATGGTTCTGTTGGTGTTGATTGTTTATGAGTGGTTGTGTGTGCGCATGATGAGGGTGTGTGTGTGTGTGTTGGAGCGTGTACGTGTCCGTCTCTCGAAATTTTTCCATCCCGCCCGCAGGCGCGGGCGACCACATGGGAGTGCTCATGATGGAGTGGCTCCACACGCACTGCCTCTCACTCCCTCCCTCCCTCCTTCTCTTGCTGTCTCTCGTAACTGCTGATCTCGGGTATTTTTGTGTTGACACCATGTCAGTGTTCCAATGAGCATTTTCTTTTTAATAACCTTCAATACCCCTCCCCCCGCCCCCCCACTCTACCCTGCCTCCAACACCCCTCTGCATCTCCCCATGCATTCCCTTGTGTTCTTCTCCGCGTCCTCCGTATGTCTCCCAAATATTCCATTATGGTCCCCCTGTCTGCCTCCCCTCATCTCTCATGTGTCCCTTTTCACTTCTGTGAGTCTCCAATGTGTCACATTTTTTTCTGTCTTTGTCTCCAACTTCTCCCCGTGTGAACCCCCCTTCCTCTCTTCACTGTCTACCATTTACCTCCCTGTGTCTCCCATGTCTCCCCATGACCCATCTATTGTGTTTCTCCATATTTCTCCTACCTCGTATCTTCACTGTACTTCCCCACTTCTCCCACGTGTCTCCTACCCCATTCTGCTTCTTCACACACCTCACACGTATCCCATCGTACTTTTGTGTCCCTTCCTCTGTTATCCATGTGCTGCCACGTACCTCCGCGTGTCTCCCACCGGTCACACATATATACCCCTTTGAGTTCCTTCTTTGTGTCTCCATGTGTCTTTCTTGTCTCCCATATGTCTCTGATGTGCCTGCCCGGGTTCAGCCCCTTGTCTCATGTCTATGCTCATATGCCTCCCACCTGTCTTCCATATGGCCCATCGTGCCTCCCATGTATTGCATTATTTACATATTCATCTCGCTCATGTCTTCCGCACACATTCCCTCCTGCACGGACGCCCCTTCGTGTATCTCTGCACTTGTATCCTGCGACCTCCCTTGCGTACCACCGCATGTCCAACGTACCTCTACTTGCCTCCCACACGTCTCTCCAACATACCCCACCGCCCGCCCACTCCCCAACGTATCCCTCCCGTACCTCCGTGTTCGCGCGTCCCCCCCCCTCCCCGTTCCGCCGGCACGTCCCCCCCCTGTTTCACCGGCGCCCAGGTCCCCCGAGCATCCGGCCGATGCGCAACGTGACGGCGCTGGCCGGACACGACGTGTTCATGCACTGCCGCGTCGTGGGCTACCCCTACTACTCGATCCGCTGGTTGCGCGACGGGCTGCCGCTGCCCGTCAACCACCGGCAGAGCGTGTACGCCAATGGCACGCTGCGCCTCTCCGAGGCTCAGAAGGGCCAGGACGAGGGCGAGTACGTGTGCAGCGTGCTCGTGCAGCCCCAGCACAGCATCCACGCCAGCACACACCTTGGCCTCCGAGGTGAGAGAGAGAGGAGGGCGGCGGGTAAGGGGCGGGATGTGGGGGTAGGGGGTGGGGAGGTCGCCATGCTGCACAGGTGAGGGGTTAGTGACCGCACCTATGGGTCGGGGCTTCGAGGGGCAACATCTTTCTCATGGAGGATTTAGGAAGGCAGAACCTAGAGGTTAAGTGTTAAGGTGCATGGCAGATGTTGGTTTGTTATTAAAGGGACAGAGGTCAGGGCTTGGGGGCAGTGTCTATGATTTTGCGTTGAGAGAGACAACACATATGGGGCAGGGGGTTAGGTGGAGGCACCTCTGGGTAGGAGCTTAGAGGGGAGGTACCCACAGGTTTAGGGGCTAGAGAGGGCACCTATGGTGAGGATTGGGTTGGTAGCTCGCACAGGTCAGGGGTTAGCATTCCCAATCTTTTCATATCTCAAAAGCTAAGCAGCGTTGAGCCTGGATAGTGCTTGGATAGGCAAGCACCGGACAAAACTTGTGTCGTAGGCTGCTCTGGTGCCCCGTCAGCAGGTGGCAGTGCAGAAAACAATTATATTTTACGGTACTATGCTGCAACCCAGACTGGCACAGTGGTGAAGTATGGTCACATAACCCAATTATTTTGTCGGTGGGTTTGTACATGTACAGTACATACATTAAGACACTGGCTTTAGATCCTCACCCACTCATACACATGTACATACCAACGCATTTTAATACAACAACCCACAACTAGTATCATCCTTATCGTACAGCTCCCCTGTGTGTTTTAAGGTTGTACCGCATGACCCTCAAAATTTAACTCCATGTGCCGTTAGCTTCAACACACGGAGCGAAACGTCGGACATCAAGCCGAACAACACGCGCAGAAACAACCTGAAACCACATCAGAGAGACATACAGCACAACCGCGAAAACCTACGCAGCAACATCCCTATCCATTTATCTTCACTGTTTGTGTTCCCTGTGTGTTTGGGAGTGGTAGTGCAGCGGTTAGCGCGCTGCGCTACAAACCCGGCGACCGGAGTTCGATTCCCGCTTATGGCTAACACTGACAAATATCTGAACCTCCCCCTAATTTAACTCAACCTCAAATGAGCACCTGGGGCGATGTGTAAACATCGCTCACGACACTTTCCGCAACAGTCGGCTATACAGAGGATCTTTGTCTTTGTCTCCGTGTTCCCCCCCACCCCCCGCTTTACCCCCCGGCAGTTCCGCCCATCATCCAGCCGTTTGAGTTCCCGTCGGTGTCGGTGGGGCAGCGGGTGTTCGTCTCGTGCGTGGTGGTGTCGGGCGAGCTGCCCATCCTCATCTCGTGGCGCTGCGACGGGCGGCCGATCCGCGAGCACGGCGCGCCGGGCGTGGTGTCGGGCGGCGCCGCGGGCGTGCGCGTCGAGACGCTGGAGTACACGAGCTCGCTGCGTGTCGCCAGCGCGTCGCCCGTGCACGACGGAAACTACACGTGCGTGGCGAGCAATGCCGCCGCCACTGCCACACACTCCAGCCGCCTCACCGTGCGCGGTACGGCCGAGGGATGAAAGCGCGGATTTGTTTGTCGCTGACTGTTTACCGACTGGTTTTACTTTACCGGATATGGCCCAATGAGCGAGATATAGCTCTTTTTCAGAAGCGACCTATCTCTACTAGGTAGGGGCGCACGCAGCAGTCAGGTAGTCAGGGAGATGTGAGACAACCCGTGCTGACCTGCGGAATCCATTATGGTAAACCCCCCCCCACCCCACTCCCTGCAAATGTACCTAAACCATAGCATCCAGTCCACGGTGGCCCCAGACACCACAACTGTGATGTCCGTTAGGATGGCGAAGGACGATGGGGGTGATGATAATCACTGGGTCAGTTCATGTGCGGGTGCAAGGTGGAGAATTGTTACATCATGGCCCGGGGTGACCTTCCTTCCCCTAGCTGTGGATAAAACATGGCTGATGATGGTGATGAATGGGCGAATCGTTCTGGCTGTAACCGTCTTCACTCTTGCATCACCTCTGCCCGCGCGGTTTCGCCGCTGCCCACCGCTACACTCAGTCCCCCCGCGGTTCGTGGTTCCGCCCGGGGACCAGGACGGGATCTTCGGTCGCCCCGCAGTCCTCAATTGCTCCGCTGAGGGATACCCGGCCCCCTCCATCACCTGGAAGTACTCGGCAGGTGAGGGACCCAGGGTGGACGGTGTGGGTCCTCCGGCCTGGAGTGCGTGTGTGCGCACGTGCGTGGTGGTTAGGCACATAATGATTGGTGAGTGTCCGTGTTGCGTGGGTGGTGGATGTGAGTATATTTTGGTGAGGGTCAGGTCACGGTCGACGCCAGCATCGATGATCTGAACCGGTCCTTGGCCTCCCCTAGGCTGACTCAGCCTCAAATGTGTACCTAGTGCAATGTGTAAACATCGCTACGAGGGGGCCGCCGGGTGTGGTGCTGGCCACCTACCACCTCGTGTGCCATGCCGGTCTTCATTGCCCCAATAATCTTTTAAGGCTATACGTGGGATATTTGTCTGTGTGAGGGTCAGGTGAGTGTCTTGTTACTCCATTGTTTAGGATGGACTGCCCTCTAGTGTGTATATATACATGTTTGTTAACAACAGATGCCACAAAAGTCTATATGTGGTAGATGGATCTTTGTGTGTTTGTGTGTAGATATATGCATATCTATGTGCATGCATATTTATACACATGTAGTGTGAGACACTAGTAGGAGGCACTCTCTCTCATTTATTCCGGCCTTCACAGCCATAGGGGATAACTACACACCGGGTCAGGACAGCCAACATGCTTCCTGACCCACAGCTCGAAGAGGCGAAGACCATGATGACGGCAGCACGACGAGTTTCACTCCAGACCACGGCAGCCCCGACTGTGTGTCGGAGCTCGCCTTTTATCCTCCCCAGCGTGGCTAGGCTGCGCCCTCGGCCACGCCCTCTTCTGGATTCCCCCAGAGGGCTCCGTGCTTCGCCCACGTGTCCCACTGGTAGACCGGGCTGCTACCCGTAATCCCACTCTCTACCAGTCCCCAGCGCTACGCGTTCCAGTGACTCATTCTATGTCACTACACACATATGTAGATCCGTGTATGTGGGGGGCAGCGGAGGTGCGGTGGTTCCGTGGTCCAAAAACATCACCGTCGAGTAAAATCTGAACCATTCTCCCCTGATTCTTCACCAACCTGTTGTAACCAGTGGGGTGAAGTACGGTCAAACGGCCCAATGACTGACACGGTATGGGATGGCCTTTATAGAGTCGTGGCTTGACAATGCCCTGTTGGCTGCTACAATAATATCTATTATTAATATTATATATGTGCATGTATGTATGTGACGTGGATTATTAACATCGCAGGATCGTGAGAGATGGCAGTGGCGGCTTTGGGGAGGGAGCCCCCTTCATCCCGTGTTGGGTTGCCTACGGCTGATGACGATGGTGACGATGGTGGTGACGATGACGTGTGTTTGTTTGCGTTCCAGGCGGAGGAATCCCCAGCTTCCAGCCGCTGGCGCTGGGCGGCGGGGGGCGACTCCAGCTGCTGGCGAACGGCTCCCTGCTGCTCACGCGGACCCTCGAGACGGACGCCGGCCACTACCTGTGCCAGGTGATGTGCAGTCCCACCCAGCAGGGGGCGTCCCCTGCACAATACAGGGGGAGGAGGGGAGTTGTGAGTGAGTCTTCCACGGGATAGCTGGTGGACTGGGAAATTATGTTGGAATGTGTGTGCATATGGGCACACGTGGGGAGTGGTAGTGTAGCGGTTAACGCTTTGCGCTACGAACCCGGCGACCAAAGTTCAATTCCCACTCATGGCCAACACCAGTGATGATTATCTAAACCAGTCCATGATCTTCCCTAGGTCGACTCAGCCTAAAATGAATACCTGATGCCGTGTGTAAAACATCACCACTGGGGAGACAAAGCGGTTGCGCATGGTGCTGGCCACCCACCCCTTAATGTGCCGTGCTGGCCTTTATAGGTGCTCGCTAACAGCACCTGCCCCAGCAGTCTGGTAAGGCTATACGGGGGTCTTTGTATTTGCATATTTGTGTACGTGTGCATGTGCGCTGCGCTATGAACCCGACGACCTGAGTTTGAGTCCTGCTCACGGCCAACACCAGTGACGATTATCTGAACCAGTCCTGGACCTGCCTTAGGTTGACTTAGCATCAAATGAGTACCTGCTACGATGTGTAAACATCGCCACTAGGGAGAGAAAGGCGGCCGGGCGTGGTGCTGACCACATCACTCTCGTGTATGCCATCCCGACCTTCATAGGTGCTCGCAAACAGCACTTGTCCCAACAGTTTTTTTTTGACAATTCGGGGGATCAGTCTTTTGTGCCAATTTTCTGATGCCATTTGCCCAAGTTAATGTGTGGTGGGGTGAGCTGCGCATTGTGTGATGCGAGTCACCTGGGTTAGATTCCTGACCGTGGTGCACGTCATCACCACTGGAAAATGGTATCTGACTTCACAAGACCTCCTGTAGGGTGCAGCCCTCCAAGATTATACAGGGGATCTGCGTACGCATCTGTGCGTGTGGACGCGTGTGTGTGTTTGTGTGAGCGTACATACATATGTGTGCGTCTGTGCATCTGATTAATAGGTCAGCAATGGTGTGGGAACAGACATCAGCAAGGCCATGTTGCTCTCTGTGAGATGTAAGTGCACAGGCTACATACGCACATGCCCCACACACACACATCTCTCTCCTATTTACTACACAAAATGTACCGTTATTAATAACAATGTGATTGCTATACACCTGCTAGTTACGTGCACCTTTGGGCTGGTATGTACACAGTTCCGCACATGAGAGCAATCCTCATCTTGAAAATGTTCCATCGTGTATTTACACTTCCCATGGTCCCCCCTCTGGCTCCCCTTCACCCCCACCTGCTCCTGCTTCTCAACATGGCTCCTCGCAATGTATTCTCACCACGGCTGTTGCCTGCTTTCACTCGCTTTCTCCATGGCTTTCCCATGAATTCTGTCCGCTCTATCCTCTTTCTCTCTCTGTTGCTTCTTGTCACCTCTGCTGCCTCTTCCTGCATCCCCCTTTCTCTCACTCCCCATGACTCTCCCTTAATTTCTCACACTCCGAATGACTCCCCACATGCGTCTCTCACTCCCACTGGTTCCTCTGGCTTCCCCACTCACTCCCTCTCATTCTACATGCCTCCCCATCACTTAATCTTATTGCCGCTGATTTCCCCATGCCTTTCCCCTCATTCCCCTTGCTCTCGCACGCCTCTTTCTTGTATCTCCCCAACTCCTCTCTGCATGCCTGCCCTTCCTTCTACTGAATTCTGACTCACCATTGCTCTCCTTTGCTCCACCCTTTGCTGCCATGTCTCCGCAACTTCTCCCTCCATATCATGTTACTCACCGCTGCTTTTCTTTTCCTGCCCCACTGTCCCACGTGTGTCCCTCCACCTCCTGTCCCTCCCCCTTCTCTTTCTCTACCTCTCCTTGGCGCTCCTCTCTCCCCTGGCAGTGCCGGCCATGATCACACGGCACCCCAACGCGTCTCTCGCGGTGCTCGGCCGCCGCGAGGAGCTGCAGTGCTCGGCGCGCGGCGACCGCCCGCTGCTCGTGCGCTGGGAGAAGGACGACTCGGTGATCCAGCCGGAGCGCTCGTACCGCTACGCCATCGACACGCAGGGCAGCGCCGGTGAAATGACCTCCACGCTGCAGGTGCTCGCTCCTGCCCGTTGGTCCGTCCGTTGGTCTGTCTGTCCTTTCCCCTGTCCATTGGTCTGTCTTTCTCTCTGTCCCTCTGTTTCTCTATCTGTGCCTCTTTCTGTATTACCCTCCATCTGTCTGTCCATTCATCCATGGCATCATCATCATCATCATCACCAACCATTGTCTTTCCACTGCTGCGTAAAGGCCTCTCCACACCCTCATGGTCCTGTGATGCCACAATCCATCTCACTCCTGCACAGGAGTTTATCCCATAGCTCCATCTCCATGTGGTCATCTTCTCACATCGGTTTTCTTCTTTGGCGATTATTCCGTTACCTTTCTCATCCATTAGCCATCAATCCTTCTGGCCATCATGGTGTGTCTTATCCAAGCCCACTTTCATTTGTGTTTGTGAACAGCGTTTGGTCTATAAAATAAAGAGTATATCTTTGTGTGTGTAAGTGTGTTGGACCTGGCGACCCAAGTTAGATTCCCCCTCACGGCCAATACCAGTGACGATGATCTGAACCGGTGCTGAGCCTCCCCTAGGTCGACTCGGCCTCAAATTAGTACCTGGTGCGATGCGTAAACATCACCACTAGGGAGACAAAGGCGGCCAGGAATGGTGCTGGCTACCCACTGCCTCGTGTGCCGTGCCGACCTTCATGAGTGCTCGCTAACAGCACTTGCCCCAATAACTAATTCAGGCTATTCGGGGGATCTTTGTCTTTGTTTTTGCTCCAGATCCTCCCAGCCATGCGTGGAGATTCGGGATTCTACTCGTGCCACGCGGTGAACTCGTATGGGGAGGACCGCGCCATCATCCAGCTCACCGTGCAGGGTATGCCACAGGACACGCCGACACGCGCCAGGGCACACGCACCACACATGCTCGTCACAGAGTTCATTCAAGGAATTCTACTCTTTTGGTACTTTTTTTTTTAGATGTTTCCCCACGTGTGGGTGTGAATTTCTTGATGTATGTTGAACTTCTTTCGCACCGTACATAGCCAACCATGCTATTCGGAGGTGCGTATTTGTGCGTGTGTGATCGTATCGTGAGCGGAAGTGCAGTGGTAAGCGCACTGTGCTACGGACCCGGCGACCCGAGTTCGATTCCCGCTTGCGAATCTTTAACAGTGGTGAATGTTGCAAACCGGTCTTAAGCCTCTCCTAACTTTACTCAGCCTGAAATGAGTACCTGGTGTGGTATGTAAAAATCAGCACTGGGGATACAACAGCGGTCAGGCATGGCATTGGCTGCCCACCTCCTCATATGCTAAGCCAGCCTTCATAGGTGCTCGCTAAAAGCACTTGCCCCAACAACCTGTTAATGGCTATGTGAGGGATCTTTGTCTTTGTTCATGCCGCCCATCAGAGCCTCCAGACCCCCCGGAGGTGAACGTGCGCGAGGTGACGTCGCGCAGCATCACGCTGAGGTGGAGCGCCGGCTTCAACGGCAACAGTCCAATCACAGGCTTTGACATCCAGTACAAGAACGCCAGCGGTGCGTGTGCACTAACGAGCCCC
>CM025607.2:6311077-6342667 GCA_014621495.2 Entosphenus tridentatus | reverse complement strand
TCTGTGAATGTGCTACATTGGCGCAGCGGCGCAACATATAAGAAGCATGCGGCACACTGCAGTGCCACTCCATCATGCCCCACGACTCACGTTCACGTGTTGACTCATCGATAAGCCGCACACCGAGCTTCGCACCCCACTAGCATGCTGTGTACCGTTGAGCCACACCACACGACACAAAACGGCACACCACGCCCGCACCTCCAATGAGCATGATTGGCTAGGTACGGTGCGAAAGTAGTTCAAAATACATACATCGCAGCACACTCCCCAAACGATTGCAGCATTGCAATTTCCGTGCTTAAAGTTGTTGTTTCAAATATTACTGTGTGGTCGAGTGTATTTAATATTGTTGCATTTAATGTTATAGTGCTTAACGTTGTTGTTGCTGCGAGGTTGCTGTGTTTAATGTTGTTCTGTTTGCTGTTGTGTGTGTGTTTCCGTGGCATTAATGTAGGTGTCGCTATTGTTGTTGTGATTGTTGTTTACGTGCCAGACCCCGGCGAGGTGAGCAACGTGAGCACGACGGAGACACGCGCGCAGCTGCGGGGGCTGCTCAAGTACACGGAGTACAGTGTGCAGGTGGCGGCGTGCACACGGGCCGGGGAGGGTGCACGCAGCCCCGCCACGCAGGCCCGCACCGCCGAGGATGGTAACACCGCACACCGATCCGCAGCGCGATGCTCCACACCGCACCGCAATACACCTCCTGCGGACGGTAACACCAACGCTGTTCATCTCTCTCACCGTCTCTGCGTCCCTGCGTCTCAGTGCCGGGGAGTCCGGCTGGGATTAAAGCGGCCGCTGCGTCGGCGAACGCGGCCATGGTGTCGTGGCTTCCGCCCCTCACGCCCAACGGCCTCATCCGCAAGTACACCATCTACCTGAACTACCAGGGCCAGCCACACACGGTACACACCATCTACCTGAACTGCCAGGGCCAGCCGCACACGATACACACCCCACACCATCTACCTGAACTACCAGGGCCAGCCACACACGATACACACCCCACACCATCTACCTGAACTACCAGGGCCAGGCAGACAGAGTACACACCCCACACCATCTACCTGAACTACCAGGGTTAACCACACACAGTACACACCCCACACCATCTACCTGAACTACCAGGGCTAGCCGCACACGATACACACCCCACACCATCTACTTGAACTACCAGGGCCAGCCACACACGGTACACACACCACACCATCTACCTGAACTACCAGGGTTAACCACACACGGTACACACCCCACACCATCTACCTGAACTACCAGGGTTAACCACACACGGTACACACCCCACACTATCTATCTGAACTGCCAGCCTTCAAAGGTGCTCGCTAACAGCACTTGCCCGATATATATGTATGTTGAACTTCTTTTGCACCATATGTAGCAAACCACACTAATTGGAGGTGTGATTGCCCCAACAGTCTGTTAAGGCTTTCCGGGGAATCTTTGTCTTTGGGTGTGTGTACACACGGTAACACGCAGGGGTGTGTGTGTGTGTGTGTGCAGGTGGTGAGCGAGTTTGAGTCGGCGCCCGACACACTGCTGTACCGCGTGGGGAATCTCCGCACGGGAACGCGCTACGTCGTGAGTGTGAGCGCCAGCACCGCGGCCGGGAGAGGAAATGCCACCCACAGCGTCCCCGTCGAGGCCATGCACAAGGGTGAGGGACACGGGGACACGGGGTCGGAGGTGGCACGGGAGAACTTGGGGGACACACACGGACGGAGACACGCGGGGACACGTGATGGACGTGAAGACACGGAAGCGCGTTGAGCGCACGGGGAAATGGAGGGCGCTGGAGACACAGGGACACCGACACGTGCAGGAACACAATGCACACATCGAGTACATGAGGACGTCGGGGAAACCGGGGACTCACAAAGACATAACGGACGTGGGGACACACGGGCATACGTTGGGGGGACGTGAAAGACACGGTAGACACGGACACACAGTGGACGTGCGTCGACGTTGATTGCTGCTGTTGCTGAAGGTCCTTGCGGCGGGGGTTGTTGTTGTGGTTGCTCAGCGCCGGCGCGGGTGCTGTCGTTTGGAGGCCGCGTGTCATCGCCGTGGATGAGGGACGTGCAGCTACCCTGTCGCTCCGTTGGCGAGCCCGGCCCCTCCGTGCGCTGGACCAAGGACAGGTCCCGCCCGCGAAACAACAAACAGCACACACGGCACGACGATAAGGAAAGCCCATAGCCTTCCTTGGGCAGGCAAATCGTCAAATCAGCCGATCTCATGAGCTCTTAGAAGCTTCGCAGCATTGAGCCTGGTTAGCATTTGGATGGCCTTGAGCTGCGAGGTGACAGTACGGCGATTGACTTCCGGTTTGCCGAACGATACGTTATAAGGTGGCACTCATTACACACAAAGTGCTTGCCGCAAATGAACAACAGTACCTTGCTGATCTCGTCAAGGAGCATAAACCATCATGCGAACTCTGGTCATTCTCGCAGCGACTTTTGGCTGGCCATTGAACAAAGACGGTTACCACATCGCGTGCTTTCAGGTGCGCTTCTGCGGCCGTCTGGAACGCTCTTCCTTCCAATAGGAAGCCACTGGAGCAATGCACTTTAAAATCTAGATTGAAAACTTCTTTTTTTGAACAGTTTTTTGTGTTTAGTTTGTTGTCTTTCCCCCGCACCTCCAATTAGTATGGTGGGAACAATGTTTAACATATATACATACAAGCCGTCTGTGGGGAGCTTTGAGTGTCATCCTCTCCTCGTATGCGTGATGGGTTATTCTCCGGATAGTTTTCGTTTTGCATGATGCCAAAGGCTCATTTGTGGAATTGTTTCAACATCTCCATGTGGGATCCTTCTGAAAAAAATTGTCGTGAGGCTCAGTGAGGCATTCTTTGGTAGATATATAAATTAATTACACTTCAAAGGGACCATGTAGAGAAACAATACGGACCTTGCTTTCAGTGAACGATTTGCATATTTTCGTTATACAACACACGCTCTCCAGATCGGATCATGCCTTCTCAAAAAACAAACTCGTATTTTGGAGAGGGTGGGTATCGTTTACTAATTTGTCGTGCATTGCTCATACTTCTGTACTCCGCTTGTAAGCGGAACAACGGGCGAACAACTTTCCAAAAGCCAGCGCGGCCTTACAACTGGGAAGAGCTGGGGCGCAGTATTTAGCACACTGCATGATGACCCCGCTGACCTAAAGTTTTGAATCCCAACCGCGGCTGACATCAATAGCGAGTGAAAGCGGAACCGATCCTCAACCTCCTACCACCGCTCCTCACTGACCAGCGTGGTCAGTGCGGTCAGACACCCCCCCCCCCCCCATGACTGACACGGTGTGGCGACGACCTCAATCAGACAGAGGCCTGGAACTTGTCATGATGATGTTGACTGTGTGTGCTTGGTGTGCGTGTGTGTGTGCGCGAACATAGTGACGGCGTGCCTGTGGCTCTGTGGTCGGATGCGCGCCGTCTTATCCACACCAACGGCAGCCTCGTGATCCGCGCCGTCAAGGCCGACGACTCCGGCTTCTACAGCTGCGAGGCCTCCAACTCGTGGGGCTCCGACCGCATCACCCTGCAGCTCACTGTGCAGGGTGTGTGTGTGTGCGTGCGTGCGTGTTGGCGCACTGCGCTACTAAGCCGGCGACACGAGTTTGATTCCTGCTCACAGCTAACACCAGTGACGAGTATCTGAAGCGGTTTTGGGCCGCCCCTCGGTCGAATCGGCCTCAAATAAGTGCCTGGTGCGATGTGTGAACATTGCACCGGGTACTTATTTGAGGCTGTCCTGAAATAAAAGATGCTCTTGCTGAGCATGATGGGAAGCTCATGAAGCCCCATTATGGGTAAAGGCAGGGGTAGTAATGCACAGAGGCCATATTCTCAGCCCATCTGCTACAGCAGACGTACAATCCATCCTGGGTTTATCCAGACTTGATTCTGTGAGGAGCTTGCATATTGTTAAGAGATTTAGATATATAATTCGATATTTTGCCATCGGTGAACTCCTTGAACAGGTGAGGATAGTGGGTCACATGGCCACATTTAAAGATGGGCTGATTTGGTATGGGAGAAATTGGAGCTGAATGGACTCGTACCAGCAGTGTCAAAATTGCACCATGTGGAGGATGCTTGTGACAGTACGGAGCAATTGGGAAGCAGCCAGTAGAGCGCCGGGTGGCTCATGGCGCATTGGCGTAGGGGGTGATCGTACATGGTGCATCTGGCAGTCCTGTCAATAATCTAGCCTGTAACACTTGGGTCTGTTAACCGTGACCACTTGCCAGCTAGCTTGCAACACTTCACATGGCCTCGAAGTTCACCTATCCTGGCACAGGAGCTGTGGTGATGTCGGTGCCATTTAATGGTGAATGGTGGCTGATGTTGCTGCGTGTGTTCAGTTCCGCCTGATCAGCCACGCCTCTCCGTCTCCAAGACAACAGCCAACTCCATCACCCTCACTTGGGTCACCGGGGACGATGGGGGCAGCAACATCCGAGGTGAGTTGGGACGTCCCCACAGAGCAGACGATGAGTTCGACTCCTAGTGGGATTAGAATTACATTGCTGCTATTAATACTGCTGTCATTGGTGTTGCCTTCGGTGTTGCTTTTAATGCGATTGGTTTTGAAACATTAATGCCGTTATTGGTGCTATTGATTCTGATTTGCCTTTGCTGTTGCTGCTGCTGTTACTACTGCTGTCTTTAATGCTGCTGTCTCTGCTGCTGCTGTTGCTGCTACTATTGTCTCTTGCTAACCGTTGCTGCTGCTGCATCTCCTGCTGATGCTGCTGCTTCTCTGGTCCCTGGCGAGCCGCGTGCAGGCTACGTGCTGCAGCTGTCGTCGGAGCGGGGCGAGCGCTGGGACGAGGTGCGCGTGGGTCCGGGCGAGCGCTCGCTACGGGTGCAGCAGCTGCGATGCGGCACGTGGTACAAGTTTACGCTCGCCGCGCGCAACGCCGTGGGCACGGGGAGGATCAGTGAGATCCTCGAGGCCAAGACGCAGGGCAAAGGTGAGTGGGTGCAGACGCGACGGTCACGCGGATTCGCCGGCGCACAGACGTGTGAAGACGTGCGTACGCACACAGACGCACGGACGCACACAGACGCGTGCCTCTGCCCCTCCGCTGTCCCCGTGCCGCCCTAGCGCCGTGGTTCTCGCGCGCGGAGCCCGACTCCCACACGCTCTCCTTCGTCAACTCCACGCACGCCGCGCTGCTGCTCTTGGGCCTCTCGGATGGCGGTTGCCCCCTCACGTCCTTCTCTATCGAGTTCCGCCCCATCGGCACGCCGGGCACCCCCGCCTCTTCGTCATCATCCTCCTCGTCATCCATCCCGAAACTCCCGGGGCTCACCAAAGACTCGGACTTGCCCGGCTCCGCGCTGTCTCTCGGCGGCGGAGGCAGCGGCGGCGGTGGAACGAGAGTGGCCCCGTGGTCACACCTGCCTCCTGGCGGGGCCGGTGGCGGAGGCGGCGGAGGAGGCGGCGGCGGCGGCGGCGATGGTGGCGGCGCCGGGGCCCCCGAGGGTTGGGGTGCGGCCACGGCCGGGCAGCCGGGGTGGTCGCGGCCGCCTGGGCCTCCGGCGGGCGCCCCCTCGTCCGCCGTGGCCGCACCTGACAGTTGGACCCGGCTTGCGCCGGCCACCGCATCTGGAACAGGCGGTGAGGGGCAGGCGCGGGTGGATGGCTGGGAGCCTTGATGGGGTGTCGAATGATTATATGGTTGGGTGTGAGTGTTGCGTATGATGGGGTGGATAGGTGGTTGCTTGGATGAATGGTTTGATTAATGAGTTAATTTATGAATTGTTTGAGTGGATGGCTGGTTAGCTTTATGGTTAGTTCAGTGGCCAGTTGTATGATTATTTAATTGTATGGCTGGTTTACTGCATTATTACTTGGTTAATAGTTTCACGGATTTTTTTGGTTTGTTTATCAACTGAAATGTTGGATGATTTGGCAGTGTGACTGGTTAATTGGCTGGCTGGCTGAATGGTTGACTGTCTAATAACTGGCTTTCTGCATCATTTGCTTTCTGGTTAGTTGGATGAAATTGGTTCATTGATTTATTGACTAATTGGTACTGGCTATGTGTCGGCGGCGTCCCTGGTAGGCATTGGCGGTGGTGGCGGGGGTGGCAGCGCCGGCGGTGGCGAGGGCTGGTGGCGAGCGGACGGGTGGTCGCGCGTGCACGCCGTGCTGGCGTCGCTCCGCGAGGGCACGTGGTATGAGGTGCGGGCGCGTGCCTGCAACGCAGCTGGCTGCTCCGAGCGCCTCCACTCCTTCGCCACGCTCGACGCCAATGGAGGTGCTCGCTCATTCACGCGCGCGCACACGCGTGTATTTGCGTGTGCCTAGTGTGGTGGTTATCTGACTGAGCTAACAACTCGGCAACCCGAGTTCGACTCCCATTCACGGCCAATAACAGTGACGAATATTTCAATCAGTCCTTGGCTTCCCTTCGGCCTCAAATGAGTACCTGGTGCAGTGTGTTAACCTCGCCACTAGGGGACAAAGGCGGGCGAGAGTGGTGCTCGCCACCCACCCCCTCGTGTGCTGTGCTGCCCTTCATAGGTGTTCGCTAACAGCACTTGCCCCAACAGCAGGAAAAGGATATACAGGAGATCTTTGTCTTTGGTTATATATATCTGTATGTGTGTGTGTTTGGGGAGTGGTAGTGTTGTCATTAGCGTTTCACACTATGAACCCGGCTACCCGAGTTCGATTTCTGCTGATGACCATCATCAGTGGCGAGAGATATCTGAGCCTCCTTTAGGTCGACTCAGCCTTAAATCAGTCCATGGTGTGGTTGAAAAAAAACATCAGCACTGTGGAGACAAATCTAGTAGGTCATGGTACTGGCTACACAAGTCTGTTAAGGCTATACGGGGGATCTTTGTCCTTTTTGTATATATTTTTTGGTAAGAGTGTGAGTCTCCGATGTGCCAGTGTACGCGCGTGCGCACACGCGTGATATTAACATTTACACGCGTGTATCTTCATACACACACACGTGGCTACTTATCCCGCCATGCGTGCGTGCACGGCGATGGCTCATGTCGCAGCGATTCACACGCTGGCGTGCCCCCCCCCCTCCTGTCGCCCGCACCCCCCGCTCCGTGTAGGCACGGTGCCGCCCCTGACGCGGCTGAGTGCCGATAATTCGCTAGTGCCGGACGGCGACGGCGTCGCGCTCACCGCGTCGCTCTGCTGCGGTCTCCTGCTCCTCTCTGCCATCTCGGCGCTCGCCTGCGCCGTGCGCAAACACCGCCGCCAGCGCCGCCTCAAGCGGCTCAGAGGTGCTCAGCCTCACCGCCCCGATCATCCTCGATTCCCCTGATGGCCCCGATTATTCCGCTGGCCTGCCTAGCTCCCGCTATCCTGAGTATACACACACAAGCTTTGCTTGACACTCGTTTGAACCGCACGGACATATGTGGTGAATTGTACATGCATGCTTATGTGTGTGTGCACGCACTGCGCTACGAACCCGGCGACCCGAGTTCGATTCCCGCATTCCCGCTCACGGTCGACACCAGTGACGATTATCTGTACTGGTCCTAGGCCTCCCGTAGGTCGACTTGGCCTCAAACGAGTACCTGGTGTGGTGTGTAAATATCACCACTAGGGGACAACGGGTGTGGTGCTGGCCACTCACTCCCTCGTGTGCCATGCCGGCCTTCATAGGTGCTTGCTAACAGCACTTGTCCGAACAGTCTGTTGAGACTCTATGTGAAGAGTGTCCATTGTGTGTCTACCTGTCAGTGGTGAGTGATATCTAAACCAGGGGCTTGGCTTCACTTACGTCAGATGTGTGAGTGTGTGTGTATGTGTGTGGAGGAGGCTTGTGAAGGACGCTCCCGGGCAGTTGGAGGCAGTCGCCCTCCAACAACCACTGAGGGCAGAGGAGCGACGCTCACAATGAGCGGAGCGCCGGGCAGCTAAAATGCAGCAAGTTGGCACAGTAGGGAGTATAGCTGGGGCATCTACGAGTCATCTCAGTCAGCCAACCCATGGAACCTGGGTCTGTCCCGTGACCTCCTGTCAGCGAGCCTTCGACACTTCACGTGGCCTCAAAGTGCATTTGGCCTGGCACAGGCGCCGTGGTGACATCCCCTTCACTTAGCGGCGAATGGCACGTATTGGTATTGGTGTGAGAAACTGTGGCACAAAATGGGTAGCACTTTGCAGTACAAACCCAGCAACCTGATTTTGATTCCTGGCCATGGCTAACGTCAGTGGGGAGTGATATCCGTACCTCACTTAGGTCGACCCAGATATCTG
This sequence comes from Entosphenus tridentatus, assembly GCA_014621495.2. Lineage (NCBI taxonomy): Eukaryota > Metazoa > Chordata > Hyperoartia > Petromyzontiformes > Petromyzontidae > Entosphenus > Entosphenus tridentatus. Next base: position 6,334,379 of record CM025607.2, on the reverse strand, counting down.
AGCCTCCCTTAGGTCGACTCAGTGTTAAATTAGTACCTGGCGCAGTATGTAAAACATCAGCACTGGGGTGAAAAAAAGGTGGCTGGCCCAGTGTGGTGCTGACCATACCACTCCATTATGCACTGTTCCAATCTTAAAAAGAGCTCGCTAATAGCACGTGCCCCAACATTCTACGTATGGTACATGGGAGATCTTTGTATGTATGAGAGTGTGCACTGGTGTCTACATGATTTGCCAACTGCGCTACCATCGTGCCAACAGAATGAAACCACACAGCAGTGGCCAGAGAGGCGTAAAGGTTGGGAACAATAATCCGTGATTAAAGATGCCGTTGAAATGAAAATTCTCTCTCTGCCTTCTCTCCCACGTGCCCCCCCTCTCCACCGGACGTCTTTGTGCCCCCCGTTCCATCCTTTTCTCTGTCTTTTGATTTACCCAACGACTATTCCAATGCCAAAACACGTTTTTTGTCTTGTCTGTGCGCTCCGTGAAAATGACCAAAATTCATATCACTTTTGCGTGCTAAACCCAAAAATGAAACGACCAAACATATTCCATTTCCTACATTCACTTTTAATTTTCTGTTGCGTTTTTTTCTGGGTTATTTTGCACGGAGACAATCGTATATATATATCTGTTGTCACTTATCGTGTATTAATCCATCAATAAATGTATCCGCTGTCCCCTCTTTGGACTCGTTTGTGTTCCATTATCTTGAGGTTGCATTGCCTCTCCACTCTCATCTGTTGTGCGACGCTTTTGTGTCTCCATTTACCTGCCCTTTGTGTCACCGCCATTGTGCTCTCATTGTGTTTACCCGCATCACACCTTTGTTTGCTGCTACCTTTATTGAATTATCTGTTCATTAAAGATGCCAAAAGTCTTGCGGAAATGCTGATGAGGTGAGTGTTCATCACTACGCTTTGGCAAAACCCTTTACGCACCAACCAGCAATGCACAGGCGCTAATTCTGCCTTCTCTGTGTTACACATTTCCGAATGTATGCGGTTCACCTGTGTGTAGTACACATATGTGTTGTACGTCTACATTTGTCGTACTTTGTGTCAAGCCGGGCGATGACGCAGCCCAATGGTAGCGCGTTCGCCGCTTGTTGCATAAGTTCACGTTTGGAATCCGGCGACCGCTCCTGGTTATCCTGCGGGTCTAAGTGGCGTCAGCTTCACAGCAAACGTTAAAGACCCCCTTGACGTCACTCGCAAGAGTAGGCCATTGTGTGCCGCGTCAGGGTCCAAATTCGGAAGTTTTACCCGCAAATGACTCGGTTGGCATTATACGCAACAATCGTTGCCTACACCTGGCAGATTCATACCCCAGGGCACTCTTGCAAATGAGACTATGCTGGTCTGTTGAGTTTTCAGCTGGTTTGGGAAAATTTACTTAAAACCTGAAGCCACTGCAGGATTAGGGCCTCCTCCCCTTGCCTGTGTGGATCATGGGGCTTATTTGACCATACTTAACTGACCAAAAATAGATGTTTTTTCTCTCTGTCTTGGATTTTTCTAATATTTAAGCAAAGACTCGGCTGTATTTGTGCCAAAGTTCAGCTTACATGCCTTTGTAGAATATCATTCGAATTTTTGTCAATCACTGACAACGAGCTTAATGTATCAGCTATGCAGCTTATTTGCACTGCATATGAACATGTACAGCCCTTTGTCAGTCCACTGCTGGATGAGGTTCTGCCTGCGCGGTGCGAGTCGTGGGGGTTATTTGACCATACTTCACCACGCTGGCCAGTGTGAGTTGGTGAAGGCGGGGAGCATAGAAGCACAGTACAACAATGCATTTTACTGCAGTGACCCCTGCTGCCCACAACGTAGCTTCTGACATTTGATGAGTAATTTGAACCGCTTAACTCTTTGTGTATGTGCATATATATATACACATGTCAGAAATACTGAAGTGTGTGTATATATATTTACGCGGTACCATGTTACTGCTGTATTATACATTAACACACAGGCACGGATGTAAATGCATGTCCGTGCATGCGCGTGTGCACGTGTGTGCGCTCGCACATGATGTGCACACTGCATGCCTCAGCCACTCTGAATGTGCTTTGCTTATCCTGCGCCTCTGCGTGGTGTGGAAAAAACGTGCATGTGTACTGCACATATTAATCCTTTGTGCTGTGTGTGCCGTGTGTGTCTCGTGTGTGCTGTGCGGCTTGTGTGCGCTGTGCGTGCTGTGCGCCGTCCTGTATTTGCCGCGTGTTATTTCTGTACACTGTGCGTGATGTGTGCTGTACGTGCCTCATGAGTGCCGTGCCTGATGCGTGTGTGTGTGTCTTGTGGGTGCTGTATGCGACGACCCTTCGTCCTTGTGTGGTTTGACCTGTGCTGTGTTGCGTGGACTGTGCTGTGTTGCGTGGACTGTGCTGTGTTGTATACCCCGCGTGTTGCGTGTACTGTGTATGCGCTGCGCACTGCGGATATGCTGTGTGGTCTGCGTGTACGCTGCCTGCTGTGTATCATGCGTACTGTTTACGTGCTGTGCATGCTGCATGTCCCTCTTGTACCGTGTGTTTTGTGTGGTGCGCTGTGTGTACTGCGTGTGTGCTGTGTGTGCTGTTTCTCCCCCCCCCCGCCTTGTCTTGCGTATTCTGTGCTGTGTGTCGTGTGTCCCCCTGTGCGCGTGCTGCGTGTGTACTGTGCGTGCTGCGTGTACCGTGCATGCTGTACGTGCCGTCCCCGCGTGCTGTACCCCCAGTAAGAGCTCCCGGGCCGGGGACCCCCCCAAGTGGCAGCCCCAGACCCCACGCGTTCACGTGGACGTCCCCCGCGCGCAGCTCCTCATCGACGACAAGGGCAGCACGGAGCGCCTGGGTACACGCCGCAACACGACGACGCGCAACATCGCCGCACACAATGTCTGGGTACGTGACGACACGTGTATCGCGTGTGTTGGTGTCGCGTGTGTCGTGCTGCGTAGACGTGGACGACAATGCAACGGTGCTGCTGGGCGACGGAGATTTTGCGTCGCGGCCTGAGCCGTTCCCCTGCGGCCTCGGCTCGGCCGCCTCCGCCTCCGCGCTGGAGCCATCGCTTTCACCGTCGCGCGGTGAGCGGCGCCACCCCGTGGACACCATCGCCACCACACTAACCGCACCCGCACAGTGACGACACACTGGCCGCCACTATTCCAACTACCACACCACGCTCCATTACGCTCGACCACGCTCCATCATGCTCCGCCACGCTCCGCCACGCTCCATCACGCTTGACCACGTTCCATCACGCTCTGCCACTCTCCATCGTTCTCCCCCACACTCCCCCACGCTCCATCACGCTCTATCACAATAGCCACATCGCACAGTGACAACACACCGGTTGCCACCATTCCACTCTCCATCACGCTCCGTCATGCTCCACCACTCTCCACCATTGTGTACAACCACACAGCAGCAATTACATAACGACTACGTTCAGGCACACCACACCATTACTACATACAACCAAAGAAACTACTGCTGTCACCACACCCAGTCACACCACACCACTATGAATCCAATGTGATCCTTCATGCACAGCCATCACATTCAGCCACACTCTTCGCCCTTACCACATTAATCCACACCACACCACTTCCCACCACATTTCTACCACGGCCCACTCTACCCAACCACACCGCACCACTACAACATCCAGCCAAACCTCCTGCACGGCCAACCCTTTACCACGGAGTCACAATTATTGCTAATGCTGTCCGGCCAGTTTCATGACGGTGGTTTGTGTTCATGTTTTGAACGCTTTGCAAGTGAACAACCTCGTGGATGTTTCATTGCTCACCCAGAGTGACATGTGACACTCTGTCTTTCACTCCCGCTTTCCCCATCCATGCCGACCCCCTCCCGCCCTCCCCACCTCACTTTCCCACTCACCATGCCCCCTACTCGCTAAAGGGGTCAAGTCGGTGCTGGGCACGTCCTTGACCCTGACGCCATCCTCGGGCGGGGGGCCCGGGGCCCCCTCGGCCTCGGCTGGCACCCTCACGGCGGCCGCGGCGGCGGCGTCGTCCGGGGTCAAGGCGGTGGGCTGCACCCTTTCCTCGTCGTCCTCCTCCTCGGCGCTGGGGCCCGCGCTGGGAGCCGGCGGGGGGATCGGCGTCGGGGGCGTCGGGGGCATCGGGGGCGGCGTGGGCAGCGGAGGAGGTGGGGGGGTGTTCCTGGGCACGAGGGCCCGGCGGTGCTCGCACGCGAACGCCAGCGCACATCACACGCTGCCCAGGCTCCACGGGGGAGCCAGCGGTGGTGTCGGTGGCGTCAGTGGCGGCGGTGGCGGCGGCAGCGGAGTCGGTGGTGGCGCCGGGGGAATGGATGCATGTGCCATGGGTGCGAGACCTTCCACGAGTGAGCGCCACTTGATAAAAAAAAAAGTTAAATGTAAACGATCATTCTACTATCGTCGTCATCATCATAGCACTACCACGGGTAAAATGAACGATGGTCATCTGACATTATGCTCATAGTTCGAGACGCAAAGGCAGTACAAGGAGGGGCAGCAGCAAAACAACAATCTGTTAAACAAATTTCCTGTTTCAAAAACGTGAGGTTGTATTTTTGAGAGGGTGTGATGTGACCGAGGACGCGGGCAAAATGTTTTAAGGGACAGGGACTGACCGCTTGCCGCAACTGCCTCTCTGTTACCATAGAGTCACAAAGCAACAAACGCTGAGTGACTATTTGAGGCTGAATGTGAATGTTTTTACAAGAAGAGGAGAGGTCATTGGTTATTTCAGACCATCGTCCATCCACAATTGCTGGATATGGCGACAGACGGTAGCCAGACAGCATTGCCAGTGCTGCCCGTAACATATAGCTGCGATGGTGCCCTCATGCGCTTTTGCGCCCGCATGCCCGCCCGCGTACTCATGCCTGCGCGCGCGTGTGCCTCGTGCCTGGCAGACCCGTCGGCGAGGCGAGGCGGCGTGGTTCGCCCGCGCTGCGTGAGTCAGTGGACGCTGGGCACCACGCTGAGCCGGGGCCACACTCCACACGGTGGTGGCATTGGTGGCGGCGGCGGCGTTGGTGTCGGGGGCGGCGCTGGGCATGGCGGGGGTGGCGCCACCGCGGGGGAGAGTGACAGCCACAGCGTGACGCCGTCGCAGGACACGGGTGAGGACGCGGCGGTGCTGGAGCCGACGGCAAAGGCCGGCAGATCCAGAGAGACGAGATCAATAACTTTAAGAGATGGACCAGATGCGGATTATATATATAGCAAGGGTGGGTAGCCACGTGCACGGTTAAATCAAAGCCGAGTGAAATTGATTCTCAGAAGCCCCCCCCCCCGCACTATGAGAACAATGGCGGAGTCGGCCATTGTGAGCCGTAACGGGGTCCACCCCACGTGATGGGCGAGCGCCTCCCGCTAAGATCTAAGCCGCGTTACCAGCAACGCCCCATACCCCTTGCGGTCGAAAGAGCAGCAGCTGCAGAGATCAGAGAGGTACACTTGGTGAGGTTATAGAATTACATTTACCAGGAGAGCAAGGAAGAAACAGCATGGTCAGGTAACCAATAGCAATGCCGAGATGGGACAGCCCTTCTGTCAGTTCCCGACTGGATGAGGGTCTCGTCTTGTTGTGCAGGTCATGGGGGTTTGTTTGACCTTCACCACACTGGTCGGTGTGAGTCATGGATGCGGTGAGAGTAGCCGCAAGAGTACAGGACAGCAATGGCGTTTAAATCACTACCCTCTGCTGCTCACCATGTCACCCCTTAGTCTGGAGCTGATCACAAGCTGCGCGCGTGATGGTCGTCCATCCAAGCACTGTCCGGGTTCAATCTTCCTGCTTAGATTAGATCCTGGCTTGCCTTAGCTCTGACAATTTCGGGCACATTCTGAGCGATGTGGTCACAGGCAGACAGAGACTAGGTGGGCATTCTCTATGTACGGAGACCAGATGACCGCTGTCAAGCACGGGACGCCAGATGAGGGTGTATTGAGACTCGATAAAGGTACACGCTAGGGTAGCGGTGGCCAACGTGTATCAGACCAAGAGCCAAAGAGTACCGCATGAGTTCTACAAAGAGCAAAGTGTACATATAAGTGTATGTATAATTCAGTTTTCGGCACAGCACGGGAGACATTTATTATTTCCTGCTACCGTCATGCCCCTTCGATAGAGCCGCGTGTGGCGGATTCAAGAGCCGCGTGCGGCTCGGGAGACGCCAGTTGGCCACCGCTGCACTAGGGAGTCCATACAACGCCGCGAGCCCTGGCAGCACCGCGGCGGTGACCACCTCGCATTAACACGAGCACCCTCCCCCCCCTTCTGCCAACTCCCACGGGCGCTGTGGGTAAACCCCCCCAATCCTACCACCAGACAAGGGCCGCAGCAGCCTGGTGTCGGAGAGTGCGTCGTCCACGTATGAGGAGCTGGCGCGCGCCTACGAGCACGCGCGCATGGAGGAGCAGCTTCGCGACGCCACCTTCCAGATCACCGAGTGCTTCGTGAGCGACCGCTCGTCCTCGCGGGCCTCCTCCTCACCGCTGCCGGCGCCGCCGCCGCCGCCGCAGGTGAACGCCGAGGTCGCGGCAGTGGTGACGGCGTCGTGGCGTGCGTGTGTGCCTGTGCGCGTGTGTACGTGCGTGCATGGGGAGCGGTAGTGGAGAGCGGTAGTGGAGCGGTTAGCGCGCTGCGCTACGAACCCGGTGACCCGAGTTCGAGCCCACAGCCAACACGAGTAAAAATTATTTGAAGCAGTCCTGGGGATCCCCTAGGTCGACTCAGCCTCAAATGACTACCTGGTGCAATGCGCCACTAGGTAGACAAAGGTGGCCGGGCGTGGTGCTGGCCACCTACCCCCTCTTGTGCCGTTCCGGCCTTCATAGGTGCTCCTTACCAGCACTTGCTCCAAGAATATGTTAAGGCTATACATCTTTACGCACGCGGTGGGGAAGAGGGCACAGGTTTGGGTCGTACCGTCGCCAGGGTTGGGAGGGCAGGGGGATGGGGCGTTCACCCCAGGCCCCCCTCTTGAGGTGGGGGGGGTGCTGCACGAATGGGGGGCTGAATTGTCGGTAACAAAGCGAGCAGTGGTAGCTGGTGGCTCAAATTTTTTGTGGGGTGGTGCCGACGCCACAGCGGGACTTGGTGGGGGGGGGGTACCTGGGGATTTTAATAAAGTTGGCTACCGAAAAGTTTTAGAATTGAACAGTTCATAGGTCTTCTTGGTTCTTTTGGTTACAGTCACGTAGAATAATAAAAAGAATACAATAACATTCTCCCGACGTTTCGATTGCAACACAAGCAATCATCATCAGGTGTGAAAACCACAGCAAGAACTTTTTTGAAAAAATTGGCGTTTTCTTCTTCACGTTAGCACCACGGACAGCAACTAGCGGTTGTTGAGGCGGACGAGTCCATCTATGCTCGGAACGGAGGAGGGGGGAGAGAAGGAGAATGGAATGCGGTCTGAAAGTCACCGTAAACGTGAACACAATCAATCAAGACCCGAAATGGTTTATCCCCCCAGTGGGGGCTGGGGGATTGCGCAATAGTCCAGGTCCCTCCAGAAGGTTCCAGAGAGTAGGCTTGGCCAGGGGCGGAGTGACCCTGGGAGCTGTATATAAGGCGGACCCCTGGACGGGTTTGCCAGTCGTCGTTAAGCTGAAGACCCGAAGAGCCAGCTGAGCATAGGACCCTGGGAACCCCCGGACCCGCTGTCCTTCTGAGGGCCGGGACCGAGTGGGCCAGTGGCCGGGACCCGATGACCTTGGCAGGGTCGGGTCAGCTAGCCTCCCCCAGGTGCGCCGAGCCGGAGGGCTGATATCTAGAGGAACTGGTCCCAGTGAGTAGGGCACGCTAGTCTGGAGGCTATACCTCCTCAGGGTATCGGGTGGAGGGGCCGACACACCTTTGTGCTAAGGACCTCGTGTTCTAGTTATTACTGTTATATACACGTGTTGCCTCCAGAAGTAGACTGGGGCTCCATTCATTAACACTACACTAGTAACGAATTAGCATGTTCTGTTTACGTAACAAACCTTACTAATTTGCTGTTGGGCAGTGGCGGGTTTAATGACACATTTATATATTTACGCGATCTAACCCAAAAAACCTGTTATGGAGTTCATAGGTAACAACAGAATTGTTATTGGAAAACAAAAACATGTGCAAACTGTTTTAAATTAAGAAGATCAAATGAAATGGAAGAATTGCATCATTGGAAAACCGATAATGTCTTTCAGTAGCTGTAATTTTATTGGCACAAACCGAGACTCTGTGCCCCAGGCTGCTTAATCCGAGTTTGAAGCTGTGTTAATGAGATTAAAAGACTTTGAGGTTTCAGTCAAGTGTGCGATCACAGTGGTTTTGTGAAATCGATGACATAGCTGGAGCGCTCTGACTGGAGTGCCTGTCGACCTCTGATTGACCTTTAACCCCCCTTGCTGTCATTGACCTCTGACCTTTGACATATGCACCCTACACCCCCATCGCTACACCGCTGCAGGCTCAGACACTGTCCGGCTGCCACCTGCAGAAGCAGCAGCATGGGCAGCAGCCGCCACAGGGAGGCGGTGCAGACGCGACGGCCACGGGACTTGCCGGGTGAGTGGGGGGGGGCGGTAGAGGAGAGGGGAAGGGAGAGGGTAGATGGGTGAAGGCAGAGGTCAGAGCAGCAGCGATTCCATTGGGGAAGACCTCGTCTGCGTAACGATCAATGTCTTTCTATTCTTTTTGTTTATGATATTCAAATTGTATTGAACGTCACGGAGAACGCGGCATTCAAGTTCAAGTTAAAGAGGTCATCACAGCCGGTGTTGTTAATGCCACCCGGCCTCGCTCACCATCGCTTCCTTCTGCCAGTTCTCGCAGCTATTGCACAGTCGACACCTCGTGACCTCTAAGGCTCAGTCATTGCTCTTAGTCTCATCCCACGCATGCAATTTCACATTGAGGGTGTGGACATGGGAGCCTCCCCCCCCATCATATTAGGTGGTGGTACCTCCTGCTTATGATCATAGAGTGAAAGAATGAACCGTGCCGTGAAAATTAATGATAGATGTTTGGGTTAGGCCATAGGATGAACCGATGAGCTATGAAGTTCTTTTTCACTGCACATTTGTGAAAAAGAGCTTCATAGCTCATCGGATTCCTCCAGTCTATATCAAGATTCTGATCTGACCAAATTTGGCCTGGCCCAAAAAGCTATTGGGAATTGTAATGTTGGCTGCGAAAACCTTCGTGTTAACATGACGTTGAGTTTGTATTCTCACTTAATTTGGCAAAATTTCCTTCCAGCTAACAGAATAAAGAATATCAGTATCATCACCACGTGCGACAAGGAGGGCTTGTGGGAAAGCGCATCGCCGCCCGGCGCCTACGCCGATTGTACATTCATCACGAAAAGAGAAACGAACCTCATCAAAGTTGTAATCTCAGAGCTCTCCCGTCTCCCTCCTCCGCCCACGCATCAGGGAGACGCCTCTGTCGGGCTCCACGTCCGGCTCCGAGTCAGGAATCTGTCGCTTCACGGCATCGCCGCCCTCGCTGCTGCCGGTGACGCGAGGGGGCCCCGGTGGGGGTGGCGGCACCTGTGGGGGGCCCACGCTCCGCACCAGCGGCAGCGCCATCTCCGTTCCTGTGCCGCACCGCGCCGGTGAGACGGCGACGAGCGTTTGCAGGACTGCCGGCGGTTAACGTGCGCGTGCGCTTGACGCCGTGTAACGATACGTGGACTCGGGCGTTGTGCCACCCAATTCCAGTGGCAATCCACGGCCCCGGGTTTGATTTCTTGCTGTGATGCCAGTGATGGCGTCTGGGGAGTCTCGTGAATGATGCCACTGGGCGGCTGCCAACAGCTGTTCTCTAGCAACGCAGGTGGCAGAGGAGCAACGCAGCGGTGCTCAAAGTAACAAAGACAGCATTGGGGGGTGGGTGGTGGGAGGGAATGCATGAGTTGGCACAGTGGGGAATACAAGCGGTTCATCTGCAGGTCACCCTGATCTTTTAACCGTAACACCTGGGTCTGTCATGCATGCCTCCTGTCAACAAGCCTTTATCCCACTCCACATGGCCTGGGAGTGCACCTAGCCTGGCACAAAAGGTGTTGTGGTGCTGCCGCCACTTAATGCCTACCATTGACCATTTCTCTTGTGCAAGTGTGGCCGTACCCTTTGGTTCTTTCGGTAAAGTCACGTAGATAGAAAAATAACGAATAAATCACGACGTTTCGATAGCAGCACAAGCCATCGTCTTCAGGTGAAACAACACAGCAGGCGGCCCCTCCCCCTCCCCTCCCTACCCCCCTCGGATTGGCCGAGGTGTGCTAGCGCTGCGATCTTTCATTGACTTGCAAATTCCATCCTTAGCCCCGCCCACTTGCCCATGGGTTGTGTCCACCACAGGCGTATGTGGCCTCTGGTTTGCGGCGTCTCTCGCTACATTTCCTCCTGCCTCAGCAGTCCGCCTGCTGTGTTGTTTCACCTGAAGACGATGGCTTGTGTTGCTATCGAAACGTCGTGATTTATTCGTTATTTTTCTATCTACGTGACTTTACCGAAAGAACCAAAGGGTATGAATTCCTGCAGTCACGAAAGCTTCAAATAAAGTGTGGTCATGTTTGTGTGATTGACCTCAAAATGTATCTGTCCTGAGTATACTGTACTGAATGTTGAATGTTACATTTCATATGTTTCCTAATTATGCTTTGGGTTTCATGTAATGAGATGAAGAATTCATTCGGATTTTTCACAGACCAGTGCAACCCCTTGCGTCGGAGAACAGCCCACAGAAGCGCATGTCATGGTGCCGCCTCTTGAGATCTTTCCAAGTCGTCTCTGGTCCACACAGCACGGGGCAGCACTTTCCCACTCGACCTACTGCAGAGTTGTTCATTGCACGAGAGTCATAACGAATGTGTTTCATTATCAGAGCTGAAATTTTGCCAAATGAAGTGTAAATCCAAATTTCATGGAATATTTTTTTGTGCAGTCCTTGGTGATTGGGCTACGACCATAAACTCACTACACTTGAGAATCTAGATTTATCGCAGCTGGCTGACACATGAATTGGAACCTAGGATCACTGATCCACCTGGCCAACGCCTCAAAATGTTGGTTTCGAATGTTTTGTGGTTTGTGCGATCGTCTCTCTGATGCCTGTGACCCCTCGGCCCCTCTCCCTGCCCCTCCTCCTCCTGTCTCCTAGGCGAATACTGTAACCTGCCTCTCTACCTGAAGGTGGACACGCCGCATGGCGTCGCCACACCCGCGTCCACAACCCGACCCTTCCAGCCCGCACCACGTCGCTCATGCGGGCCTCCTCGGCCCCAGCCCATGCCGCAGGCTCCACCGACCACCACCCTGCAGCAGCAGCAGCAACAGCAGCAACAGCAGCAGCAGCAGCAACAGCATCAGCAGCAACAGCAACAGCAGGCGGCGGTGCCCATCATGCAGCCTCAGCTAGTTTCTCTGCCTCCCGTCAGCTCAGCGTCGCGGGACTCCCTTCTAGGCGAGGCCGGAGGGCCCTTGGGCACCAGAGCGCAGGCCTACCCCAAGTCGTACACTCTAGTGTGAGCGAGCGAGCGAGTGGAAAGGCGGTTGGGCGACGTGTGAGCGAGCGGGCGACTGCTGCCGAGATTGTGACGGCACCGGGAAGTGGTGCCGGTGGTCGGTGTCGGGCGAGGGAGGATCTTGGAACCTCTGTCCAGCAGAGGCACCGTCGAGCCACGTCGACCATAAACCACAGTTAACGAGCGACGCTCTTGTTAAGCAGCTTCAATCTCATCTCGTGCTGGTCCTCAGCTCTCTCCCTGCCTGGTCGCCAACTCAATCTCAGCTGGTTCTCGACATGGTTTCAACTCGGAACCATTCACGGGTTGAACCCGGTCTCAGACTGGTCTCAACCCATTCTAAACCCGGAGCCATTCCGACATAAACTTGGTTCCATCGTGGCGTCAACGCAGTCTAAACCTTGACCCATTCCGGTTTTCATCGTCTAGGCCTGGTCTTAGCGTGGTCTCAACCAAGAGCCACTCTGGCCCAAAGCCAGTCTCCCTCCTGTTCCGTGACACCCGCAATCTTCATCCGAAAAGACGTGGCTTTTGATTAAGAAATTAACATATATTTATTATATTTATTGTCATTATTCTTATTACTGTATGATCATTATTGTTATAATTATTATTATTATTGAATGCTTGTTCTGGCTGAATGCCACAGTTATGAGCCGGGAAAGGTGGCTACTGTGGGCCGCACCTAGCTGCAGGGCAATACCCAGCTCGCGGGGTGACGACGTTCATTATTATTAATATTGTTTAAGGGAATGCGTTGCTCGTGTGTTAGGTGATTTGTTTATGAAGGGTTTCGCGGCCTCCCACTTACAAGCGTCTCCCCCCCCCCCGTCGCCGGCAAGCGTCGTCCGTGTGGGGTGTGCGGCATGACTGTGTGTGTGTGCGCGTGGCAGTGCGAGTGTTGTGAGGGGCGCTGTCCCAGTGGTTGTTAGTGAGCGCACTTGTGCTGTGATCCCGTCGACCCGGGGTTCGATTCCCGACCAACGGTGCGAGTGGTTGTCGCTGGTGGCAAGATCGGTTTTTTGAAACGGGCCTGAGCCTCCCGCTTGGTCAGCTAAGCCAAAAATGCTTACCGAGCCGGCGCGGTGTGCGGTCAACATCACTGGAAAGCGGGGAGGTAACGGGCGGCGGCTGGGCGAGTGTGGTGCTGGTCACACCACCCCATCGTGTGCCACTGTGCCAGCCTTAATAGGTGCTCACTAATAGCACTTTCCCCAGCGGCCTATGAGGCTAAAGGGGGATCTTTGTCTTTGATAGGGGGTAGGGAAAGTGTTGGGGGAGTTTAGGGGGAGGAACCGCCGGGGGGGGGGCCGGGGGGGGGGCCACACCTGCCGCGCCCCCCCCCCCCCGCAGGTGTGGTGGAGTGTTTTACGTTATCACCGCGAACTTCGTTTTTGCCATTTAAAAACAAAGGGAAGAATCGATTATAAAAAGACAGATGGCTACAAGAATCTGTTGACGCCTTTGCAGCCCCCCGAACAACATGAAATAAACCTTTTGCTGATTTTAGCTGGCTCGTGTCGGCTCGTGTTTGGCGCGTTGGCTTTTTCGCGTGCACTGTGCGCACGCAACGCACCCACTGCACGTGTAGGTGGCGATGATGGCTGGATGTGTCGGGACATTTGGCTGGCGAGTTCTAACCGCTTTTTGAGGGCTTATTGATTCATGGCTTAAAATAGAGCTCGTGACTCAGTGTTGAATCATCACAGAACTTTTTGACAAAAGGAGCAGGAAGAATAGGCAAATAGCGAGAAAAGGCATTTAGGGAAAATCTGCAATGTCCAGCTGAGCTGTCTGAATCATCCTCACATTGTGGCATCTCCCTGGAGGTCCCCAGTGATCCTGCTGCTGCTGATTTTCCTGCATTGATGTTCAGCACCCACGTAATCCTTCAGTGAGCACATTCTCCCCGCCACTTTGCCACTTGCTGCTGCACTGCCTAAGAATCCAAAATCGTGGAGGCACCTCTGCCGAGGTCCGTGGACGGCTTCCCGAGCCGTAGAGAGTAGGGATCGACGCGGAGTCGTGTGTATTAATGCTGCTGATCTATCGCATCGGTGGTGCGAAGTTGATGCCACTTTGTGTCTCCGCACATAGCCGCATGAAGGAGGCGTGTACTTACCAGCGCAGCTGATTTAAGCGGTATGCTGCCGATTTATAAATCCTTTTACCACCTGGTTTTCAAAGCTAATCGCACCGCTGCATAAAAAGCAATGTCTTAAATCAAATCCTTTTTGGTGCACTATTCGCTTTAAAAAATCTGCACACAGTCATTTGGGTTTAAAAAAAAATCGGCAGGCTGCCCCTTAACATCGGTGACGGCAAGTACGCAAGGGATCCACGGCTCTCCTGTTGCAGCACGGGACATGTTTATATTTTGAGTTAATATTTGAGTGCCTTAGGCAGACAGGCAGGTTGTGTTGTTAGCCATGGCACAGTATTTATGACTTGTTGACCCTGCTGCTGCCGCTGCTGTTTATACTTCACGTGAACTGTAGATTGGGGGTGCGAGCGAGCGAGCGATCCTGATCTCTGTTCATGGGTTTGTGGCAAATGTCCTTTACTTCCATAGCAACCGCGTTCCCCGCCCTCCACCGATGGAACATTCTATGCCCTTGGCAATTCCAGAAGAACTGGGTAGAACAGGATTATATTGGTGATACCGATATCACACCGCAATTGACATCGTGAATTAGATACGCATGTCATCTTTATATGTGTTTCGTATAATTTCAGCTGGGTCTCCGCGGTACACCGCATCCAGTATACATCTCGCTATGGACATGGCTATGAGTCACGTGCTTGCTGTAGTCTGCTACTGACCCAGAAAAAATGATCGGTAAGAATTATGGCCTGGTGATATGTCACAATGATACCACTACGATACACGTCTCAGAACACAAATAGCTGGGTTCGCCACCTCTCTGCGGTTTAAAAGTGACAGCTAGTGAAGCGGCTATCGTGTCAACGTCGCAGGAATGAAACAACAGGAGACAATGGTTGGCTTTTGGACTCCGAGGCAAAGGCTTTGCCCAAGTGTTTGCCCATGTGAAGCCACCTGACCCTTGGTGCTGTGCCCACCACCGGGTAAAGGATGAGTGCTACACCATGCATGACTCGTCTTAGCAGGACACCGTGTGGACTTAGTAAATTACAATTAAGAGGCAAAGACGGTTAACAGCATTCGCCAAAAACCTAGAACACGAAATCGTTTGTTCCACTGCGTTTTGAAGGCTGTGCATTAAATTATTGGATCACCGAGATTTGCGAAACTCCAAAATCCTCTGGGTTGCGTGGCACTCGGCAAATGACAGTACAACAAGTCGGTTCGCTCAACCTTTGCCAATCATCCTGGTATTTAGGGTGCGTTTCCACCAGGTTCTCCGGTTTCCTCCCACCTTGAAGCCAAGCTCTCATTCATGGAATTGGCCAAACATCCCCATGCTTAATCCCTCAGGGAGGTATTCTTGAGACTCATTGAGACGTCCCTGAAGAAATACGTGACAACCGAGACGCTTGAGCGAGGGAGAATGTTTGAGTTCCCCAATATATAATTCTACGATGAAGTCATTTTGTGGAAGATTTCTGCCGGCTTTCCAGATGTATTATCGGCATGAGCCCTAAGTGAGCATTTTGGGACTTATTTAATGTAAAACTGTAAGCTTCTTTGCAGAAGCTCATTTTTCCCAGTCACGGAAGATTACGAGTAATAATTATCGATAATAAAGGATAAGTCTTTTTATTTAAAATATTTTTCTCCATCAGCTTATGGGCCTTTTGCACGAATTGCAACAGAGCAGCATTTGTTTTATCGGCTTAACACCGCTGATGAGACATTGAAAAGTGGAAACCGGTCCACGGGAAGTGTTTAAACGAATGCATCCGGGAAACATTTCTCCTGAAGGGCTAAAATGTGGTGGACTACAATGTTGCATTTTTTGTATGTGGACAAACAAAATATTTACCTATATATTTAGGTGTCTATTATAGGATTACCTATAAACCTACACGGCAGCACATGATGTGTGTTTTGCTACCTGTGTATGCACCCTTGGGAAGCGGTTAGCACGCTGGACCATGAATCTGGTGACCTGAGATTGATTGACAGTCACGGCAAACATCAGTGGCGAGTTATGTCTGAGGCTGGCCTTGGGCTCCCCCTTCTTCACAAACCCGCACTGACCAGCGTGGCGAAGTATGGTCAAAACTTAACTATATTTCTGTATTATTTTATCTTACCAGGTAAGGCCCACTATAGCTATTTTTCAGAAGCGACCTGGCCACAAATGATAGCTCAACGAAATGGCTTATCACGTAAAAATGTATAGCAGCCAAATACTATAAACGCATGTTTCTAAATGTGGAGGGAAAAACCAAAGGACTCCACCAAATATACCGGCGTCAGGATCGGGATCGAACCCACGATCTCCTGCATAACATCTCGCCATCGCGGCACCATCATTCACGATTGACGTGGCACAGGGGAGGCCTTCACACAGCAGTAGACAACCAAAGGCCTGTAAACATCAAACATGCACGCGTACGAACGTCATTGAAGACAGTGACGGCGCAGACGCAGATATGAGGCTGTTCATTTTATTGACGCTCATTAATAAGTGCGCGTGAATACAAATAGCCCATGCTCGGGTGGGAACAGCGAACACACAAGACATTGCAGGCAAATCGACATTTTTAAATAATTAAACAACTCGCACTGAACCCCAGGAAGCTGAGTCATAAAGACACCAAAAGAGCTGACAGACACCCAGTCCCTGGGCTTCAACCTGTACCCTCAAAAGGTTACAGGTTTGGTGTCTCTGCCATGGCCAGTAGCTTCATGAGAGACACCCAAACCCAGGGCTTCAACCTTTAACCACAGACGTTACTCGTTCATTGCCTTTGACACAGCAATGCGTTCCATGAGAGACGCCCAGCTTCAGGAATGGAACCTGGAATCTCGGAGGTTTTGGGTCATTTTTTTCTGATTCGGTTATCGTTATTGTTCATGCGCCATGAGAACACCCAGTCACAGGTCTTGTGCCCGAAGCTCCCGAGGTTGCAAGTTTCGTGTCTCTGACAAAGGTATCCGTCCATGGGAGACAACCTGCCCCCGGGCTTGAACCTATTCCCTCAGTGGTGTGCGGCTCGGTGCCCTGAAATGACCATCAGCCCCCGGAATGAAAACTGAGCGACACAAAGCGACACGCACGGTGGACGGCACGGCGATCGGCGTCCGCGACAAGAAGCAGAAGCGGAGCTTGGTAAACGAGAATTCAAATTGGGAGCCGTGTCGCGACCAAGGCTGGAGCCAGGGCCCGTTTCAGCCTCGTCTGTCCGGGTCGGCAACCGGCACACCACATCCAATTGTGCCGGCCTCTCCCTCTGGCTGTGACAACTGTGTCACGTCGCCACCTCCCCATCTACCGGTAACCGAAAAATAAAATTCAAAGTGAGAAATTTAGCCCCGAGAATATGGATAGCTTTCTGTTTTTTTTCTTCCCAACATGGTAAAGGGGAAGCGTATATTTATATTGCGCAAACCTATTTATTCCTTGCAGCAGAGCCAGTTCTGGGCCCTTGTTATGCCACCAAACACGCGACTCGGGAGGGGACACCAGAGATGAGCTTCGTCAGCAAACAGGTCCTGGGACCCAGAGACATCAGATTTGTTTTGATGGCCTCTAAAAAAAACCCCAAGACTTTGGCTCAAGTAGAAAAATCCAAGGCATGGTGTCTTGTGGAAACCAAGACTGGTCATTTGTAAATTAAAATTAGATGTGATTCTGCTTATGAAACCCAGATTATCGAAAACGATCGAGAGTTTGCTTTTTAAAAAAAATTTGCTCCATAATATTGGTCTGTAAAACCAACATAATGACAGGGCAGAGTTCTGCTTACAGTCTCTGATTTTGGGTAAAAGCTCTATGAGCCTCCTTTATTTACGTGAAGTGCGCTACATAGATTTAAAAACCCGGACTCTGCCTTACAGAAGCCCAGGACGTGACCTTTTGATAAACCCTGGACGTGGTGAGCACAGTACAAGTAGCTAACACATATCGCTATCATCATCATCACCCACAATCTACCCACTGCTGGATGAAGGCCAGCAGGTACCTGCTCTCGCACAGGGTTCACAACGGACGCCTCGATTAGAGAGGCGTAGTTCTCCAGATGACGCGGCGGAGGTCGGCAGCGATAAACAACATCATCATCATCAGCAACAACAGCAACAACATTGTCAAGTTTAAAAGCATATCCGTGAATTAATCATCATAAATTAGTTGAAACACGACACTTAACGGTTCAAGACTCGGGGTGGGTGACACAGATACATTTCACGTTGCCTACAGCCTACAGGTTATGATTGTACAGCGACACACACATCATCATCATCATCGTCGTCGAGCAAGAGGGACGCTAGAAAGGCAGACATCTACCCGTGCAGGAATGGACTGGAGCAGACAAAGTTCAGCAAAGTTTGGCAGGTAGCTGTATGCATATACTGTATATAATCTATTATCTGTACATGTGCGCAAAGCCACAGGAGATGGTTGATTGAAGAGGGTCGACTATGCTGGGCGACACGTGGGGTTTGTGTCACAAACCTGTCACGTGATTCCTCCGTCACCTTCACGACTGTGGCTCGCATGCACAATCAGCCGAGTGCAGTGACCACTGTCACAGAGTGTGGCTTCTCAAGAAAACCCAACCTCCACAGCACAGAACTAGGACTCAACCCTTACTCCATAGCCCAGATAGATAACTCCACGTTTATGCTATTTCCCAGACCTAGAACCAACTACCCACTCGATATCCACTGTATAGGATTCAACATCCACCGTATAGCCCAGATATAGAATTCTACATCCACTCTATAGCCTGGGCATCTAAATGAAGTCTCACTCTGTGTCCCAGATATATAATTCAACATCCACTCTATAATCTTGGCATAGGACTGAAGTCCAACTCTGTGGCCCAGACTGACCCCCAGCACCTGCTGTGTGATTCGTGATCGTGGGGACATTGGTTTTCAGGTGTTGAGCCGCAGGAGGCTCGGGTGGCTACAGTGACATCGCTCTCTTTCCCCGTTGACTTCAGCGTGGAAGAGATGTGACGAGGTGAGTCGGAGAGGTTACACTGGGTAGTATTGAATGAAGTGTGGGTTTGTCTCTTCAGAGATGTGCGCAGGTAGAAGTTACCTTTCTAGAGTCCCATGTACATAATTTAAATATGCTCTCCTAGACATTATGACCGTCAACATAAGCAGCACCATCATCATCATTACTGGAATCATCATCATCGGAATCATCATTGTTGTAATTCTCATCATAATCATTATCATCATCATCATTATTGTAATCATCATTACCATTGTAACCTTTCGCAATAACCGCTTTAGGAATTTAGTGAGAGTTTTTGGTTCACCCTGAGTAAGCTACAGGAAGACCTGTCGTCATTATCATCATCTTTAACTTCGTTATCATTATTATTATTATTTTCCATGCAGGTAATGGTGTTATGGCCATCAAAGCGTCGGTCGATATTTTCAATATAATCACGAGCATCGCGATTAATTGGAATTCAAATCACCATCATTACAATCATCAGCAGCAGCAACATTACTACAATCATCATAATCATCGTCAGGATATTGGTATTCATCTCTAGCCCTCCCCCACCCACTCAACCAAACTCGTCCACACAGCTGCCTTTGGAAATCCGCGGCAGCACCTTGCCTTCGGATATTAGAAATCTGCGACCACACGAACCGGCAGGCAGATGTTGGCGTGCGTCCCCCTAAGTCGCGCCGATCTCTCTGGGAGACAATGCCGCGCGCGGCCGCGTCTACCCCTAATTGCGCCTGTCTTAAGTCCAGATTAAATCCTAGGCTATCTGTCTATTTTTGGAAACGTGCTCAGACTTTATTAACGCCGTCATTCAGGCGGCAATGCGGTCGTCCCTCGGGCACGCATCGATTCAGCACCCATCACGCAGCGATTCTAACATCATTTGTCACGATTCGATTTTTTTTCAGATACATGATCTGTTCTTTAACCTTAATTCTCTTTTTTTTATCTCTTGCACTCCGTGTCGCGTGTACAGCATCACGCTTGCTCCAGGAGGCTAGACGCGACGCGAATATGTCATCTGAGTTACGCTCGTAAATGATCGAGCGATTCGGTGCGAGCGTCGTGGGCGTAATCGATTTTTACTCGGACGAAAACGATAGACGGTGCATCGTTACCTCGCCTAAAAAAAAATTCCCCGTCGATCTAGACTCATCGATTGACAAACCACATTGGTTTAATTGTATTTTGGTCGCAAGGTAGGATGTGATGGGGATGGAGAGTGATATATATAATTGGGGATGTGTGATGGTACAATTGCGATGGGAGGAGGGAACGAAAGATGCGGTCGGAGAGAAACGCTGCGCGACGCCTGCGATGGGAGAGAGATTTCACGGCGAGAAGATGCGACGGAAGCCAGAGATGTGAGGGTTAAAGGGATGCGATGGAAGAAACAGACGTGGTCGTGCGTAAACGCCGTGACGGCAGAGATACACGTTATGGTGGAGGTGCAAGAGCGGAAAGTGATGGGAGAGAGATGACGTGATGGGACGGAGAGATGGGAGCGATGTAATAGGAGGGATGGAGGGCTGAGATGGGAGGGAGTGAGGTGGAGAGCGGAGAGGAGAAACGGGAGGGAGAGGAGGGACGGATGGATGAGTCTCATCGGTGCCATGAGAGCGATCTTTGTTATTGCGCGCGACCATGACTCGAGCTCGTGGCGAGGAAGATGAAGGGAGGGGGGGGGGAAGGAGCAGGTGGTGGGAGAGGGAAGGAGGAGGACGAGACGGTGGGAAAGATGAGGACGTCTCCAGCTAATGCACGACTTCATGCAGGATCGGTAGCAGCAGCTGCTGCCAGTAGAATTCAGCATCCCACGAGGCTGCAGCACCACCCATAGAGATCCCCGTCACAGCCATAGAGATCACGCTCACTCATTCTTGGTTCTTTCGGTAAAGTCACGTAGATGAAACAATTATAAATACATTAAAAATAAAAACAAAAAACCCACGACTTTTCGATCGCAACACAAGCGGGCATCTTTTCTCTCCGCCTGATGAAGACCGCTTGTGTTGTAATCGAAACTTACATTTTTTATTTAAATTTTATTAGATTATTTTTATTTTCTATCTACGTGACTTTACCGAAAGAACCAAGAATATGAATTCTTGCAGTCACGAAAGCTTAAAGTCAAAATTACGCTCAATTACCTACAGCCTACCTTTACGATCTAGCATTATAGACTTGAAAAAAACCCTTTAATAGACTATAGCCTGGGCTAGATTAAGATTATAGACTAATATCTATAGACCTTCCCTATACAATGTAGGCGATGCCTTTATAGACAATATCTCCATACCTACACATCTCGACAGCGCTATAAACTACCTCGACAGAGCAGGCTTCCAGCCAGCCCTCGGAGTGCTAAACCATATTGACTGGCCATCGTTTGCCTCTAGCCGACTCGGCACCCGAGTCTCGAGTCTAACCAGTGCTTCATTGCAGCCGGAGCAGTACGGAACACCGTGCAGGGCATAATTTCGTCACGCCACGTCCATATCGCGTATTATTATTATTATTGACGAGGTGTACCTTGAACTCTAGTGGTAGTGCCTTACGCCGATAATCAGTACTCCAAGCCAGCCAATAGGACAATACCCGAGTGAGGAATGAAGCCCCGTGTCAAACCGGATAGCACGGGCGCGATGGGCCCTACCAGGGGATGGGCGAGCAACATAACGAGAAGAGCCAAGTCGTTCGAATTCGATAACAAAAAAACAAAAAAAACCCACTCAATATTTCAATGCACGCGAAAACCAGACGGTCCTGAACAAATGACGTCCCGAAGCTGTGCTTCGAATAGAGCCGCAGGTTGCAGACCCCCCCCCCCCCCCGGGTCTATACTTGCACGACGTAGCTGGCGTTGCAGTCTGTATCGTCACCCGATATGGGACCAACTCTGTAATAATACGAATACTACTCCCACTCTAACCCCCACCTTAGAGAATACTCGCACACAAGTGGTCCAACTCTTGAGGACTCGCGATGAGCACTGTGCGCGCTCACGCAATGCACTCGTCTCTAATGAAATTGTGTGGGCAACACAATCACTGCGGGTGATGACATTAGCTGTCATGCGGGACCGGATCATTATTCTTGCGTAGTGGGGGGGGCGATTCTTGATGGGGTTTATGACGCACGGGGGGGCGGTTAGAGATTGCCCTTAAGAGTCTTAGTGAAAATAAGAATCATTATGAGCGTTTCTCCCCCCCCCATCGCCCCTCCTCCTCCGCTACCTCCACCCCCCCACCCTCTACGCGCTCTTTAATCACGTAATTAATCCGATAATGAGACTGATGCCGAACAGAGGCAGAGCCATCAACAACAAGAAGCGACCGGGCTCTCAGCCAGAGCGCCACTCTGTCCCGCGGATTCGATAGCGTTCGTGTTCACTCTCAACTCGTCACATTCCCCTGAATCGGCTCCTCTTCCCTCCGATAATTTACATTCTCTCGCTTTAATTAGTAGGCAGCGACGTCGCATTTTTACGGTGACATTCAATTGCGAGTGGACCGTGACCACCGGCTCGCTGCGTTGAGGAGTGGTTTGCGTTCTCTTATGCTTATCAAGCAATGCACGAGTTTGTTTTGCATTGCAGGCCCACACTTGTGCGTGTGTGTATATATGTAATTAAATCGTTCAATTTTTATAAAATGCTTTAAATGTCGTTCGTTTTTTTTATAATTAATCGCCGCGCATTTCATTAAAATCAATTAATGATAAACGCGGCTTGTATGAGATTTCTTCGTATTTGTCCCATTTTTTTCGATAATTAAATGCATTCAATTCGAAAATTATTGAAGGCCATTAAGCAACGCCGCCTCATCAGCAACCGCACGTCGTTGCCACATTCCCGAAGCTAAACCGGGTTTTGAGCCTGGATACGTGGCTTGGATGGGCCACCACGATGCCGCGAGAAATGTTTTTTTATTGTACTGCATGTCTATGCTCCCTCCTTCACCAACCCGCACTATTGACTGGGGGTGGTGAAATATGCACGGCGTGAATGATGCCCGCATCCAGCAGTGGATTGCCTGACAAAATACCTGATTGTGTGATTTCCTCGTCACCCCCCCCTCCCGCCCCGCCCGTGGTTAATGTAATGTTCTAATTTCGCCAGACAAATCTCTCCTGATCTCTGCAGCTGCTCTCTTGACCGGCACCGTGACGCGGATGTAATCCCTGCCGCAGAGACGCTCGCCAATCGGCGCGCGCGTTGGCCTGGCGCCGTGCGGTTCACGATGGCCGACTCCATAATTTGTCACCGCGGAATCTGAGAATTGGATTTATTTCGGTATTTGATGTACACCCCCGTGCAATCGGCTCCCCCACCACCTCTGTGGACACAGGTGGGATGTTTACACCACCGTGCAAAGACGAAGATCCCCCGTGTAGCCTTAATAGACTGTTGGGGAAAGTGCTGTTCGCGAGTACCTGTGAAAGTAGGTGGCCAACACCACCGCACCAGGTACTCATTTGAGGCTGAGTCGACCTAGGGAAGGCCCAGGACCGGTTCAGATAATCGTCACTGGTGTTGGTGGCCGTGAGCGGGAATCGAAGTCGGGTTGCCAGATTCGTAGCGCACCGCGCTAACCGCCACACCACCGCTCCCCATACGCGACCGTGCACACGCACC
>CM025607.2:6280467-6311067 GCA_014621495.2 Entosphenus tridentatus | reverse complement strand
CTCACTCTATGATCCCATATAGAGAACCGTGATCCTGCATAGAGATCCTAAGATCACCAGCCTCACTCTATGATCCCACATAGAGATCCCAACATCATCAGCCTCGCGTTATGGTCTTGTAAAGACACGGGACCTCACCATGAATTGGGCAACGCGGCCCTTTCTGGAATTGCGATGACGCGGGGGAGGGGTCTGCATTTGATTCAAGTTTTTTGCTCGTAATATTTTCCCCGTCTCGTTTTGTATCTTTCCCCCACGTTTTGTAGGTCTTTTTTTTCCGTACCATTTTTTTGCGTGTCCTTATATTCGCTCCTGGAGCGTCACTGCGAACGTAAGTTCGTACGCGCGTGTGCCCCCGGCCTTACAATCGATTTCTTTTGATCGTCACCCGCAGAGCCTCGACGCAGCGACTCAATCTCAAACGTTGCCGGTGGCCCCTCCGTCGTGTGTGCGTGCAGTACGTGTATATACGTGGACACGAAGACAGCAGTAGCGATAATACAGCGATGTGCAGCTATGCCTACAAACAATGAATGGCGATCCACATATAGACACCCCACTCAAATGAAAAGGAAGATAATGGAGAACACAACGTTTTAATTAAAAGTCTCCGCGTGTCTCGCGCCGATCTCAATGCACGTATTAAATCTTTTAACACTCTCCTGATACGCATCGGCCCAACATCGCCGGTCTAATTTCGCTTGCGGCGTCCAATTGATGGTCATTGCTTTTGGAAGAGGCTCATTATACATCGGTGGGGTATCTATAAACGGATCATCCCGTATAAAATAAATACAATTCCGGACACTCGACCCAACAGTGGATGAGGGCCACTCCACACCATGTCGGTCTTGGTGGGGTGGGGGGGAGGTTTGAACATACTTCATCAAGCTGGTCAGTGCAAGTTGATGAAAGCGGGTGGGGGGGGGGGCAGAACAGGTTCAGGTATCGCTCGTCACTGATATAAATGTCCACATGATGGGCCACTTTGTTGAGCTATAATTTTTGGGCTAGGTCGCTTCTGAAAAAAAAGTTAATACCTCATAGGCTTTGCCTGGTAGGATCACGTTTTTGTATCGTTTGTTGTTGTAACGTTCTTACCCGCCCCTACTGCACATCTGTGAAAAAGAGCTTCATAGCTCATCGGATTCCTTCAGGGTAAATACACGTTCTGATTCTGATATTAGCCGTGGCTGAGACATTGGACCCGAGTTCCGTTCCTTGGCTGTGGCTAACATTGGTGGCCCTGAGCCTCCACCACCCCTGCCCTTACCCAGCCCGCACCGACCGGTGAAGTATGGTCAAACAACACGAGATTTACCGACGCGGCGGTGGGAAGCCTTCTTCCAGCAGTGGATTGTCAAAGGGGTGTGTGTGCGTGATGTTCTTTGTCTATTAATACGCGTGTGCACTACTGATTACCGCGCATAGACTCGACCTCCGCTATTCCCCACTGATATGGAGGCTCGATCGGCAGATCTTAAAATAATCCGCGCTTATCCGTGCAGTCTTTCTCCCCTTTTCCGCAAGAATACACACGTGGAGAATAAACGCGGATTGTAGGACGAATTCACCACCGCTTTCCGGGGTTTTCGTCTTATCTGTCCAAAAGATGATAAGAAGAAAACCATCAGATGATATCTGATATTAGTGAGGGCGGTTAAATGGAGGGCGGACACTAGCAGTGAGTATCCACACACGCGCGTGCGTAAATTCTGATGCAGGGGTACAGGGGTGGGTTAACAGATGAGACAATTTATAGATAAGCGGATGACAGATAATCGTAGTGGTACTTTAAACATGTGTTTTTGTGTCTGTGGCATATTTGTATGTGGGTGTTTGCACTGGATACGACACCGAGTCTGAATATATGATCGTAATCTCGTGAATATTTTGCGGATAAAACAGCACCTGTCCCTATATCCAGAGAACGTCGCAACCTCTCAGACAAATGTGTGCAGCCCTTTCCACACGAGATGAGAAGATACAACGGTTTTAGATGGTGGGGCGGTAGGCGGGTGGAAGAATTAACGTGACCGTCAATTTGAGAAGCTGTCGTAATTCAGATTCCATACTCCATTCAAGAATAAAATCTTCGTCTCGTCGTTTTTTATTTTATTTTACAGCATCGTGTTTAGCGTTGCTCGTGGTTTTTTTTCCTGTCTGCGTTTCACAGTTCTGTTCGACTGTCACCTGAATGTAAAATTGAGCCTGCAGCGTTCACAATTAGAAAAACGTTTGCGGAAATCTAAAACCATCGATTTTCTTTTTTTTTTACAAGCTCGCAATTCGATTGCAACAATTAAAAGTCAATATTCTTTGATGAATTCATTGATGAGGCATCGTTTACCACCATTTTGACTTGATAAGTTTAATAAATAACCTGCCTCCTTTTAATGTCGAGGTTACAATTTGCGACCTTTTTTTTTACGGAACAGTCCGCGCCTAGCTGGTTTTTGCACATGAGCTGGTTTTTTTTTCTTACTAAAATCCCGCTGCACTAAAACCGGTTTATTTTCCTCCGCGCAACAAAGGGTAACAACAGCGGCTGTGACCATAGCAACAGTGACGTACGTTACGTCCGAGGCAGAGTTCTCAGCTGGGAGACCGTTAGCACGTGAGTGTGGCATGCGGCTGGGCGTGAGATTGACTGCTGTCTGCGGTGAGGCCTGATTAGCAGGTTAATAGAGGATGGTGATTCTTAACCGACGAACATTTTGCTACGTCTGCCATTTCAACAGCACCGATTGTTGTTGCGTACACCTGTGGAGACGTGCGAGCATCGCTCGTACAGCCGTTTTGTGAAAGCGGTGGCAAAACACGTGGCGAACGGAAAGAATATCGCAAAATGTTGTTTTCCTTTTTTCAGAAAACGAAAGGGTTTGTGATAGATATGTGGACACAACACCGCCTTTCGCCGATCACATTAATTATCAAGTTTTTTTAAACGTACAAAGTATTAATTTGCAAAATTATATAAGCAAGAAAAAGTGTCATCGTGTAACCAGTGTCATTGTTCAATTTGCAAATTTCGAAATAAAACACACCCCCCAAAAAATTACCAACAAAAATTAAATAAAAACAACCCTTGTCTGAGAAACACGGTCTCCTAGGCCTCCATCACAAAAGGGATCACAGATCTCATTAGGCTCTCACTTCTGGTTAAATAAAAAGGACATTGTAACAAACTGGGTGAGGCCTAAGTGCGCGAGGCATAGTGGGCTGCAAGGCCTGGCCAAGCCTGCCTCAATCCTTCTTCTTGCGCTGCAGGCGACGGAACTTGGACTGGATGGCGAGAGCGGCCTTCTCCGTCTCGGGGGCCTCCAGGTCGATATCGACCACCTCGTCCGCCTGCCAGAGGTCACGAGGTCATTAGGTCACAGGGTTGCCACCTCTGAGGTACATAAAAGAAACCGGGACATATCGTGGTAATCATAAGAATAATACTGACATTTTATAGAGGGTCATTCATGCTAATAGCATCCCATAATGCTGCACATTAATTATATATGAGGACAATGGCGGAGCCAGGATTTTCAGGTGGGGGGGGCAACCCCACCAGCAATGAAAAATGATAGGAATTGTTAGTTAGTAAGGACTTGTCCCTTGCTTTTTATTCGACGCGTGTGCGGCGATGGCACAGCCATCGATCGAGGGTCGAATTCGAACTGCGTTGTGTGATCGGCATCGCGCTCGCTGAAGGTGAATGCCTTCAGGGAAGTCGTGTGCTGTATACGCAACTGCGCACAATTCTGTGAGTCACTTATAAATGCTTTGCCGTTACTTATTGCCAATTATGGACTCAGACTATTGTCCTATCATCTCATAGAGTCCCTGGCACATAATAATAAGCTACACAGTGGCAGTGGGGGTCGCAAAATGCCGATTTATTACTAATACATTTCCAATGATCCTATCGAAATTAGGAATTTCGATCGTATCATGGGGGGGGGGACACGTGCCACCCCCTCCCCCACTGGCTCTGCCAGTATATAAGGACTGAAATCCCGTATACAGTCACTACCAAGCAAATTACAACCCTGACATCAAGCAAAATCAAAGAAGAAAAAACGAATTAAGAAATGGCACCAAAGGAAAAAGCACAAACAACCAAAAATGTATCACAACAAAGAAGAATATCTCACAATACCGGCAGAGGTAAGAACTCTGCATGTAATTGCATTGCCTTTGGTGCTGTGTTATTACACAACGGACAAAAAAGGGGACTTTTAATGCCCTGCGAACACTTACAGATTTCCCAGGACAGCAGCTACCTCAGAAAAAGGACGATTCTGGGACAACCGGGACAATGGGCAACCCTAAGCCAAAGAGGTCACAAGGATCATGGAGTTAACCACTGGGCACCTTGGGCCTGGTAGATTGCCAGACCTTTGTGGTTAGGTGCGGATGGAGTTACTTTGCAAAAGTATGCAGTGTCCGATGACTGATTACACGCATTTCAAAGGAACGCATAACCCAAAAATAAGTAGTTAAATGGTGGCCAGGTAGGTCGGATGACAGAGCCTTGAGCCAGCACTGCTGAGATGTTGGCTTCGAATGTGAGCGTCAGCTGCCTCTGATTAAACTGGATTCTCAAGTTTAGCGAGTTGGTGATCTCAATCTGCTCCCCAATGGCTGCACAATAAATATTACATTAAATATGTTTTTGCATGTCAATTGGATAAATGGCAGTTGTGAAAATACTGTAATGCTACAAATGTTATCTCACAGCAGAATGTGTGCAAAAGTGCACAGCCCGACTGTGTAAATGATAAAAAGGCGACTTGGAAGATTGTTTTGGATATCCCTTGAAAAACCTCCTCTCATGCCATGATTCCGAATGCACAACTGGAATATATTTGCGACAAATACCCATTTTGTAAAAAGAGTGATGCTAACGAGTATCAATATATAACCAGGCAGTCTGATAGAAATGTGAAGCTTTGATAGTACAAAAATCAAACACTTTAAATTCGGTCAGGCATATTGTTCATCAAATGTAGTGGCCCTGTTCATAATGCGCTAGTAAAATCCTTACTTCTTAATTCTCAGAGCCAAGATGTTGCCAAATTAAGTGAAAAATCGTGTTATTGGTCATCACGCTGCGACGATCAACACGCTTCCCTTGAGAACACCGGCTCAACCATGCGCGGCCAAAACCCGGATTTGAACCCCAGATTCTCATCATTGGCAGCTCAACGCTCTGACCCCTCTGACCTCTGAGTCACTCAGGCAGGCAGGCAGGCAGAAACGCTAACTTTGAATTTAAACAAAACCCAACAGGTTCTCAACACGCGACGTGCGACAGCGGTGAACCCTGTACCTCTTTGGCATTGGCGCCCACGCACGCCGCTCCACCTGTCTTCTCCACGCCCGCGTCTGTTCCCAAAAGACCCACGACACGCAGAGGAAGAGAGTCGAGTTACCGCCCTTTGTCACTTTCATCGCTGGATAAAGGCCTCTCCACGTTTAAAGTCGGTCACAGGGGGAGTGAGTCGTTTGACTTCACCGTATATCACTGTGCTCGTTGGTGCGTGTTGGCGAAGGGGGGGAACATTTTTAGGCTCCCCATGATCGTTTGGATGGGTCATCGCCGTGCGTAACGCAGGCGCTACGGACGGCCGCGAGGCCACTGTTACAATGTCCTATGTTGTGCTGTACTTACTATGCTATCGGGTGAATGCTGCCCTGCTAGACCAACTGTATTTACCACGTGCTGACCAGCCTAGTGAAGTATGGACGAATGCCCCCACCCCCTGGCGCCTCATCCCGGCGTCCCACCCACCCCCGCCCATAAAACGCACGGTGTGGGGGAGGCCATCATCCAGCAGCGGATACCCAAAAGTGGTCTCGACAGCAAAGGCAGAAGGAATCCTTCTGATACCCGTCATGTAAAATGCGGGTGCTTAATTTGTCACTGAATATTTTCCAGGTCGCTTGGAAATCCCGGAGTAGGCACGTGACCAGAAGTCGCAGCAGCAGCGAACGGTATTCTAGATGTGGTGTGCCGGGTGCGGAAAGATCTTCCAGGGTCACTGACTCGGACAGATCCGGCTGAAATTGAGCCCTCTATATCCAAGTATATATGCTGAACTGGGAGCCACCATGTGTGAGCTCCGAGGGAATGATTGAGAGGTGGAAAAAGATGCACGCACACAGGCGGCGCGGTCTGGGGGGTGGGGAGAGAAAAGAGAGGGAGGCCAACCAAGCATGGAGCGGAGAGAAAGCGAGAGATGTGGAGAGAGCTGATATGGGGCTGGAGAGTCACAGTGAGGGCCCTTCTCAACTCACAGGGCACAATTTAGCCTGTGGTGGCGGAACCGAAGATCTAAAGCCAGCGATAGAGTGAGAGTGATTAAGAAAGATCAAGAGGCAGAGAGCACCCTGCTGAGCCCAGAGGGCAGCGAAAGAGAAAGAGATAACAGAGAGATGTGAAAGATAGAAGCAAACAGAGTGTTCTCATTTCAGAAGGCAGTCAGGACATTTGGGAGAGATAAGGGACCGAGGGAGAGCCATTAGCCCGTTGAGCTCATAAAACCGCTAACCTGCTAGGTTCAATTCCCGCCCATGGCTACCAGTGGTCAGTGATATTTCAAAACCGGTCTTGGGTCCCCTTCACCTTAAACGCTTCTATACCACTTGACAATTTTATTTGTTTCTGCATGTGTAGGGTATTAATGGCACAAATTTTTGCCAGATCATTACGTGGCCTAACCCAAAAATCAACGCTGAATCATAACATTGGGCTGTAAAAAAACCTGTGTTCACGACGACCCTTTGTTCATCCATTGATGGATGAAAGACTCTCACGTCACATCGGTTGTTTGGGGAGGGGGGATTGTTTGACCATATTTCACCATGGTGGACCAGTTCTCAGATATCACTCGCCACTGATGTCAGCAGCGAAGGGGGAGGGGCTATGCCCCTCTCAAACTGGACACCTTTATTAATTAATTTTCGGTAGTTTACAATTAAGATAAAAAAATTACATGCCCCCCCCCGCAAATATAGAAGTCAAACTCCACCTATGGAATTATTCTGAGTGCAGTCTACAAGCCACGATGCCACCGCTCCACGACGGATTGCCAAAGGAAATGTAAATTCCAAACTAAATTATACATTTAGCAGCGTCGCAGATAAGAACCGACAAGACAGCGAGAAAGATGCGAGAGAGAGATGAGAATGAGGGGAGACGGAGAGATGGGAGAGATGGGAGATGCGAGGGGGCGACAGAGAGAGGTCGGAAGAGTGAGAGGTGGGAGGGCGAGGGGGGGAGAGAAACGTTAACGGCAGACAGGGGGGAGATGGAGGGAGCCGTGGAGAGTCCCCCCCGGGGGGGGAGAGGGTGAGTATTTTTAATGCGAATGGGTGAGTGCCGGAGGGACCTGGGCTCCGGAAAACCCCGAGCTCCTCACCTGACGACGCCACGTCATCGGATCCGGCCTTCTCCTTGTTCTCCTGTGAGACAAAAACAGCAGCAATGGCTTACTTGATACAGCTGTCGTGGCTGTGACGGTTCCACCTGAAGACGGAAGCTTGTGTTGCCTCCGAAACGTCGTGATTTTTTATTTTATTTTACTTTTATTAATTTGAATTTTTTTTACCTACGTGACTTTACCGAAAAAACCTAAGATTATAAAAATGGCTCAGCGGTTCGCTCACCACCTTGCGCACACAGCCACTCGCACAGCCGCTCACCCAGCTGCTCACCCAGTCACTCGCCCGCTCGCTCTCCCGGTCGCTCACCTAGTCACTCACCCGGTTGTCCACCCGCCTGCCCAACCGGTCGCTCACTGCGACAGCCAACACCGATAATGTTTGTACATTTACACCGATTCTTTTCTCAACTCGACATTTTCCGGAACGTTGTGAGGCTGGTTTGCAGAAGGGATTATCGGCGTAGAGAAACTGGTTAGACTCTAGACTCGGGTGAGGGAGTCCTTTAGGCTTGGACGAGTTACAAGGTACGCCTCATCCATAATAACCCTACCTTCCTATAGACCTGTAGGCAGGTTAAAACCTCTCTCCACGGTGGCGAGATGTTAACTACCTCGTCTGGTATACGGAAGGTCGCGGGTTCAATCCCGACCTTGACGCCAGTTGTATATTTTAAGTTTGCATGTTCTCCCCGTGGTCACGTGGATTTTTCTCCGGGTTTTCCCTCCACATTTAGAATCGACACGCGTTTAGACGATTTGGCTGCTATAAATTTCCGCGTGATGAGCCACTTCGTTTGAGCTATCATGTGTGGCCAGGTCGCTTCTGAAAAAGAGCTGTATAGCTCAGTGGGCCTTGCCTGGTGAAACAAAAAAATGTTGTTTCGTTGAGGTTTTTGTCCGAGATGAAATCGCGAGGCAAAGCGATGCCTGCAGCAGTGTTGCTGACTACTCCCTGTAAATCCACTGCTGGATGATCGCTTCTCCACGCCTGTGCGGATTGTTGAGAGCGTGTTTCATAATTTATACGCTATATATCTAAAAAAACTTTCTATATACAGTACAGTATATGAAAACCCAAATGGTATTTGTAGTGCATTTGACAATATTCCATCACACTGGTCATTGCGGGTTGGCAAAGGCGAGGAATATAGATGTGAAAGAATATAAGTACCGTACAACTACTCTTTACTCACCCCCACCCCCTCACCCCCCACCCCCTCCTCGAAATGCACGGGATCTCGTGAAATGGCAGAAGCTAAGCAAGATTTGCCTGGCGAGCGCTTTGGACGGGTGACCACCGTCGTGCGGGGTTACACTGTGGTCAGCCGAGGGCAGTGTGGCAACAATCCATTGTTCTGCATTTCTGCGCTCCCAGCGACCCGCGCTAACCAGCGTGGTGAAGTATGGTCAAATACAATGCAATCCAATTTGGATGCACGTTTCGCGCCAAACTGTGACGGCACCTCAAGACGCCTCAACAGAAGCTGTGGGAATATTTATTTTGAAGCGATAAAGAGACGGTCCGAGGCGGAGGAGAAAGACGTAGTCTTGAGCCGAGACTCGAAACACGGACAGGGAGGCGACAGCACAGACGGTGGAGAGGATAAAGGAGTGACCTTTCACCCGACCTGCACACAATGGGGAGGCCCTCATCCAGCTCGCCGTGGATTATATGATGATGATGATAATAATACCTTGTGCCCTGCAGCGATGTAAAGTTACCTAACCAGTGGGGTCTGATAGTGGGAGGGGGGGAGGATTGAATCGCCGCATACAGTGATGGGCGAGTGTGTGCGCGTATTTGGTGTGTGTTCCACTGCTCCACGTGGCCGGGGTAATGGGCTGGCATTTGAATTCCCCTTTGATGTCATTTAATTAGTCATGTGCAAAAGGGTTCCGAGATTAATTACCATCAAAGCTGCGGGATAACCGGTGAACAAACGGGCCCGGGGCATCGCAAGTCTGGGGTTTTGGAATCTGGCTGGGCGGTGGAAATTCCAAATGTATATGACGAGGGTAAGTCCATCCGCATAGGACAACCTCTGTTGAATTTCTAAAAATTGGTGGTACACAATTGCGTGCGGTAGGGGCTAGCTGGGTGGATTGTCGCATCATGAGGCCGTGAGCATTGACGATGGCTTTGGGGAGGTCTTCATCCACCATGAGCTCATATTGCATGGCCAGTATACAGGGTGGCCCACAAGTTAGGACACATAGGGTTATTTCGTTTTCCGTAAGAGGTTTTTGGGTTAGATCGCTTAAACATAAATGCGTCGTTAAACCCACCACCACCCGACACAGCCAATTAGTGAGGGATGTCACATAAACAAAGCATGCAAATTCGTTACTAGTAGCGCACACGGAAGCTGCAATTCAAGATTCAAATCAAGATTGGCACAAGACATTTTAATCGTTTATTATTTAAGTTAATATTATATCTGTTATCATTATTAATGAATATATTTATATTTTTCTTCCTGTGGGGTCACGTAAAATTCGTCGTTGATATAACGTGACCAAGAACCCGCGAATGAATTGCGACAAAAAAAACACAAATTGACGAATGTTCACAGATGACACCCGCGATGTTAACAAAAAAGTCCGAAATTAATTTAAAACCAAAATTCATGCATCGTGCATAAATGTTAATGGGAGTCAGTTTGAGAACCTGTTAAAAATAAGTGAAATAACCCTCGCTTGATTTGTTTAAATAAATATAACAACCCTATGTCTCCTGACGTTTGGGCCATCCTGTGTATATGGTAGGTTGCTAATTGAGTCGGGTTCCGTTCCGCTTGCTCTGCACCAGGTCTCAGTTGCTGCTCATATCCAGGGCATACCTGTGAAATTCACCACTGGACGATTACCATATTTCACTGCAACTGATCTCAATGGGGGTTGATTATGCCACTGGGAGATGGGGGGGGGGTATAACACTCGCTTTTTTGCCACACTGAACCTCCGCTGTCTCGCACGAAGCCCCCGTCGCTGCCCGTGACTAGCCGTGTGCATTGGCGGTCGCTCGTCCAGGTACAACATCCGGGCACTGTATCCAGGCATGCACTATCCAAGCAGAGGTGCTGATTAGCTTGCGACATTTGATGAGGTCGGTGCATTCTTGCGTGATTCGATGACAGGCAAGGCATATATAGGCTGACAACGTTACATAACTCCACAACACGCACGTACGCACATGTGCAGCAGCAGCAGCAGCAGCAGCAGAAGGGGCAGCATTCACGCGCGCGCATTACGTAACGCGCCCGTGCGCGTGTGTGACACCGTGGCATTTTGGGGAATAAGCCAGATCTCCCCTCCTCCTGCTGCTGCTGCAGGTACTGCTGCTGCACATTACGGTGGTGGCGGTTGGTGATTGCACATGGGCGGGCCCATTGCAAGAGAGAGAGCAGGAGGATTCGGGCATCATAATTGCTGGCGTCATTCAATTATCTTTAAAAATAACGCAGGGTTGCGGCCAAAGCTACGCATGTCCGCTTTCTGGCAGCAGTGCGACTGGACTGTTTGGCTTTGCAGAAGTGCATTAGGTATATACAATGCGGTGATAATAACGATGCTGATTATTATTTATGTTAATAATTTACAGGACAGCCCTTTTGTTCATCAACCGCTGGACCAAAGCCTCCGCAAAGCCGTTGTTGTTGTTTTTTGACTTCACCACGCTGGTCAGTGCGGGTTGGTCAAGGGGTGGTTGTTGCCCCGCGTTTAAGATATCACTCGCCACAGATGTTGTCCGTGACCGGACATCGAACTCGGGTATACCTTGGTTCACAGAGCAGTGCGCTAATCATTGCATCACCGCTCCTCTCCGCGCGTGTACGGTGTGTGTATATATAGCCCGTCGAAACGGAACGGCAAGACGATGAGATAGCCAATAGGCACGGGCGCGCACACACACAAAGATCATTCGTGTAACCTGAACAGACTGTTGGGGGCAAGTGGTATTAGAGAGCACCTATGAAGGCCGGCAAGGCACACGAAGGGGGTGGGTGGCCAACACCACGCCTTTGTCTCCCCCAGTGGTGATGTTTTACACACCGCACCAGGTACACATTCGAGGCCGAGTCGACCTAGGGGAGGCCCATGACCGGTTCAGAAAATCGTCACTGGCGTTGATGGCCGTGAGCGGGAATCGAACTGGGGTGGCCGGGTTCGTAGCGTAGCGCATCTCCGCTAACCGCTAAACTGCAGCTCCCACCCAACAAGACACAACACTCACACGTTCGCGTGTACAGTACGCGATGGATACAACCTTGGAGCGCATTGTGTTGTATTGCAATCACGCGCTTGGGATGCAGAACTCACGCCGACACTCGCACGCGAACACGCACGCGTGCGCACACACACACGTGCCGCTCATACAACGCGCGCGCGCGCCAGAATACACGCGCGCGCACGCACGTACACGTGCATTCAAACAAAAGACAAAGGTATGCCGTATAGATTTGTTTTTTCAGGCTGTTGGGGCAAGTGCATGTCAGCGAACACCATACACGCGAGCAACACGCACGCGCATACGCGCGCGCACGCACACACGAACATGCAAATGAACACACGAACATGCAAATGAACACACGAACATGCAAATGCACACACGCACGTAGACACGCATGAGCACACACCGGCGCGCACACAATTGCACGTGCATTCACACAGGGCGTGCATTTCACGCACACGCCCAGTCTAGGTACACACACATCCAAGTGTGTGCGTGTGAGAGTGTTGCACACGGCGGCACTGCATGCACGTACGCTGCACAAACACACACACACTCATATGCATTCACACACGTCTTGCGATTTCCACAATGAGCCACACGCATTCTCATGCATTCAGACGCTTAACCGCTGTGACAAGGACAACCACATGTATTCACACACACGTGCACGCGAACGTACGCATCCCACGTCATACGCTCTCATTCACTCATACAAAGACAAGGGGCACACGGATAGCCCTACAGAATATTGGGGCGCTTGCTGTCAGCGAGCACCTATGAAGGAGTAGGTAGCGTGACCCCCTTTGTCTCTCCAATGCTGATGGTTTATTTTTTCACAACGCGGGTCAGACAATCGCCACTGATGTTGGCTGTGCCCGCGACAGGCACTCAGGTCACCAGCTTCGTAGCGTAATGCAATAGCTACAAAAAATACAAAGATCGCCCGTATAGCCTAAACATACTTTACAGGCAAGTGAGTGAGCACCTATGTATATATGCTGAACTTCTTTCGCACTGTATGCAGCCAATCGTGCAAATCCGAGATGCTTACCTATGAAAGTAAGCACAGCGCACGAGGTGGTGGGTGGCCAGCACCATCCCCGGCCGCCTTTGTCTCCCGAGTGACGATGTTAATACACCGCACGAGGTACTCATTTGGGGCTAAGTCGACACAAGGGAGACCCAGGACACGTTTAGATAGTCACCAGTGGCGTTGTCCGTGAGCGAGAATCGAACTCGTGTCACCGGGTGTGTAGCGTAGTGTGCTAACCACCACGCCACCGCTCCCACACACATTGCACGTAGCCACGCGCGCACACACGTGTCCACTCACGCGCAAACACTCAGAGTGAGCCACGCGCGCGCACGCACGCTGAAGGTGTAACAAAGCCTCCGATCAAAGATGAATATTGATTCTCAACGCTCAAAATTCTCGCATCGAACCACCTGCGTGTGCATTGCATGTGATGGGTACGCGTGACCCCTGCAGCCGCTCGCGGCCGCTATATTTGTAATCTACATATTCACCACAATAGGAAAAAAGCTCCACAACTCATGAATCTATAAGTTCGACCCTCGAGCACGACAGTTCAACACAACTCGTGTGGTGCGTATGTATCGTTACGGTACTAACACTGCACATATGTGCCCTCTCTCTCACACACTCGCACACGCACCCACACTCGCATGTACCCAAATGCCATCGTGCTAACCCAGGTCACTCATGTAAATGAGGCTATTCTGGTCTCTTGAGTTCTCACCTGGTTAAACAAAACAAGCTAGAAATTGGAATACCCGCATGAAGTCAAAAGACAAAGACACCCCCCGTACGGCCTTTACAGACTCGTGGGGCAAGTGTTGTTAGCGAGCACCTCAATTTAAATCCTGCACGGTGCACGAAGGGGCAGTGTGACCGGCACCACACCGGCCGCCTTTATCTCCAAAGTGCTGACGTTTACACACCACGCCAGGTGATGGGACTGTGTCCGTATCTTTCAAAGATTTGTGATCTCTTCACGCACTCTGCTGTAGCAGACGGGCAGAGACTCTGACGTCTGTGTAGGACTACCCTTGTCTTCAGCCACACTGGGACTCACCCAGCGTCCCCTCAATGTGCCTGGCAAGACGAGGTTGAACAATCCAGCCGAACCTTTCCAGACACGCTGCGGAGGAAAATGCCCCTATAGTTGACACAATCAGCATGGTCGCCCGTCTAAAAAAGATGATTCACTGGAACATCCTTCCAATCCTTTAACAACCCCGCCAATTGTTCCAAGCAGTCATAATGGTGTCACCTAAGACAACTTTCACACAATCACCACCCTCCCTAAGACATTCACTTGGGAGGTCATCCCTGCCTGGCACTTTACCCGGTCTCAGGCTCCGGAACAGTTTTCTCACCTCCTGGTAGATGGCACATCAGCCAGCCACTCAAAGGCAGTGGCACCTTCCTGAAATGTCTGAGGCTGTACGGCCATTGCAAGATCAACCCTGCCGTTGCTCCTTGAAGTTGTTTGTGCTGGAGGGTTCCCCTTCCCCCAAGACCTCACTAATAATTCCCAATAAATCTGCAGGCCTGCTTTTGTGGGGGGTTGGATATATAGCATGAATCCTCTTCATGATGGTAATAGGAGTGGTGTTGTATGTTACCTGTCTGGTGGTAATAAATAGTGATTTGCGATTATGGGCCACTTAGGCAGTTTCCATCTCCTCAGCAACCGGCAACCCCAACTCATCCATCCAGCGCCGAGCAGCGCTCTAAACATCTGAGCAACGGTTGCAGGACGCCTCTTCGTTCTCGGGCTTGGGATATTGTAGAACCTGATATTTCTCTCTCAGCCAGCTGGAAAAAAACTTCCAATCGCTAGGGTTTCAAGGGAGGTCTCCATTGGCTATTCAGGGCAGTCGTAGTCAACTGCAGCTGCAAGATATGTTCGAATTATCACTTGCAAAGTTCAACAGCCAGCTGAGTCCAGACGATTGTGCATTAAACTGGGTTCCTATGTGGACGCCCACCCAACAGAGGAAGTGTGGCAGGCGCATCTTAGAGATGTCCTGGTGTCAAAGACCTGCTCTCTCATTCGCCGTTGTGTTATCGCATAGTCCAGCAGACATTTTTGTTGTATTCAGAATGCACCCAAGTAGTTGTGTAGATGTGCCAATAACAGAAAAGTATTGGTTTATAACTCTGTCATGGACCGCATATTATCGTGCTTATCTGTCCCATGCCATCCAATCACTCCCTCAAAAGTGCGAGGGTCATGAGCCACTCAGATATTAATCACTCAGATATTAATCACTTAAATATTAATCTCAAGGCTGATGACACTCACCAGCTGATGACACTCATCAGCCTTTTCTCGGCCTCTCTTTGGATATTCAATTTCAGTAAAAACATCAGCAAACACAACCACCATCATTCCCTGCGTGACTTTGATGGGGAGGCCTCCCTCACCTCGCCACTATGCTCTAACCCCCTTAATTGTTTTACCCAGAAGAAGAGCCTCTCCTTGTTATCTAACATGATCTTGCCTCAGGTAGAGTACTGTTCGCCCACGTGGTGACAGAAGCCATAACCAGTTCACCAGAACTCCTGTATTATACGGAAGTCTGGGCAGTACCGGTCCAGCTTCCGGCAAAGGAATGGCAGCCTCTCCTTCCCGGCATACATCCTATTTGGTGGTAGGATCCACCAAATAGGATGTGAGCAGGGCACTTCATTGAGCCTCTAGCAGCACATTCTCACTTTCAGACCCTTTTCATGGTTGTCTGATGTGTAATTTAAGGTGGAGGAGGGGTTCCCAACCCCTTGCACGGAACCAGAGCCGCGTTTTGCCACTGTGGTGGATATACGAGCACATCACGGAGAGTAATCAGACGACTAACGTCAGACATTCCCCATATGGCATTTGCTCTTGTCTGGAAACACGAGGTTGGTGGGAGTTGGGAGCCAGGCATACAACCGCAAAAAATGCAAATGTTCTCTCCTCTATAGCCTACAAAGGTCCAGATTTGCCAACTTTGAATATATTGGCCATGAATTGCCCTACATGGCAATCATCACCCCCATACTACTACGAAACACCTGGCAGGACCCTCATCAAAAACGAGTCACGAGACTCAATGAGAGGCAAACAAGCATTGCCAAATAAAACATTGACTCTGCAGCACCACGTCCTATCACGTTTATCTCCCGAGTGCAGATGTTGACACACCGCACCAGCTTGCTGTTGTGTAACCATGGGCCCCGTCGAAAATGGGCATTAATTTGCTCAATGGGTTTTACCTGTGCCAAAGCAAACTAGATAAGCCACTTAGTTAAGGTTGAGTCGGCCTAGGGGAGGCGCACGACCAGGTCGGATATCAGTCGTCACTGATAATAGCCGTGGCAGGGCATCAAACTTTCGAAGTGCAGTTTCATAACCACTGCGACACCGCTCCCCACTTACACTCATCCTCCAACAACAATAACAGCCGCCGTTCGCCACTAAGTGGCGGTGAGGTCACCTCAGCGCTTGTGCCAGGCTAGGTGCACTTTGAGGCCATCGCTGTTGACGGGAGGTCAGCCCCAAATGACATACACATTCACCCAGACTTTACACATCACCCGGACGCTCTCTATCACCCACGCACACTCACTTACACACACGCACACACACACCTGCAGTCTTCGATTGGCGCACACATGGTCTCACAAACGCACACTGCTCTCTTGTACACACTATCTCTCTCACGCACACACGCGAAATTTCTCTTACAGCTGCCATACAATCCCTTTCTTACAAACACTCCCTGTGTATCGTAAATATAAATGTGTCGTTACGTGACAAACCGTACTAATTGTGTCGGGTGGCGGCGGGTGTAACGACACATTTATATGTATACGATCTAACCCAACCCCTCCCACCTCTATTATGGACCCTGAGTCTCTCACACACACACACACTCTCGAACACGCAGACACGCAGTGTTATGCTATCTCTCTCACAAAGATACACCCTCCCATAGGGGGCAAGTGCTGTGAGCGAGCACCTGTGAAGGCCGGAACGCTACACGAGGGGGTGGGTGGCCAGCACCACGCCCAGCCGCCTTTGTATCCCCAGTAGCCATGATTACACACTGCATCGGGTACTCATTTTAGGCTGAATCGACCTAGGGGAGGCCCAGGACCGGGTCAGATAATCGTCACTGATGTTGGCCGTGAGCAGGAATCGAACTCGGTTCGTGGTTCGTAGCGCAGCGCGCTAACCACTACACTACCGCTCCCCACACACCAAACACTTACACACCTATACACACACACTTATACACACACCTACACACGCACGTATATATATACACACACACACCTATACACACACCTGTACACACACACCTGTACATACACCTGTACACACACCTATACACACACCTATGCACACATACTTATACACACACACTTACACACACACACATACCTATACACACACCTGTACACACACACACCTATACACACACACACCTACATACATACACACACCTACACACAATTATATATACACACACACACCTACACACACACACCTACACACACCGATATACACACTACTACACACGCACTTATATAAACACCTACACACACCTATACACACACCTCCTCATTCTCACACGTTCTCATGCATTCTTACACTCCCTCACGCGAACTCTCCTCGCACACCGCACTCAGCGCGCATACAAATAGCACGACCCTCACACTCCCCTCGCTCCCCCCAACACTCCCTCACACTCCCTCCCTTACGTTCCCTCACACTCTCTCACTCCTCACACTCTCACGCACGCCCTCTCTCTCTCTCCTGCACCGCGTTCGCATGGAAATGACGCGAACCGTCACACTCCTGTCACACTCCCTCCCTCCCACACTCTCTCACGCTCGCATGCTCCCTCACACTCTCTCCCTCACGATCGCTCACTCTCCCTCACACTTTCTCTCACTCCCACTCTGTCACTCACTCACACTCTGTCCATCTCGCACACACTCCTTCACACTCTCTCCCACTCTCCCTCACACTCTCCCTCCCACTCTCTCCCACACTCTCTCTCCCACTCTCTCTCCCACTCCCCCTCACACTCCCTCCCACTCTCTCCCACTCTCCCTCACACTCCTCTCGCATACAAATGACGCGACCCCCCCCACCCCAGCTCACGCACCATGCCGCGATGTCGCCGCGATGTCGCCGACGATTTCTCGACGCACTCGGCTCCTCCGCGCTCTCCTCGTCAGATTCGCGGTTGCCGCCTCTCGCGTCCCCTGCCGGAGCTACCGCGTGCGCTGAGCGAGCGAGTGAGTGAGCGTGGTGGGGGAGGTAGTCGGTGAGTGTTGCGTGAGGGTGAGCGAGTGAGTGTGAGAGAGTGTGCGCTTGTGTGTTGCACGATCCCCCTACAAGGCAATGTTATTCTAAACGTTCCCTCGCGAAGCGGCAACAGACGCCGGTGAGGGTCGCGCGTTTCAAGAGCAGAAGTCGTTGACTGAGATGCGCGCTCCTTCTCCCCCCCTCCCCTCTCTCCTCCTCTGTGTGTGCGTGCCTCTCTCCCTCCCTCTGTCCCTCCTCTCTCTCGCTCGCTCTCTCCACTCCAGTTTGTTTCTCCCTCCTCCTCCCTCTCGCTGTCTCTCTCTCTTTTTTTACGATCAGAGGAAACAAGAAGATGCTCGGTGTAGTCGGCACTTTGCTTCGTTCATCATTTCGTGTTTTTTTAATGCTTTGCTCTATGTGCCACCCCCCCCCCCCCCCTTTTAAATGAAACATTTCACAAAAGATTTCACGCTCTGCTCTCCTCCTTACTCCTTCCCTCCCTCTCTTTTCTTTTTTTACGATCAGAGGAAACTCTCAGTCTCACCCCCTCTTCCTCTCTCCACTCTGTGTGTGTGTCTACTGTAGATCTCTCCCTGTCATCCACTCCTCTCGACTGTTCCTCTCCCCTCTCTCAGTATGTCTCTCCCTCTCCCCCTCTCGCTCTCTCCACAATATGCCCTGCGACTCTCCCTCTTACGCCCTCGCTCAGACGCTCTCTCCATATTCTGCTCTCTCTCTCTCCAGCGCGATAATTGATCCTTTCAAGCGCTCCCGTCTCTCACTCACACTCTCTCGCAATTTCTTTCTCTCTCTCTCTTATTATGTCTCTAGTCTGTTACTACTCCTCACTTCTCTCCCTCTTTCCTCTAGTCTGTTACTACTCCTCCCTTCTCTCCCTCTTTCTCCCCATCTCGTCTCTTCCTTACTCTCTCCGTTGAAGCCCCCAGGGCAGTCAAGACCCGCAGGCTGAACCTCCAAGGCAGGGAAGATCCAGGTGGCGCTCTGATGGCAGAGAAGGCCCTAGTGGAGCCCCCAGGGCAGGAAATACCCTAGAGGAGCCCCGAGGGCAGAGAAGGTCCTAGTGGAGCCTCCAGGGTAGGGAAGATCCAGGTGGAGCCCTGACGGCAGAGAAGGCCCTAGTGGAGCCACCAGGGTAAGGAAGACCAGGTGGAGCCCTGACGGCAGAGAAGGCCCTAGTGGAGCCACCAGGGTAAGGAAGATCCAGGTGGAGCCCTGACGGCAGAGAAGGCCCTAGTGGAGCCACCAGGGTAAGGAAGACCAGGTGGAGCCCTGACGGCAGAGAAGGCCCTAGTCGAGCTACCAGGGTAAGGAAGATCCAGGTGGAGCCCTGACGGCAGAGAAGGCCCTAGTGGAGCCACCAGGGTAAGGAAGATCCAAGTTGCGCCCCCAGGGCAAAGAAGACCTTAGTGGACCCCCCAGGGCAGGAATTACCTTAGAGGAGCCCCCAGGGCAGAGAAGAATCTAGTTTCAGTTTTCAGTTTCATTTATTAGGTGTAACCCTGTGAGCCATGCGGCTCGTGACTTGGGTCAAGAGGCGCATGGCTCTTGACCCTGGGAGGAGCCCGCGGGGCAGGTTTGAGTCTCGTAGATCCCTATAAGGAATGTGTCAAATAACCCAAGCAGGACCAGACTCACTCAATCACACGGTTTACATTTCGCTCTTGTTTTGCTCGCATGAGATATATGACCAAAAAAAACAGGGGGGGGGGGGGTTGGAAAATCGATTTGATGTCGAGAAACAATGCACGCTCTCTCGAGAACGCGTCCCTCTCAAGCCCAGGATAAATATTTATGACGCTCGTTTTTCTGTTCGTTTATCTACGAATAAGTGAATTAATTCCTCCGTGAGCGAGAAGGGGACAATTGTGATGAGTGTTCTTATTTTTTAACCAGGGAAGTGGGATGCCCGCGGGAATATGGGTCACCTGGTTCGATTCGACCTCCCCGTGCGCCAGTTGAATCGATTGGCAAGTTGATCAAATTCCCTCCGCCCTCCACATACCAACCCCCACACCTATGTCCACCCAGCAGCATAAACGCGTACACCACATTTAGTATTTAGGGTACCGCGGTGGCGAGATGTTAACTACATCGCTTGGTATACAAGGAGGTCGTAGGTTTGATCCCGACCCTAATGCCTGTTGTATATTTGAAGTTTGCATGTCCTCCCCGTGTTCGCGTGGATTCTTCTCCGAGTCCTCCGTTTTCCCCCTCCACATTTAGACACTTGTGTTCAATGCATTTGGCTGCTATAAATGTACACGCGATGTGCCACTTCGTTGCGCTATTAGTTGTGGCCAGAACGCTTCTGAAATAGAGCTGTATAGCTCAGTGGGCCTTACCTGGTAAAATGAAAATTGGTTTAGTTCGTCGATCTCATGTGGTGGGATAAAGTGTGGGTATTCGCACTTCTTCCAAGATGTCAAGAGTCATTACCAAAATACCCTTCCGCCAGCAGTGGCATGAGCGAGCACTTACAGGGCTGCATCCTTTATTTCTTTATCCAGGAATCTAACTCAGGCGACTGTGCTTGACGTGCACGAAAACCACTGCGCCACCACTCCGTGTATACTCTGTCGAGTGCGCACACTAGTATCAACGCATTGATCATCTTCACACGTGCCAATTTGATGCTTGGATCGTCAACGTTGAGAATCGATGTTCATCCATGGGTCAATGCGTGGTCACACCCTTGCAACACTTCCTCCGTCCAGCCCCCGTATTGAGCGACCTGTTTCACTTCGCCTGCACGTCCTCAGGTGAGCATTGAGGCGGTGCCAGAGGTTGTTGAGGACGAAAGGGCTGAGCATTAGTATTACATGAGTCGATATTGCTTACGATTGCTTATGAACGGATAATTTAATCCACTTAAAATTGCTGAGATGGAGTAAATTATATGTCAAGTTAATCCCTTTACGGCAGATTTTCGATTAAGGACCCGCGATTGTTTCTGAATTGTCCTCTGCTCTGTATTGCAACATTTTCGATTTCTCATTCAACACGGTTGTTTTTGTGTTGATTTCTCTTTGCTTCGTTGTTGGTTGTTTGTCATTTGGTGACCCGGGTCACTCTTGCAAATGAGACTCATTCTGGTCTGTTAGTCTCTCGCCTCGTTAATTAAAACAAACGTTTAACCTGAAACTAAATTACGTGAAAGTGAGTGATGGACATTCCAAATGTTTATGGCGGGGGCGAGTCTATCCATAGGACAACTCACAGCGTGCGACTGGTGTATCGATCCCGGTGTTCGAATCACAT
Organism: Entosphenus tridentatus; assembly: GCA_014621495.2. Taxonomy (NCBI): domain Eukaryota; kingdom Metazoa; phylum Chordata; class Hyperoartia; order Petromyzontiformes; family Petromyzontidae; genus Entosphenus; species Entosphenus tridentatus. The sequence continues at coordinate 6,289,786 of CM025607.2, read as the reverse complement.
TTAGCATATTTATTTCTACTGCAGGAATCTGATGAACTATAAAGCTCTTTTTGTACAGATGTCCAGTAGGCCAGGTCAGAACTTCATATTCTTTGGGTATTGCGGTAAAGTCACGTTGATAGGTTCAACGAAAATAACAAAAAATAACCAAAAACTACGACGATCGAAACGTCGTAGTTTTTTGTAATTTTTTTTAAACCTATCTACGTGACTTTACCGAAAGACCCAAAGAATATGAATTCCTGCAATCACAAAATCTTTATGTCAAGATTTAGGTCAGAACTTTACAACAACAAATGATACAAAACACGATAGGAGTGCAAAGTGTAGGAAATGTAACCAAATAACTTAAAATATATACAATTAAAACGACACAATTGTATCTTACCAGGTAAAGCCCACTAAGCTATGAGCTTATTTTTCAGAAGCGACCTAGCCACAAATGACAGCACAACGAAGTGGCTTACCATGTGGAAATTTACAGCGGGAAAATAATCGAAATAATCTAGACGCATTTTTCTAAATACGGAGGGAAACCCCAGAGGACCCGGAGAAAAATCCACGCTGCCAAAGGGAGAGAGACACGCAATCTCTAAATATACCCGCATCAGGGCTTGGATCGAAACCCCGACTTCCTGCATACCAGGCAAGGAAGATAACATCATACCACCGTGGCGCCCCTTGAATAAGTGCATTAAAAAAAATATAAGTTCAAATTGTATAAGTACATCAATTCCCAAGCTTGTAAAAGTCAGTAACACAACAGCAAAAACAGTGCCAACCCCCAACCGCGGTGTGACCTGGCAACCTTCGGATTTTTTGAGCCGCTGGTACTACAGCTGAGCCACGTGGCATTTCACGGAGCGACGCGTTCGTTATTCTGCCGCTAGGCCTCTTCCTTCAGGCATGCATCCTTGCTTCAAAGCAAGCCTTCCCCTCTTCCCACAGTATTCCCCATGCTCCAGATCCGCTGCCGTCTGTGAATTGAGAAATGCGCCAAGATGCGTGGAGAGACGGCACGCTTCGGAATGACGGTGAGAGACGACAATGGGAAGAACTTGTTTATCGCACAGACGCAGGTTACTGGCATTCTTCAGACTGCGAAGAAAAAGTAGGTGCGCTGATGAGATGGAGGAGTGATGAAATCAGTTTGTGTGCAGATGATTTGGGCGAATTCTTACATCGCAGGACTGTGAGAGGTGGCAGTGGCTTGGCAGACTCCGTCATCTCGGAGTGGATTGACCAGGGCTTATTGTTTACACTTGAGCGACTCTTAAGAACTGATTTTTTGTGTTTAGTTTGTTATCCTTCCAACCGCACCTCCGACTAGCATTGTTGGCTACGTACGGTGCGAAGGAAGTGTTAAACACGACTCTCATCCTCGATTATATCTCATCTACAGTATCCATGAAAACTGATGTTCTCCAATCAGCCCAAATGCAATTTTCCTCACGTCACGTTCAAGCTCTACACCAGATTCTGTGCGCCCTATGCAAGAACTGGCTCTTTGTCACCACCTGGCAAACTTCACGCTCTGGGGCCCCCAACTCTCAGTCATTCGCCTCCTTTCTCCAACTCTGTCTACGTGTCCTTCATACTCAGGTCACTCTTGCAAACCAAAACTATGTTGGTCTCTTGGGGCTCCCCACCTGGTTCAACATATTAAAATGAAACTTGATCACGCTTTCAAGCACTCTAAAAGATGATTTTATTGATTGTGCTCATTGAACAAGTGAATGCTAACCCCCTAGCTCAAAAAATGTCGTAATTGAATCTCGAAGGTAGAAATTATTATAATGAATCCCTCAGTGCAGAAATGACCCTAACTGAGCCCCCAGAGCAGAAATAACCCTAACTGAGCCTCCTGGACAGAATAAACTCCAACTGACCCCGACCCCCCTAGGGCAGGGAAGGCCCTCACTGAACGCCCACAGCAGAAGGTCACTGAGCCCCCAGGGAAGGAAGAACCCTGAGCCCCCAGGGCAAAACGCGCCACGACTGATCTCTCAATGCAGAACGGACTCTAAATGAGCCCCCAAGGCAGGGAGCCAAGAACCAATAGCGAGCACCATGTGGCTGATGTTTGGAGGCTGGAGAAGTGGAGGGGCGAGGGTGGGGGCAGGGGTAAATGCGGTGGGGGCGGAGGGGGGGGTTAATCCGCGCGGAAAGAGTGACGTCATGCGCTATAAATATCGGGACGTAACCACTGGGACCAGACAAGGGAGGAGGGGGCGAAGGTTGGGGGGCTGCTAATGAGCTCGTCCGCCCTGAGTTGTCAATTCGGGGTGGGGGGGGGGACTTCCTAAAAGCGGATGTTTGGACTGAGTGGCTTGTAATTACACGGCTCTAATTGCCGCCACTCCCCGCCACATTTAAACGGTGTACTTTTAGTCGCACGACCGCACACGTGAAATATAATTATAAGTACCAAAAACAGTGCACAGAGAGAGAGAGAGAAATAGAGAAAAAAAATCATCATCACTCCAGGAGCAATTAAAATATACGGTACTGGGTTCTGCAACCCGGCGTAAATATCCCCGAGGTCACCCTTATCATCGATGTTGCCGATTAAACAAATCACCCCGCAATGCGCCCGACCTCGCCAGATCTCGGAAGCTAAGCAGGCGTCGAGCCTGGATATACTTTCCTGGAGTGACCGCACGTGAACTACTAACAGCACAGACAAATGCGAGTGTCCTTGCCATTCTGTTTGCAGGCCACCAACCAGCAATGACCGTCGTGGCCAAATTTCTGGTCAAATACCCCCCAAACCTCCCCAAACCTCCCCAGTCCCACGACCTGCACGGGGTGGGAAGGTATTTGTCCCAGGATTGGATTGACCCCTTCCCACAAAGGCTGTGCGAGTGCACACAGTGGGTGTCGGTTGTGGTCAACGTCAGGATTAACGTCAGGAGGAAGACGAAAGCGTGCGTGTCTCTCGGTCACCCCACACAAAATACAAAGACAAAGCTCCCCCCCCCCCCTCGTATAACCTGTAACAGACTGTCGGGGCAAGTGCTGTTAGCGAGCAGCGCCTCTGAAGATCGCCACGGCACGCGACGGGGCTGGGTGGCCAACACCACGCCCGGCCGCCTTTATCTCCCTCGTGGCGACGTTTACGCACCGCGTAGTCATTTGAGGCTGAGTCGACCTGGGGGAGGCCCGGGACCGATTCCGAAAACCATCACTGGTGTTGGCCGTGAGCGGGAATCGAACTTCGGGTCGCCGGTGTCAGTAGCGCAGCGCGCTGACGACTACCCCACGGCTATCACCCCCCGCTGCCCAAGGCCTTGAAGAGATCCTCGCTCGCAGCACTTAAGAGGCAAAGCTGCCAGACGTCCTAGGAGTGTACGAAACATCCCCCCATGTATGTATGTAGAACTTATTTCGCACCTCTGATTAAACTAAAACCAAACATTTTTTTATTTCACCAGGTAACACCCACTGAGCTATCTAGATATTTGTTTTCAGAAGCGACGTGGCCACAAATGATAGCTCGACGAAGTGGCTTATCACGTGGAAACATATAGCAGCCAAAAAACTCTAAACGCGTGTTTATAAATGTGGAGGGGGAAAAAAAACGGAGGACGGTGAAAAAAATCCACGCGACCACGGGAAGAACATGCACACTCTATATATATACATGCGTCGTTTGTACAAAAATAGCTTAGTTTAATATAATTTTTTGGCGTAATGCACTATCATTAGAAATAACACAAGATACACCTCATCCATAACAATCCTTTATTATTGTACCCTGTAATGTAATATTGTAGTAGTAATAATAATAAACAGTGTAACGAACAGACAATAAAGCGAGAAATTAAATTATATATATATTTTACTATTTTTATTTTACCAGGTAAGGCCCACTGAGCTACATCGCTCTTTTTCAGAAGCGACCTGCCACAAATGATAGCTCACCGAAATGGCTCATCACGTGGAAACGATTTGCAGCACAATACCTCTAAACGCGTGTTTCTCAATGTTGACGGAAAAAAACCGGAGGAAAATCCACGCGACCAACTGGGAGAGAGAGAGAGAGAGACGACATGCAAACTCCAATATACAGGCGTCAGGGTCGGGATCGAACCCTCGAAGTCCTGCATACCAGGCGAGGTATTTAACATCTCGTCGCTGTGGCGAGATAGATGTGGCGTTCGTTGTCAAACGACTCCTGGAAGAACGCTCCGGACCTGTTCCGGCTGAATTGAGCAGCGTGCTCGACTCGTGATGCGGGCGAAAGAGCCTCGCGACGCCACGGAAGATGCGGACACCTGTTGCGTGTGTAGAATATAAAGACGACCCTCTTGCGCGCTACTGTGGCTACGAACACCAAACCGCGGACCACGTATCTGCGCACTGTCTCCAAATATAAATGCGAAGGCGGTGGGTGAGTGATTGGTTTAGTGGGTGGGTGAGTGAGTGATTGGTTTCGTGGGTGGGTGAGTGAGTGTGTCTGCAGTTCACTAACTCTGAGACAGAAGAAAGCCAGTGAATGGCTAAATCGCACAGAGCTGCGTCTTTAATAGTTGCTCTTCATCGGCCATACAAATCATCACGGGCAAAGAGCCGGGGCCACATGAGTAGTGAGTGGAGACCAATACCAGAGAGCGAGGTCACTGTGTGGGGGACCAGCTGCTGAGTGAAAGTGACTTGTGCACAAGTGGGCGGCGCTAGTGGCAGGGTGGGCGGTGCTATGTAAAAGTGGGTGTGGCTAACGTACCGAGGAAGGGGGATTGCCAAGCTCACCACGTGTCCCGGTTAAAGCCTCCCACGAAAAAAAGTGGTCGCTTCACTTATTCCGCATTGGGGCTGTTGTTCTGAAAACAGTGTATTCTCCACAACGATGCCCGTAATTTTAATGTGTTGCGTTGAGTCAGCTCGTTGTTGTGTGCTCTGACGATAGTCCCTCAGGTGGTTTCAATTCATCTCAGCTGGCAGTCCTAATCCAGTGGTGGAAAGTAGATATTACCATGACAAGCACCAGACGTCCCGTGGAGCAACAAACACTGTTTACTGCAATTCTCAACACCCGGTGGTGCTCAAATTACCAACCCTCGAGTGGTGATGGTGATGCTGCTGCTGATGCTGTTGACGATCAGGATGCTGATCATGTTGAAGACGATGATCTTGATGATCGGGATTATAGTGCTGTTGCTGATGATGAAATGATTATTGCTGCTGCTGCTGCTGTGTTTAGAAGCCTGTGGCCAGGATTTGAACTTCTTACCACTGGGGCCCCCCTGCTCTACAAAATGACAATGTAGCGGTTAGCGCGTTGCGCAACGAACCAGGCCAACACCATTGACATTGATCTGAATCGGTCCTGAGCCTCCCCTAGGTCAACTCGGCCTCAAATGAGTGCCTGGTGTGGTGTGTACACATGGTCACTCACCCCCCTCGTGTGCCGTGCCGGCCTTCATAGGTGCTGCTCGTTAACAGCACTTGCCCCAAACGGTTTGTGAATGCGTTTGTGTGTACGGTATGTGTGTAACCTGTGTGCATTTGTGTGGACGAATGTGTTGCCTAATACCGACCCTAAGTGTATGTATTTGCCTATGTGTCTTTGTACGCGTGCGTACTTGTGAGTGTATGTGTGCGAGCGCTATTGCAGTGGTTAGCGCACGAACCAGGCGACCCAAGTTGGATTCCTGCTCACAACCAATAGCCGCGGCAAATATTTGAGCCGGACCTGGGCCTCCCCTGGGTCGACCCAGGCTTACACAAGCGCCAAGTGCCGTGTGCACACTATTGTGGAGGCCGACGTCCGCCTCCCCGCTCCCCGTGAGCGGGCGGGGCGCGACGTCCACCCCCCCCTCCTCCTCGTCGGCCGCCTCTCGCCGGGCCACCGCCGATCGGGTGATCGCCCCCCCCGCGCCAGCGCCCTCTTTGAGGGACATGGCTAAGTGGCTGGCTCACCACCACCCGGGGTTATCCCGCACACGCACACGTACACCACCACTAATACGAAGGCGGCTGCGTGCACGCGCGCGCCCCTGCAGGCGCTCGTTTCGCACAAAGGCGAGCGCTAACACGGCGGCATGAATATGCGTCTCGTACACACACTCAGATTGCCAACACCACACCGACGCTGCAGCCCCGCGCTCGCTCTCCTGCGCACGCCGTCACCGCGGCACGACCGCAGCCACGCCGGCAGCGATCTCCTCTCAGCACGCGCGCGCACTCTGCAGCTCCACGCTCACTCTCTCGCGCAGACCGTCCCCCCCCCCCCCCCCGCGCAGTCGCGCCACACACAAATCGCAGACACCAGGCCGATGTTCTACTCACACACACAGAAATCACACTGCACCGATACTTTGTACTAAAGTTTATTAACGGCGCAAATACACACTACCTGGAGGGGGAATATTTTGCGAGAAGAGCCTAGCCTCACTCTGCCTACGAACCCAGTCACTCAAACGTCCTTCCACGTACCTCGTAGCTGTACTCACGGCGTCGCACGGACGCCGTGAGAATCGGAGGGAGAAGGACGAGAGAAAACTTCACCTATCACTGCCTCGCAGCAGCACTCGCTGGCATCACACGGATGCTGCGAGCGGCTCGAGGAGGCAGGACGGCAGGTAGTGGGTCTGGATTGCCCGGAGGTTGAAGACAACTGAAGTTGTAAAATCGTCCTGGGCTACTCTTTTTATTCTCTAAACTTCAAAGGCCTAGGGTGACGTCGTATTGCGCAGCCAATCATGCGCTTACCTGCGCCATCTTCCCTCTCCACCATCTCTACCGTGGCCTAATCCCCTCACTTCAAAGGCCCAGGGTGGCATTGTACCGCGCGTCCAATCGTGCGCTTACCTGCGCCGTCTACATGGAGTGCCACGGAGTGTGCTGCTGCTCCGCTCACCCATTGTTCTCCCGTGCTCATTAATTCTAACCTACTGGTCTGCCTAATATTCCAGCCTCTCCCAATGTCGTGAATAACTTATTGCGGGTGGCCCAGTGAACCTTTTCCTTCTGCGCCCATACAATTTTAAGACAATTTAGGGGCACCGCAATGTAACCTGTCCTGTGAGGGTCGGCCAATCTCCTGGCACCGGGAAGCCGTGGGACTCTCCCTCTCGGGGCCCTTCGGATTAAAACCCGATGTGCCAGGCAACCCCCCGCCAGGAGACTACGTGGGTGCAAGCGCTGCGTGTGTGCGTGTGCTCAGGGTGGGGGGTAGTGGACAATTGTTGCGCTTGCGGAGCTGCTCCTCGGTAGTGGCACCACACTGGGGGAGACAACAGCGACTCGACGTGGTTTTAACGACCACACCACCCACTCGTGCGCCGTGCCGGCCTTAACAAGTGCTCACTAACAGCGCGTGCCACCGATAGCCTATTCGGCAACATTGCGGATCTTTGTATGCACGTGTGTGTGCGTGTGTGTATGCGCCTTTTTGCGCGCACGTTTGCGCGCGCGCGCGTGTCCTCGCAAAAAGCACTTACAAAAACAATCTATACGGCTTAACGGGAGATCTTTGATCTGGTAGTAGTGTGTCCATGTGCGTTTGTGGGTGTGTGTTAGGGGAGCAGCACTTGCCCCAACAGCCTGTTTAGGCTATACGGGGGATCTTTGTATCTTGAGGAGCGGTAGTGTAGCGGTTAACGCGCTGCGCTACGAACTTGGCAACCCGGGTTTCAATTACTGCTCACGGCCAACACCAGTGACGTTTATCTAAACCGGTCCTGGGCCTCCCCTAGGTATATTCAGCCTCAAATGAGAACCTGGTGTGGTGTGTAAACATTGCCCATGGCGAGACTGTACTCTTTTAAAACACAGTACTCTTTTAAACAGACATTATTGAGGTCTAAACAATTCAAATGGGAAGGTACGTAATTGTTTTGTAAGATCATTTGGTTTGATTTACCTTATATACTTTGTATATTTAAAAAATCTTGTTTATTAACTCTTGCTGCCGTGTCTATCTGCTGGCCGTCTCACCCTTGACAACGAGCTGTATAGCTCAATGTGTTATTTACTCGGATATGGTTCTAGCCACCGTGCTCGCTAACGGCACTTGCCCCGAAAAGTAAGGCTATGCGGGGTGTCTTTGTCTTATGTGCGTAGTCAGCCAAACACTTCCGTACCCATTTCCTCTGTTGTCCCTGGCAGATGCAATCAGTGAGAGGAGGTGGTTATGGGTGGGACACGCGTGTGGGCGGGGAGGTTACCGAGATAGGAGGCACATTGGAGTGGCACCCAGAGGTCAGCTGTGGACCAAGGGCAAGCCCTGACCTGAAGCCAGGATTAACTATTTGAAATTTTTTTTAAATGTTGCCTACTGAGCTATGTAGATTTTTTTCAGACGCGACCTGGCCACAAATGATAGGTCAACGAAGTGGCTTATCACGTGGAAATGTTTTTTTTTAATATCAGTCGAATACTAGGAAAACATTCTTAAAAATGTGGGGACCACAGGGAGAACATGCAAACTCCAAATATGCAGGCATTGAGGTCGGGATCGAACCCATGACCTCCTGCATACCAGGCGAGGGAGTAAACATCTCGCCACCGAGGTGATAGTGGTGACCTTGGGACTGTAGTAAGACCGGTCCTTGAAGGACGTGTTTATTATTATTATGTATCAAGGAGGGGGGGGGGAGATCGAAAGTCAGACAATGACCGTGGTGATTAGCACGGTTGGGGCTATGTACGGTGCGAAAGAAGTTCAACGTACGTACGTCGTGAGCGAGACCTTGTGCCGGGTGTTGCCAGTGCAGCAGCTGTGGAATCTAGGCGACGGAAGGAAGCGATGGCGGTGTGGCGGCGTCCACGGCATCCGTCGTGATGTCCTCTTGAGATTGCATTTTGTGAATTCGAATTTTCAATAGCCCGTTAACAAACCACGTCCACAAATAACCGTAATATTTATTCGACTGGGCGGGAATTGTTGAACGAGATAGGTTAGCTCAGAAGTGGGACCTGCACGGAGGAAACCTCCGCCGCACAGACGGAGAGACAGAGGGAAACGTTGAGTCTTGCATGGAGGGAATACGGTCAAGTCAAGGCGCTCGATTCACACCAGAGAGCCCAAAGTGGACCGGAAGTCTACTTTCAAGGGAGACCTTGGTTATAAAAGCAGAGACAAGAAGAACGTTTACTCAACAAGAAAGCTAAGTGACGGTGCAGGACCTCTTGAAAAATAAGTCTTGAGACTCCCCGAAGCTTTCTGGATTTGTAAAATACCAAACAAATTTCGATTTAAAGCTTCCGTGACTGCAGGGATTCATCTTCTTGGTTCTTTCGGTAAAGTCACGTAGAATGGAAATAATAAAATAATAAAATAAAACATAATAAAATAATTCTCACGACGTTTCGG
>CM025607.2:6258179-6275467 GCA_014621495.2 Entosphenus tridentatus | reverse complement strand
CGAGCCTCCCCCCGTTTGCCTCTCTCTGATCTTCTCCCTGCGCCTCACTTCAAACCCGCTCTCTCTCGCTTCGTCTCTCTATTCGACTCCGCTCTCTCTCCGCTTCTCTCTTCTCCTCCAGTGTCTGCGTGTCACTCTCTCCGCTGTGCCTCTGTGTGTCTCTCTCCCTCTCTCTTCTACCCCGCTCTCGTTCCATCTCTCTCTTCTTTTTCTTGCCTCTCTCTGCCTCTCTATTTCTCTCTCTCTCGCTCTCTCCCCAGCGCCTGTCTCTCCGCGGGCGGTCGTGAATAATTAAAGAGGAGTGCTGTCAGCCCCCCCCCCCCTCCGCGAACTGCGGAGCAGATAATGCGGCACACGGCAGGAATTCCTCCACTGTCGCTTTCCCCACCATCTCTCCCCACCCCATCTCTCCTCTCCTTCTCGGCACTCGCCCATCACAATCGCTCAAACTTGGCCGGCGCACTTCGTAAACACTCGTGCGAGACACTCGGCGGTAAACACTCCCTCGCTCGCCAAAGCGCTCTCACCTACCCCACGCACGCATCCGATCTCGTCATTCGCTCAACGCCAAGCCGCTCGCTCGCCCGCTCATGCGACTCGCCTCTTCCACTCGCGCAATGCTCACTCCATGCGCGTCTCAGGCTCCGTGGCGATCGCGGCGGTAACGTGAACATCGATCTCTCTCGCTCGCTCGGCACTCGTTAAGAGTCGCCCACCTTGCAACAGTCGTTCGACCGCCCTCGCCAGCTCACGGGAGTCGATGGGAAGTGTTTGCGCTGTTCCGAGACCCTTGCAATGCGCGTGTGTGTGTACGTTGGACTCCTTTCGCACCGTACGTAGCCAGCCGTGCTCATGGGAGGTGCGGGGGAAGGACAACAAACTAGGTAGTTTAACACGTAGGCTTTCGCGACCAATATTATTCATAATAAAGTTTTTGGGTTAGATCGCGTAAGTATAAATGTCGATTTAAAGCTTTCGTGACTGCAGGGATTCATCTTCTTGGTTCTTTCGGTAAAGTCACGTAGAAGGGAAGTAATAAAAAAAGAATCTTTTTATTTATTTATTATTGTATTACTTCCCTTCTACGTGACTTTACCGAAAGAACCAAGAAGAAGTATAAATGTGTCGTAACCCTCCACCACCCGACACAGCCAATTAGTAAATAGTTTGTCACGTAAACAAACGGTAATTAGTTACTATACTCATTGGTTCTTTCGGTAAAGTCACGTATGTAGAAATAAAATAAAATTAAAATAGATCACGACGTTTCGAACGCAACACAAGCGCTCGTCCTCAGGTGAAAATGTCGCAAACCACACAGCGAGGGAACACACAGAGGGACATCACACTTAGTTACTACTTCAGCCCACCGGTGATTTGGAGAGTAAATCAACAACATTTACAATTTGAGTACGACATTTCGCTGGCAATTACATCCAGTATCATCGGGCGATTTGCCAGAATAGAAAAAGTAGTTCTAAACAAAATGAGTTTTGAATCTAGACGTGAAAGTGTATAGCTCCCAGTGGCTTCTGAACATCGGAAGGAAGAACGTTCCGAACGGCCGCAGAAGCGCATCCGAAAGCGGACGTTGAAGTGGCCGTCTTTGTTCGATGACCAGCCAATGGTTCCCGACGACGCAGTTAGGCTGTCAGGTCTCATGGGTTTCACACCAGCGTCCAGGCTTTCCGTGGCTCTTTTGACGGCACCGTGTTGTCTGTCCGCGCGTGTGAGTTGGCAATGTCGAGGTCTTGTGGCGATGTTCACTTGGACGCGTTGGCCCAACGTCGTCGTGTTTACTGGGTGCGACCGGGGCGAGGCACCTCGCGGGGTATTGGTTTCATGCGACGCTTCATGTCTTCAACGTTCGTGTGATTCCTGCTTTGCTCTACGGAGCTGAGATATCGACACTCAGGCGATCGTTAGGGGCACGACTATCTCTGCTGATGAGACACCGTGTGTCGAAAGTGGTGCAGAGTTTTGCTCGTATTCAAATGATGCACTCACCAGATGGCCCTTGTGGTTTACGGGAAAGGGGAAAAGCTACTTTTATTCGTTTGACATCACTTAAAATTTGTTTAATCTTACATCACTTCAAAAAAAAACAATCGGCGTCGTTGGGTGGACATTACTAATAATGACAAAAAAAGAATAATCAGAAAATATAGCTCAGTCACTAGCTCAGTCACATATCCGTTTCCATATAAAAAGGAGGCTATTTATTACACAACCCATCAGCTGCGCCACGGTCTTCTGGAAGTACATCATTTCAGAAGCATTATTTTATGACAAGCCAGAACAGCTTCGACGCGCAGTGTTTCATCAGTAGAGTCAAAGCTGGCTTTCATCAGTGCTGGCGAAACTCCCGACCTTACAGACAAAGACCCCTCGCTTTACGGCGCATCACAGTTCAAAGCAAAATGATATAATACACAACTCGATATAATGATGTTTTACGTGGGTTGACAGATATTTGAAGTAGATGTATCGTTTTCTTTTCGATTTACTTTGTTACCAGGCCTTGGGGTATTGGTGGCTGACCGTGTGTCGAAACATATGCGAATGCGCGAGACTACGGCGGACACTTTTAAAACTAAAACGAACACTATTTTGAAGACCGAAACAGGAGGATTTCTCCACAATTCTGACTATCGCCTGATGAGGCTGGTTGCAATTACCGGCGAAAAGTCCTCCTCGAATTGTAAATGTTGTGGGTTTACTCTCCAACAACCGGTGTGCTGAACTAGTAACTAATATCGTGTTTTTTTTGTTAGGTGACAAACATTACTAATTGGCTGTGGCGAGGTTAACCACGTATTTATATTTACGCAATGTAACTCAAAAACCTATATTATGGATACTATTGATTTGCAAAAGCCTACGTGTTAAACTCATCTATTTGTATTGTTCCAGCTAAGGCCCACTGAGCAAAAATAGCTCTTTTTCAGAAGTGACTTGGCTATCACAAATTATAGCTTAACGAAGTGGACTATCACGTGGAATGTATAGCAGCCAAATACCCTAACCGCATGTTTCTAAATGTGGAGGGAAAACCCGGGAACAAATCCATACGACCACAGGGAGAACACGACTCGAACCGAAGACATCCTGCATACCAGGCGAGGTAGTTAACATCTCGCCGCCGTGGTGCCCTTTGTCCACGTGGCTCGTCGCTTCCCCATGGTTGAATAGACATCATTATTAATTATTTTGGACATCTGTAAAAAAAGCTTAATAGCTCTTCGGATTTCTCCAGGAAAAATAAAGATTCTGATTCTGATCCTGCCCACGAGCTTATCTGAGCTGGAGAAGCTCGTAGGTGGAGGATGAGGAGGCCGAGGAGTCGGTTGCATAAGATCAACCCTGACCGTCGAAACTCGGGCTCTACCAGGAGGGGCCCCTAGAAGGGGGGCTCGCTTGGGGACTTTGCCAGGAGGGACCCCTAGGGGTTGGCGCCAGAAGGTTAATGCTGCTATGCGCTGCCTTGTTCTATGCTCCCATACTGGACCAGCACACTCACTCTCTTACTCACCAACCGAGTATCTTGCTCGCCCATCAACCCATCCATACATTCACGTACCCACGCAGTCACTCAACATATCCATTCACTCACTCGTCAACCTATTAATTCACTCATTTATCAATCCATTTATCAATCCACTCGCTCACTCACAAACAAATTAACTAATCCGCTCGCTGACTGCCTCGGTCACTCACTTCCACTCAAGCGGAGTGGACTCTTTGGTGCTACAGTGAAGGGGTCGCTAATACATACACGCACGGAGCCCTGTGCCATTACGTCTCACGTGCTAGTTAAGGTGTCGGTGACACACACGCGCAGGATGTTTTATGCCAATGAGTCGCACGTGCTCTTAAAGCCAGCAGTGACTCGCACGACGCTTTATGCCATGGCATAAGTGACACACGCGCGCACGGGTCTTTGTGTCAACGAGTCTCGTGTGCTAGTGAAGGCGAAGGTGACACACACGCGCAGCCAATGAGCTGCGCGCAGCTCAATCGAGCCTCTCCGTGCTATTATTGATCGAACAGTAAATAAACCCCATAAGCGCACGCACGAGCGGCTTCATGGCTGCGCTAATGGAGATGAACTGTTCTCAATTAAACCAGCCGCACGTGGCGCTCAGCTCACGGCCCATGGGAGGCCGGGTTCGATTCCCGATAAAGGCCGTGATCGATGGCAGGGCACGAGTGGGCGAGCTGCTTAATCCGCCACTGCCCGTGTCTCGTTCACCCCCCCCTCCCCTTCCTCCCCCCCTCGAGAGAGTTGGGGGGCATTGGAATAACTCTCTCGGCCGCTGTCACTTTCGTAGCCCTAAACAAACAGTTGAATAACAGTAGCAACGATGCCAATTATTTACCCAGGAGAAGGCTCAAAGGGTGTCGAGGCTTCGTTCGCAGGAGGGTCCAGCTGCTCTTTCGAGAAATGTGCCCAGCACATATGTAAGTTGGATTTCTGTCGCACCCGACGAAGCCAACCGCGCTAATCGGATGTGCGGCGGAAGGACAACAAACTCAACACAATAAATACGTTTAAAAAAACAAACAAATTAGTTATCCAATGGAGATTTAAAAGTGCATAGCACAGGAGGTCGAAATTACCCTCGAAAGCAGCCCTTGCTCGTGGAGGCAATTGCTCAAGTCGCGGCCGCGCTGCTGCTTTGCCTTTACCCGCTGCTGCCTCGCGATGTTTGGCCATTTCGTGTTGGAGGAAAAACCGAAGAATGCACCGCGAATGGGTGATCATCATGGCTTGCCAGGTTGGTGTAGGCGTGGGGCTGTCATGTGTCGATAGGACACACGGCCCTGTGCTCGGTGTTACTCCCGGCTCTGCGCCATCGTCTGGATCTGCCCAGCTAGGGCAGTCAAATTGAACCCCGAGAGTCATAATAATGGATTAGTCTGGCTCAGTGAGTCTCCGTCATTTTACACTCAACCCCCGAGCATCGCAAAGGTGCCTCGGTGCGTCTCTGCGAAATTCGAAGCATTCACAAGGAACCCCCAAGAACCTCTCTCGGTGTTGAATTCTGGCTCTACGAGTCTCGGGTATTGACCGACGAACCCTCTTAACTCGATGATGCGTACCTCGGTGTGGCTCTACGAGTCTCGTGCACTAAACGCTGGAACCCACGAAAAATTGAGAGGCGCCCGCACGGGTCTGGCTCTGCGAACATGGGAAGACACACTTGGTAGGATGAACCCCTTTTGGTGACCGCCTTGTTCTGCAGCATCCTTGTCTGTACTCGTTCGCTGCAATATTGACGCTCCTGCTGCTGCTGCTGCGTTCACGCACCACGGATCTTTCCCCCTGTAAAATATCCGGGCTACTGGCTAAACGGGATCACCCGTGTGGCGAATGAAATGAACTCAAGACTCCCACTCCGGTCCGGGCTCTGCCAGTCCTGTGCACTGCCGACAAACCCGTTAACCCCCCTCCGTCCACCCCCGGCTCGTGAACTTCTCGGTGGAGTGGCCTCGTCGCTGTAGCCTCGCAGCAACGCGCTGCCTCAAATCGCATTTCGATCGCCGCTCGGGCGAGTTCTCTGTATGCATCACGCGGCGCTGCGCAGGGAAGAGGCACGCGAGGACGTGATGGGACTGTTCATGCAGCCCCCGTCAGTCGAGCGCACAACCTCGCCACCGCTTACTCACCGGCGCACATGGTTGGGCAGCTTCTGCATGCCGCGTGGAATCATCGTCGTCGTCGTCGTCATCGTGATTTATCATCATTGTTGTTGTCGTCGTCAGCAACGTTTAGTCACAATTGTCAGCATCGTTAGCGTCGTTAGCATCGTCAGCAGCAGTCACGACAGCAACAGCGGTAGCGGCGACATCAATGTCGTCATCATTATTATAATCAGCAGCAGCAGCAGCAATGTCGTTTAAATCATAATCAGTGTTAAGTGATTTTACTCATCACCATCATTAGGGGCAGCGGAAGCAGCAGCAGCAGCAGCAGTTTAATCAGACTTATCATCGTCACCACCAATAAAAGCACCATCAGCATCGTGTTAATCAGAGTTGTCATCATTACCATTGTTCGTTGACATCCCCCTTCGCTGCGAGCCCTGCTCGTCGCGAGTTGGTTGGTATCGTAGCGCGAACCAATGGGCAAACATCAACGTCCAATGAATAACACATTCATTATTCATTGGACGTTATTTTTAAATCAATACATGTAATTAATTAATTATTCATACCAATTATTACGTTCGAAAAGGCCCAATCACAGAAACCCAGCTTTCATCAATGACTCGTAGCTTTTACAGCGTTCACAGCTTTGAACCAATGATGGAAGCTGGGTCATCGTTGGAAATTCCACATTCCTGTGACGGGACAACGACTGTTGAGATTTCGCTCAAAACGCGACACATTGGCAACTGGACCTGCGTGGCAGTTTTTCATCCAGGTTCCCCTTGCGTGAGGGGATTTCGATAAAACCTGAGCTGACTGGTTATGGCCGTCACAGATCAATACATTGCGTGGTGCTCATGACAATGATTTGACACGCGCTGGCGATGACACACACACACAGAGAAACCGACACACTCACTCACGTAGACGCACCGCCACACATACTGAAGCACAAAAACAAAAATCACCCGTGTAGCCTTTAACGGACTGTTGGGGAAAAGTGCTGTTAGCGAGCACATATTAAGGCCGGAACGCCTTTGCCTCCCCAGTAACGATGTTTACACACCGCACCAGGTACTCATTTGAGGCTGAGTCCACCTAGGGGAGGCCCAGGACCGGTTCAGATCATCGTAACCGGTGTTCGCCGTGAGCGGGAATAGAACTCGGGTCGCCAGGGTTCAGAGCGCAGCGCGCTAACCGATGCACCACCGCTCCCCGCACTGTGACACACACGCTGTCACCGACACACGAACACACACTTACGCCCAACCCATCTTCTATCCACGGGTGCCCAGGATATTTGCATAATATGGGTCAAGCCTAATAAGGATCGAGAGGGCAACCTTTTCAAAAATGTGTATCGCACCATGACATTGTGCATGTGTGACACAGTATTTTATCATTTATGTTGCCACCAATGGATGTAACTCTTTCGAGTGTTCCCTGCTTTGTACATCGATCAAAACAAGCAACTGTTTTACCCATGGCACACCACGGGAAGGGGAGCAGAGTCAAGGATATAATGAATGGATGCTGTAAGATGGAGGGGAAAAGCGAAGACATAGGATAGAAATAATGCGAATTAAGAGTAAAAGATTGGAAAAGAAACGAATAAACAAGGGCGAAGGGTTCAGGAGAGACGAGGAGAGAGAAGAAGAGGCTACACGGGGGCCCTTGACGATTCTCTATGGAGCGGCGTCTGTTTTCACAGCGGGCGGTGGAGAGACGTAAGGAATTCAGAGTGGGTGTGGCCATCCAGAAGGCACGTGATGTAGGCGAGGCTTCAGCTGATCTAGATGTACAGTATATCTTTGTATGTTTACCAGGTAAGGCCCACTGAGATATGCAGCTCTTGTTCAGAAGTGACCTGGCCACAAGCGATAGCTCAACGAAGTGGCCGTTCACGTGGAAATGTATAGCAGCTAAACACTCGTGTTTCTAAATGTGGAGGGAAAAACCGGAGGACCCGGAGAAAAATCCCCACGACCACGGGGAGAACATGCAAACTCCAAATAGTTTAACAAGTAGGCTTTCGCGACCAATATTATTCCAGAATAGTTTATTCCGGCAAATCGCCCGATGGTGCTGGATGTAATTACCAGCGTACTCAAATGGTAAATGTTGTGGATTTACTCTCCAACAGTCCGGTGGGCTGAAATAGTAACTCTTTGGCGTTTTGTTTACGTGACAAATCCCTGACTAATTGGCTGCGTCGGGTGGCGGAGGGTATCGACACATTTATACTTACGCGATCTAACCCAAAAACCTTTATAATGAAACTCCAAATATACAGCAGGCGTCAGGGTCGGGATTGAACCCACGACCTCCTGTATACCAGGCGAGGTATTTAACATCTCGCCACCGTGGCGCCCTATACACAGATGAGTTGGGCTCAGAGGCAGAGTATACCCTAACTATATTGTCTTCTCCATATTGAATTATATGTGCTCGTTGCTACGTTGATTTATATATATGGAAAACAACAATATTTGATAGGAACTGAATTTTGCTGAGCTAAACTTATTCGTAGAATGATTATTTGGGTTAGACCTCGTAATTATTTGACTGAATTTGTGTCGTTAAGACCCTCCCACCACCCGACACAGCCAAACAAATTAGATTGCCACGTGTGAACGAATTTAATTCTACAATTATTATTGTTTGATCTCACTGGCAAGTTAAAGAACAAATTCTCACTACCAAATGTAGCAATTAGATACGCACACATTTATAATTGTATATTCTTAATGCGTGTCTTATTTTCTTGGATAAGACCACCGATTTGATTTCCAGACAGTTCGTACAAAACAGAGCTATCACGATTCAAGCAGATTGCAAGTTTTAACTTTTAACATTTAAAGGAAAACATTATTATTCATTTTCACATACGCACCAGCACCGAATTGTATGTATGTTTAACTTCTTTTGCACCGTACGGAGCCAACCGTGCTTATCGGAGGTGTGAATACTGTTTTGGATATAAAACTTAAAACATATCTACACAACTGCAATAATTAATCAAACTATCTGGTAACGCTGATGCTACTGCTGTAAGCAGCGGTGCACAAACCACAATTTGCAGTAAAAAAAACATTCGTCATAACCACTGCCCGAAGGGAGGCCAGTTCTTGCAAAGGAGTTGAGGATTGTGCAATATCGCCGTGCCAGCCAGTCAGCACTCCGAGAAGCTTGCGGGGAGCCTCAATGTGGTTTCTGGAAACAGGCGGTCCTGCGCAGATGCCAAATTCTATGTACATCTGCTACGTAATGGAATTGCAAGGTCTGCAATACCATTAGGCGGCCGGCCATTGGATTATTCCTCGTGCTTTTGCTTCAACTGACCCGCTGCTCGCGACCCTTAAAGGACGTTTCGTTGTGCGGCGAGTGTAGCCCCGTAGCCGGCGGTCAGCTTTAAGAGCAATTAGGTCTGTAAAACATCTGAACTATCCTATAAACAAGAGCATTACTCCACATAGACGTAGACATTACCCTTTCTCAGCACTGCCCAATGTTGTAAACAGCAACTGCAGCATCGTGTTCACACCCAGGTAATAAAGGCATCAAAAAGCGTGCAATATGCTTTTCACATTTTAAAGAAATTCATCCTTTAGGTTTCAAAATTGAACAAATCATGTGTGACGCTGGCAGTGGTGCACAGGCATCGCCAACAACAACACAACGCAACACATTCGACAATAACACTGTGGCTTAAAAAAGGAAACAAAGACAAAGACAGATATCTCCCGTATAGCCTTAACAGACTGTTGGGGCAAGTGCTGTTCGCGAGACACTTATTATGAAGGCCGGCACGGTACACGCGGGGGTTTGTGGCCAGCGCCACGCCCGACCGCCTTTGTCTCCCCAGTGGCGATGTTTTGACACTGCACCAGGTACTCATTTGAAGCTGAGTCGACCTAGAGGAGGCCCAGCACTGGTTCAGAGAATCGTCACTGGTGGTGCTGGCTGTGAGCGAAAATCGATCTCGAGTCGCCGGGGTACGTAGCACAAACACATTATATACAGTAATAGGCGATGTTTCGGGCCATGGCCCTTCTTCGCGGCATACACATGAAGGTTTCAGTTAGGCTTCATAATGTATCACGGATTCATTACCTGGAAAATACCACGCGGACTCTCGCGACAATGAAACGGTCTCACTTGAGAACGGTTGCCAGCTGGAATATTAATCTAGAGGGTTTGACGTTTCAAATGTCACAGGGCAACCAAATATGGAACGTGGAGTCCGAAGTTGCCAAATATGAGGGCTATGCTCTCGGGCTATCACACACACTGTCACAAATTTAACAAATACAAAGATATATATAGCACCTTATAAGCGTGGCGCACGAGAGGGTGGTGTGACCTGTTAGGCGTCACGCCTTTTCTCAGTGCTGACGTTTGCACACTGCAGCAGGGACTAATTTGAGGCCAAGTCGACCTCTACGGCAGATACAGGACCGGTTCAGATATCACATCATAAGACCTCACTCAGGCATCGACCGGCCTCCAATTTTAACCTGTACCAGACTGTAACAACAACAAGGTAAATGGTGGAGGTGCCAGAGGACATTCCTCTTGCACCTCAAGGTGAACAGGGATATGGCTCTGATGACTCTCGGATCCTAAGCTTTCCCAGCCCCATCGCGAAGGTCCTAAAAGATTGCAAAAAGGGGGTCAGGCGCGATAAAGCACGACGAATTATCCAATGCCACGGACACGTAATGGTATTGCAGACCTTGTCCGGCCAATAAAGCAGAGACGTAGGTCTGGTGGTAATTTCCCACACCTCTGTTGTAGTAGATGGACAAAATATGGCATCTGTGCAAGAGAGCTCTTGCCTGAAACCACATTGGGGCTCCGCTATGCTCTTGTAGTGAGTCCAACTGAGTCGCAGACGTTGTTCCTTTTAGAGGCAACACATTTATTTGTAACACCGTGAAACACAAAGGGGTACCTGCCCCTTTACCAGATACAACCTCGGGTGGTGACCACCCAGCTAACTCCACTATACAGAGGAGTTACTGCTACGAAGGGTCGGACCCTCACTCGGGTCTCCGACCATGTGGTTCCTCGTAGGACGAAGAGCTTCTAACTTGAGACGCCGAGCTTCCAGCTTGTAGAACGAAAAGCCCCCGGGCCCTCTCTGGGACCTGCCTTATATCCCCCTACGGTCGGGCCGCTCCGCCCTAGGCCCCGCCCACCTTCTCGAGCGTTCTCGTTCCCTCTAGATCCTTCTCAAGAGCTCTCCCCGGACACGTGATCACCCACTAGCCCCCCCTCTCACCTGGGGCCCCCTGTGTGGACACTCGGGATCACGTGTCTACGGGTCAATCAGAGTGCCATGGCAACCCTGCCCCTGGGCTGACACTCACCCACTCCCCCTCGTGGGAGCCCCCACAAGTTCCTATGATTACTGTTGTTACGTTGTATTTTATAGTTTTATTTTAGTGATTTCGAAAACACATGGTTGAGCCATGTTTCTTGCGGAAGTGCGGAGTTGGCCTGATAACGTGAATCTAAATAGTCTTATGGTTGTTATTGTTTGTCTTGCATCACACTGGGATTTTTGCACGAAGCGTTGTAATGCGGTGCTTTTTTTTGTCTGGAAGATTTTCTGGTTTATCCAGGATGTTTCTGTTGCGCGTCGTCGCTTTAAGATGTTCTCTGTTCATATTTTGTTTGTTGCGGTTGCACCCGACTCAAGAGCCGCACGGCTCACAGGGCTCAACCTAGTAAATGAAACTTAAAAACTTGAAAAGCTGTGCGTGGTGTCCGCACTATCCCAGTGCTCGCCAAGCCCCGCTAGGGCTGGTATTACACACACTGCCACCCACACGGTGCTGTCCACGATGTAGGAACCATACAGTGGCATCCCCTATGTCACTACACTCTCACCAGCGCGCTGCCTGGCAAGGGATGTTGCATAATCCTTTCCAGGACCTTTACCGGCACACTGAGCATGGAGATGCCCCAATAGTTGTTACGTCAGAGCGATCCTCATTCCTACAAAGGGCGACACAGGGGAGGGGGGGGGACAACTAGGGCATGCCGGTGTTACGTGTCCGTTTTATGAGTGTACGTTTGTGTGTTGGGCATTTGGAGGCAGTCGCCCTCCAACAACAGCGGAAGGCGGAGGAGCGACGCTCACAACAAAAATGGGCGGTTAAAGTGGGGCATGTTTCCACAGTAAGGAACACCGGTGGTGCATCTGCCAGTCAACCCATGGCACCGGGGTATGTCCCGTGACCTCCTGCCAGCGAACCTTCGACACTTCACGTGGTCTCAAGGTGCACATAGCCTGGCACACACGCCGTGGTGACGTCACCGCCACTTAGTGACTAATGGCGGCTGTTGTTGTGTACACACCCTTTGTTTTGTATATGTGTGTCAGTGCACAAAGACAAAGATAGCCTTAAGGGCAAGAGCTGTTAGCGAGCACCGTACAGTATATTAAAACCGGCACCACGCCGGGCCGCCTTTGTCTCCCCAGAAGCGATATTTACACACGGCACCAGGGTACTCATTTGCGGCTGAGTCGACCTAGGGGAGGCCAAGGACCGGTTCAGATAATCGTAACTGGTGTTGGCCGCGAACGGAAATCGAGCTCGGGTCGATAGGTACGTTGCGCGGCGCGCTAACCACTGCACCACCGCTCCCCAACAAAGACGCGTGCGCACACACAAGGACACACGGTCACGCACACATCGTGTCACACCGACACACGCACGCGTGCTCTGTTATTGTATGAAAGGCAGATGAGTGAGCATCCCCGGGCACAATGGCCCACCCCCCCTCCTCCCTCCCCTCCCCCCTATCTCCCCGTGTCTACGTCGTCTCTCACGCTCAGCATTCACTGGACCTGACCCTAATTAATTCGACTCAGAGACACGAGCCGTGGCGCCCTAACACGGCAGGGAGTCCACCCTCCCTCACCCTCTCTGTCAGGAGGAGACGCTCTCTGTGTCAGCAAGTAGGGGAACAGCAACCACCATCATCGCCATGAGGCATGCTCGATCCACTGCCGGGTGGACGCCTCCCCACGACGTTCCGCTGCTGATCTGAAACACACTGTGGCACGCAAATCAGAATTAATACAGGTAGGAACAATGTTCCACACTGCCCACCAGGGATTTATTGTCTGTCTGTCTGACTGTATGTCTGTCGTGCATAAATAAATATATAATACACACAGCTCTTTGATTGGTGGAGACCTTACAAACAGCTCTTTGATTGGTGGAGACCTACTGCCGGGTACGAAGAGGGGAGGTGCCTAAGGGAGGAGGGTCAGGGGAGGGGCCTAAGGAAGGGGGGAGTCATGAAAGGGGCCTGAAGGGGGGGGGGGTTCAGAGGAGGGGCCTAAGGGAGGGGGGTCAGGGGAGGGGCCTAAGGATATGGGGGGTTGGTAAGGGGAGGGGCCTAAGAGAGGGTGGTAGTGGGAGGGGCCTACGCAAGGGGGAGGGGCCGATAGTTAAGGGGGCTGGCTACCTGGCTGGCTGCCTGGCTGGCTGCCTGGCTACCTCAAGTCAAGTTATCTTTTATACAAATAGGAACAACAGGTTCCACACTGCCCACCAGGTATGAGTTGTCTGGCTGTCGTGCACGGATGCGCTGTCCAAGTTCCTACCTGCCCACTCCGAAGGAACGTGTTTTGAGGACCCGCAGGCCAGGGTTTACCCACCACGCTCTGTCGTTCCACGTTTACCAATTTATTCCTCTCCATTCAAATTAGCTCGTTGCACGCTGCACGCGACCGATCATCGTTAAACACGTCCAACGTGACGCGCTAAGCAATTAACGGTACATGCGGCACGTGAAACACGTGCGCGCACACACGGGAATCTGAATCTTGATTTGAATCGTATCTATGAACGCAGATAGCGTACATTGCTTCGTATGCGACTTGGGACGTGTTTAACAATCATCCGGCGCGCGCAGCGTGGAACGGATTGATTTGTGTTTGAATGGGGAGTAAATTGGTAAACGCGGAAAGACGTATCGTGGGTGGCAGGGACTGGATTTGGGTGACCAGATTCGTATTGCAATGCGCTGACCACTGTGCCACCACTCACCCCGATTAATTTATTGAACGGGACAAAAATCACCAAGTCTCACAACTCTTTTTGAGGAGGGGGCCAGCATTGACAAATTCCACGGATGAGTGTCTGGCATGTGGGATGGAACCAAAGAAGCTGGATAATTTATTTTTTAAACTCCGCACAAATAGGTGCAGCATTATTGTATTGCCATCTCCTGGGCCACCGCAGAGTGCACGGAGCAAACCCTCAACGCATATAATTACCTTAACACTCCTGAAGGGTCGACACAGAGGGTCGGGAACACACTCGCGACACTGCCATATTATGGCTTGATCCGTGAAGTCCATTTCCGAACGTTGCATTTCAGGGTGCACCACCTCTCGCTTTCCCCTCCACGCTCTCATCCCCCCCCCCTTCTCTTCTCCCTCTCCTTACATCTCTCTCTGTCTCTCCCATTTCCTCCAACATTTTTTTTGATCAGACCAATCTTTGATTTGTTCATCATTTCAGTGGTTTAAAGTGTATATATGCGCCACACCATGAAATATCCAAACCGGTATAGCCAATTCGTCTATTAACTACACTACAATATATCACGATACACCATACCTACAGTGGGTATCAATGTTTTTGGTCTCAGTAATAGAGTTAGCGCTTGGGTTGAAGTCAGGGTTACATTAGCTCAGAGGGTTCAATTATGATAAGAGTCGCATCCATAGTGCACATGGCCTCCTCCTCTATCGCCAACTGCTACAGAGGACGGCCTGTGTGTCTCATGGAAGTTTACTGGAAGGTTGGCATATCTCCTGTTAGTTGGTGCATCGTGAGACTCCAGTCACACCCTCGAGTTCCAACCAGGTCCACTACTACCCTGGTGAGGTGGGGAGGCGAGGCGCTCCTCTGTGAAAGGGGTGTTGATGGGGAAGGCACCTTCACGCAAGGGGTCAGAATAGCTGATTCGGCGGGACCAAAATCGGAGGCCCTACTGTGGTGAGGGAGAAGCTCCAGGTCTGCAGGACGCTGCTGTAGAAATATGGCAGAAGTCCCAGTGGGAGGCTCTTGATGTCCAGTGTTACACTGCACCCCAGGCCTCCAATTTCCACAATCTCCCCTCCCTCCCATCCTCTCCCCTGACCTCTGGGCTCAACGACAACAATAATTGATTATTTTAATAATCACAATTACTATCGATCTGCTAACATAACTGTGATTGTCTTAGACACTCGTGTGTAACCAATTTCGAGGTATTGATGTTTGGATTGAATTGCCAACGTGTGTTTTGTTCTTGTGGTAGCTGTTGTATGTCTGTGTGCACTAACCCTTGGTTAAAGCTGTCAGAATTCATACTCAATTATCGCAATGGTTCCTGTGCGTTTGAATGTTCCTGTACGTGTCTTCTTCCATTATTTAGCATTGCTGCAATTCCTTGTAAAACTGATATTCCTCCCATTATGCAGGCTCTCATCTCTGCACGGTCGATACAATTCATCACACTTTGTAGGAAAGTCAACATAGGCTGTTTGTAATATTGATAGACCGGCTCCTGCCATATGAATGTGGAACTGTACTCACTTGCTCAAGGCTGCCAATGAAGATGGGCGCTTTCTCGGGCTCACTTGATCAGTGATTTAGTTTATTTCATCAATCAAACCCGAACTCAGCTCAAGCCTCCGGTAAACCACGTTACTTGCATGTGGCCACTCCCACTCTGAATCCCTCCCCTCTCTCCGCCCCCTGTGAAAACAGACGCCGCTCCGTGCAGCTCACTCGTGTTGCTCCTGCCTTTATGCTTCTCCATTCACTCCGCCCTCACCACCCTCTCATCCCCGAGATCTTGGCCCCGGTAATTTCTTCTTCACCCCACTCCTTTCCTTCCCACCCGGCGCTCCTCCTCCTCCTCATCCTCCTCCTCTCTTCCTGCTGCTCATCTTGAGCCATGCCCTCTTTCTAAATAGAGTGTGTTTTGGGTTAGATCGCGTAAATATGAATGTGTCGTGAAACCCGCCACCACCCGACGCAGCCAATTAGTCAGGTGTGCAATGTAAACAAATACATGTCAATTCGTTATTAGTTCAGCACACCGGTGTGTTGGAGAATAAAACCACAACATTTACAATTCGAGTACGACGCTTCGCCGGTAATTAACAACCAGCCTCATCAGGCGACAGACAAAATTGTAGAGAAACAAATACATGTGTCACCTGTGAGCCAATCAGGTGCGAAGGCGAGAGGGGGGGTAATAAATTACGATGGATATCTATGATCGTGACCTCTTTGTCTTGCAGACTTACGTCTTGGCATCCCTTCCCTTCCTGGTCATCTGCCCTATTTTGCCCAACAGACTCGACTCTCCTTCACGTGGTGTGCGATGG
This sequence comes from Entosphenus tridentatus, assembly GCA_014621495.2. Classification (NCBI taxonomy): domain Eukaryota; kingdom Metazoa; phylum Chordata; class Hyperoartia; order Petromyzontiformes; family Petromyzontidae; genus Entosphenus; species Entosphenus tridentatus. The sequence goes on along the minus strand of CM025607.2, from coordinate 6,259,407 downwards.
ACAAGTGTTTTTTTTCTATTCTCTTGCAGAACCAGTTCGGAGCCCCATGCAAGCCAACCTATGCCCAAATGTCATTTATCACCTAGAATGCGACCCATCTCAGAATTTATGCAGGGCTAATCCTGGCTAGTTTCTGGATGGGTGACCACCACTATGGACAATCATTTTGTTAAAGGCTGCGGGGCTACGTGGTGGGCACCAGAGGGCAGTGAGGGGAAATCCATTGTTGTATTGTACGGTGCTTCTATGCTCCCACACGTGCGGTGCCCGTCTTCAGCAATCTAGGCTGAGCAGCCAGCGTGAAGTATGGTCAAACAAGCCCCATCCATGACAGACAGGGTATGGTGAGGCCTTCATCCAACAGTGGAGTGACAGCAGCCGATTGTGATGTGCTAAGTATTGCCTGAATGAGAATTGTTTTAATTTACGGGAAACGTAGCTGTTTGCACATTATTTGTTGACAATTCTGTTTGCACATTGTGCAAACAGAATTGTCAACAAATATCCACACAATTTATTTCAGTTCCTGAATGTTTTTTTTATTCGAGAGGAACGTATTCGTGTACAATGGATAGTTTGTACTGGTATTGTCCGTAAATATACAGGGAATTATCAACAAGTAACAGACTCTAACCGTAAAAGATTGCAAACATTATCCGTGAAGGTGCTGCACTTATCTGTAAAAACACAGGAAGTGTTTGTATTTTTTTAATGTAAACTTTTTTTTATTCAAAGTATAAATGTACAAAAGCATAAAATTAAACAACCCTAACTCTTTGCTTCTTACGGTAAAGTTACGTAGATAGAAAAAATGATAAGATTAAAACAACCCTAACTTTACACAAATTTTATCTGCAAAGACTTTGGCTATATCCACCTTTGCCAGTGCTGTCTCTGTACATTTAAATTATTAGACATATTTTTTCTCAAAGCGTATAACGCTACTCAATGTCCGTCCATAACGGAGGGTTGTCAAAAAGATAAACGAAACTTTAGCGTAAACCCGTGTTGCTTTTCGGAATTCGTCCAAGAGAAAACTCCACGAATTGATCAAAGGGCTGCGCAAAATTTGGTGACACACAACCCGGAGAGAGAAAAAAAACTCAAAGGAACATTTGGGGCCGTCCATAAATGACGTAACGCGATTTTTGACCCCCCCCCCCTCGTCACACGGCGTCACAAAAAGTCAGACCCCCCCCTCGAATATGACGTCACAAAGCTCTGCCCC
>CM025607.2:6229089-6254890 GCA_014621495.2 Entosphenus tridentatus | reverse complement strand
CACATCCACACGTGCACACTCACACACGTGCACACACACACTCGTGCGCACTCACACACGTGCGCACTCACATCCACACGTGCACACTCACACGTGCGCACTCACACACGTGCACACTCACACACGTGCGCACTCACATGTGGGCGGTCACACACGTGCACAATCACACGTGGGCGGTCACACACACACACGTTTACTCTGACACGCTCACACGTGGACGCACGTGAACACATTTCTTCACACACGTTCACAGTTATACAACCCCCGTTAGAAACTAAGCGGCGGTGAGGTCACCACGGCGCTTGTGACAGGCTAGGTGCACCTTGAGGCCACGTAAAGTGTGAAAAGGCTCGCTGGCAGGCGGTCACAGGACATACCCCGGTGCGATATGTTGACCTCTGCTCTCTAATGTGTCAAATTTATGCGTTTTATCCTCCCGGCGATCCGCTCGTTATTGTGAGCTCTGATCCTTCGCCCCCCGTTGTTGCTGGAGGGCGACTGCCTCCAACTGCCCAGTAGCGTCCTTGACGAGCCTCCTCCACAGAGGCCGACCTTGACACCGCTGGTACCAGTCTTCGGCAATTCCACTCAGCATCACATCCTCCTGCACCATATCAGTCGGAGTAATACAAAGGCAAAGATCCCGCGCATAATCTTACCAGACTGTTGGGGCTAGTGCTGCGAGCGAACACACATGCTGACAAGCTCACATACACCTACACACACAAGTCCCCGCGGACTTACATACTCGGCCGTGTATGCATACACACATGGGTGCACACAGGCACACGTGTAATTACACGTAGGCACGTGTACGCACGTCCCAATAACGCGCGCACACACGGCTCCTACAATGACAAAGATCCCCCGTGTAGCCTCAACGGACTGTTGGGGCAAGTGCTGGTAGCGAGCACCTATGAAGGCCGCAACGGTACGCGAAGGGGTGGGTGACCAGCACCACGCCCGGCCGCCTTTGTCTCCCCAGTGGCGATGTTTACACACCGCACCAGGTACTCATTTGAGGCTGAGTCGACCTAGGGGAGGCCCAGGACCGGTTCAGATAATCGTCACTGGTGTTTGCCGTGAGCGGGAATCAAACTGGGGTCGCCAGGTTCGTAGTGCAGCGCGCTAACCGCTACACTACCGCTCCCTACTCACACACACACACATACTAACACACACACATAAAACACACTCATACACACACACAGGTACTCACACACAAACATAAAACACACTCATACACACATACATACACAAAGATAAAAGATCCCCCGTATAGCCTTAACAGACTGTAGGGGCAAGTGCTGTTAGCGAGCACCTATGAAGGCCGGAACGGTACACGAGGGGGTGGGTGGCCAGCACCACGCCCGACCGCCTTTGTCTCCCCAGTGGCGATGTTTACACACCGCACCAGGTACTCATTTAAGGCTGAGTCGACCTAGGGGAGGCCCAGGACCGGTTCAGATAATCGTCACTGGTGTTAGCCGTGAGCGGAAATCGAACCCGGGTCGCCAGGTTCATAGCGCAGCGCGCTAACCGCTACACTATCGCTCCCCATACATACACACACATACTCACACACACATACTTTACTCACACACATAAAACACACTCATACAAAATGCAGATCCCCGTTTTCCTGTTCAGCCTTTCGGGGAAAGGGCTTTTAGTGACAAAGACATAAACACTCACACACAGTATCCATATTTAGAATACACGCGCATAAACACATAAAGTCTCTCACACATACACACTGAATCCATTTTTACACTCAAACAAAGACAAAGATCCGCCGTATAGGCTCAACAGACTGTTTGGGCAAGTGCACCAATGAAGGCCGGCAAGGCACACGAGGGGGTGGGTGGCCAGCGCCACGCCCGGCCGCTAGGTACTAATTTAAGGCTCAGTCGACCTCGGTGGAGGCCCATGCCCGGTTCATATAATCGTCACTGGTATTGGCCGTGAGCGGAAATCGAACTTGGGTGGCCGGGTTTGTAGCGCAACGCGCTACCCGCCACACTAACAATCACACAGGCACATGAACGGATACTCTCTTAATCCCCATGCATTCTCGTACACACACACGTAATTATAGACACGGTGAATCCTCTGACAGACGACAATGATGAGCATTCACATCCACTTACGCAACCGCCCATTGTGCATTATGCAAAAAAACCATCAGAAAAAAATCCTGAAGACGTACATTGTGATCCTCTCGTCTTCGGGTCACCATCAACAAAGATTTGAGCAGTCGTCTTCTATGGGTTCGTCATAGTTAGGACTCATCAGCACCGTATAGCAAGCAGCTTTCACTGCTGCAAAGTATTCTTCAGCAAGCGACGTTTCGGAAAACGACCCCCGCTGCACAGCGTAGAGAGGCCAGGGAGGTGAGAATTCTGAGAGAAAAACATCGCCATAATGCATTTGTTTAAAGCCACTGTGTTGTTGGCGAATGTGTTTTTAGTTTTGTTGTTATTTGTGCTTGTGGGCCACTGCCAACACGGCATCGCTAAATAAATATTAAAATATATAAAATAAATATTAATAAATATTAAATTATTTCATGGGCTCGACGACTCGGATTTTCATTCGACGGGAGCTGCCATTCCGTGTCCCCTTCTCGAGCCTTCTTCGTATCTCGTCCCGCCGGTCTGCTGCCATTTACTCAGATTTATCCTGAGTCCACCTTGTGGCCTAAATCACTGTAATTGCTGTTATGATGACTATGTCATCACACCACGTGCACTTACTCCGAAACACACGCTCACGCGGTGCACATAAACACGGAGCACAAGGCAAAGGTACCCCGTATAGCCTTAAAAAAACACTGTTGGGGCAAGTGCTGTTTGCGAGCACCTATAAAGGCCGGAACGGAACACGAGGGGGTGGGTGGCCAGCACCACGCCCGGTCTCTTTTGTCTCTCCAGTGGCGATGTTTACACACCGCACCGGGTACTCATTTGAGGCTGAGTCGACCTAGGGGAGGCCCAGGACCAGTTCAGATAATCGTCACTGATGTTGGCCGAGAGCTGAAATCGAATCCAGGTCGCCGGGTTCATAGCGCAGCGCGCTAATCGCTACACTACCGCTCTCCCATCCACAGGACACACACATACATTCTCGCACATCGATAACGCATACACAGACTAAATACTTGTATAAACTGTTGGGGCCAATGCTCCTAGCGAGCACCTATTGAAGCCCTACGGCTTACGAGGTGAGTGGCGTGGCCAATACCACGCCCGGCTGTGTTTGTTTACACACCACGCCAGCTACTCACTTAAGGCTGAGTTAACGTAGGGGGGGGGGGGGGACCAGGACCGGTATAAATAATCGAAACTGATAGTGGCCGTGGTCTGGAATTCAATGTAAATCGCGCCGGGTTCATAAGCGCACGACTCCGCTCCCTGACACATAGAGCGCTTGTGCCAGGCTAGGTGCTCTGTGAGACCACGCGAACTGTCGAAAGGTCACTGCCTGGCAGGAGGCTGGCGGATGGATTCACCCACTTGTAGCCGACTCCCTGCTATGTCAAACGCGCGCACCCACACACGCGCAAACAAAGATAAGGATCCCCCGTATAGCTTGAATACACTGCTCGGACAAGCGCTGTTAGCAAGCACCTACGAAGGCCGGCAACGGCACACAAAGTGGCTGGGTGGCCAGCACCACGCCCGGCCGCTTTTTTATTTGAGGCCGCGGGGCAGACCCAGGGCGGGTTCAGATAATCTTCACTCGTGGCGGCCGCGAGCGGAAATTGAACTCAGTTGACCGGTGTTCGTAGGCGCACACCTCAACCCCCCCTACACACGGAGTGCTCGTGCGAGGCTCGGTGTTCCGTGAGACCACGTGAAGTGTCGAAAGGCGCACGCGACCGGCAGGGAGTGAGTCCACGGTCCCGGATCGACCCCCCCCCCCCCGCGTGTTCTGGGATACAGCTTTGACTGGCGGATGGATGCACCACCTGTGTGAGTGTGTGTGTGTGTGTCCGACTCCTTTCTGCAGCAGTGCCGAGGGCGCGCGCCGCGCCACCCACCACCCACGCGGTCACAGACGCGCACGGGGTGGGCGGGGGTGGGGCAGCCGTGCTAGGAAGGAAACGCGGCTCGCCGTTATTGCTCCACGTTGTTTATGGGTATTGTTTACGAGCATTGTTGCTGCCCGCGTGCGCCGCACGCCGCTCTTCAAACGCACGCGATTACGATGATTGAAGGCGCAATATGCGGGAGCGCGGCGCTCGCCGCTTCTGTGCGGCTCTGTTTGGGGGTTGAGAATTTTCAATCCGCGATAAAAAGCGAAGGGGGGGGAACACACAAACCCCAAAAAACAATACAAAATAAATGCGTCCAGCATTGCGTGAGCGATTCTCCGCCACCACCACTACTACTACTACCACCACCACTACCACCACCACTACCACCACTACCACCACCACTACCTCCACCACCACCACTACTACTACCACCACCACTACTACTACTACCACCACCACTACCACCACTACTAACACCACCACCACTACCACCACCACTACCACCACCATCACTACCACCACGACCACCACTACCACTACCACCACCACCACCACTACTACCACCTCCCGCCGTGTACCAGCGGAGCCCGGTGTGTTTTCTGCCCTCGAGCTTCTGGGATTAATTTCAATCGGAGCTATCCGGGACTGAGCTCCGGAAAATAGCCCACGAGGACATTTCAGTCGACTGCTTGAGGGCTACCTTTGACGCCCGTTACATTGAGCCCTGGTGGACAGATATTTTTGCTGAGAAGTGGTGGCGATGGTGGTGGCTTCTGTGTTTGTCTGTGTGCGTACCATCCACACGTTTATCTCGGTGTTGGATTCTGTGTTGTTTCCTGTTTCTATCTTCGTCTACCATTGCCTCTCTGCGTTGATCTGCGTTTCATTATTCCACTGTGTGTCTGTATAACGACGTACATTATTTATCTCTGATTTCTCTATCCCTATATGTTTATATGCGTCTCTATCTTTGTGTGTCTCTGTCGATGTCTCGTTGTGTCTCTGCGTCTCTCCATGCATCTCTGTCTCTGTGTGTCTCTGTATGTCCCTCTGTATTGCTTTGTCTCTCTCTCTCTTCACCCGTCATTTCATCTCCGCGCCCTTGGCGGTCATCGCAATCGACCACCCCCAAAAGAGAAACCTTGAACGCACGTGGTCAGCGAATCGTGCCCAGCCGACGCTACACGAATTAAGGAATTAAATCATCAAGTGTTACCGTCACTCCCGTTGGCTCGAACTCATTAACAGCTTTATCTCGAAGAGATATTAACCGGTCTCCCTTGGAGAAGAGACATTCAGTCTCAATGGGGCTCTCGCCTCTTTATAAATAAAGGTCATTATCAGTCTCATCAATCTATTTCGGTTTCGTCTTAATTCTATTAGAAGTGTTGCGTCGAAGCAACTTCTCTGGGGAGCGGTGGCGCCAGTGGTTGGGGCACTTGGCTGCGAATGAAGAGAGTGATATCCAAAACCGGCCACCCCCCTCCCTTTCCCTTAGCCCGCATTGACCAGCATGGTGAAGTATGGTCGAAATATACCCCAATGCCCGACACGGTCTCGTGGGAGGGGCGGGCGGTGGATGGAGGAGCCCTTCACTCACCAGTGGAATGTCAAATGTCCGTGGGCGATTAATTTTTAAATTAAAAAGATCATGAAACTGATGTTAATGATTGGGAACGGAATCCGCGTCTAATTGACCGCTGGGGCAAGTTTATGCGGGTCGTTTAAACCCGCATTAGATTGCGGCGAGCGCGCGCGGTCTTCACACCACAGCGCCGTCCTTCATTTCAGCCGCCGCCGTCGCCGCTGACGCTCCATCACTCCCACGGCCATAACCCAGGCCAGCGGCTACGGCAGAGGCCCATTATGTAATTGCTTGTAGACCTCGATAGCTCGGCGCTCGGCGTGATTTACCTCGCCGTGTGATTTACCTCGTAAGAACAACGCGCCCCATCCAATCACTCAGCACTCAGCCCTCGCTCATCCGCGCAGCCACTGCCTTGCCGCGCACGCACGGATTCGCCTGCGAGGGCTGTGCCGGGCACGATGCTCTTTCTCTCTCTTCTTCTTTTTTACGATCAGAGGAAACAAGAAGATGGTCGGTGTAGTCGGCACTTTGCTTCGTTCATCATTTCGTTTATTTTGTTTTTTTGAATGCTGTACTTTATGTTAACCCCCCCTTTTTAAATGAAAGATTTCACGCTCTGCTCTCCTTACCCCCTTCCCTCTCTCTCTACCCCTCTCTCTCTTCCCCCTCTCTCTCTACCCCCTCTCCCCAGTGCTGATGTTTACGTACGCCATACCAGGAGGCCATGCGAGTGGTTCTAGCAGAAGTCAGAAATCGCTACGCACGTTCACGAAGACAAAGGTCCCATGTGTAACTTTAACATAATATCGGGGCAAGTGCTGTTAGCGAGTACACTAAGGGGTGAGAGGTCAACACCATGTCCGCTCGCTTTTGTATCCCTCGTGGTAATCCATAATAACGATTTTTTTGGGAGGTTATATCGCGTAAATATCAATGTGTCGTTAAGCCCGCCACTCCCCGACACAGCCAATTCGTATGATTTGTCACGTAAACAAAACATGCCAATTAGTTACTACTTCAACACACCGGTATGGAAATGTTTACATCGTTCCAGATACCAATTTGAGGCTGAGTCGACCTAGCGGAGGTCCAGGACCGGTTCCGATAATCGTCACTGGTGATGGCCATGAGCAGGAATCGAACTTGGGCAGCGCAGCGTGCTAACCGCTGCGCCACCGCTCTCTCTCTCTTTCACACACACGTGAACCATTTCTTTTTAAGTGTGGAATACACGCGTCAATAATACATGTGGGTCAAGAGCCCGCATGTTGCACGCGTTACATTAAACCTGAATGAATAATGCGCCTCTAGGTAGGGTGGGGGGCGTCTATGGGGGGCGGGTGAGTCATGTGAGTTCACCTTATGCGTGCAACGATTCGCTATCCCCCCACCTCCCTCCTCTCGGCGATTCAATCAAATGTCCTGGATCAAGGTTGCGATTCTATATATATATTTAACAAAAAAATAACATTGGGGTGAAAATAGTGGGCAATAGTGGCCGGAGGGGGTTAATGGGAATCTATATGTGCACAGCATATATGAATCGTTAAACATCAATTCTCCATGGGAATGTGGAATTTCACTGGCTCTCTGGGCTGCACTGCAGAACAGGTGGAAGTGGATACCTGCATCCATCACGGCTGTGGACATCAGGCTCCAGCATCTTAAGCAGCAGAAGCTGCTTTCTGGGCCTGTGTCAAAGACGTTCTCTTTTACTGCTCAGATGACTGGCGTACCTGCATGCCCCACTCTAGAGAGGTTATTCACGATGGAGTTGCCAGCAAGGACACCAAAGAAGATCAAGACAAACCTGAGCAAGATTCCGGATTGGTGTCTTTAATGTGCTCACCATGACTGGGACAATATTCCAAGATGCCATCGTACACCAAATGGCCAATTACAATATCACAATCGCCGGTATCACCGATACCAGACTCACAGGAAGTGATCAAGCCACCGTTGACGGCGCAACCATCCTTCATTCCGGATGTCAACATCGCGTTTGTGGGGTCGAACTCATTCGTCACACCACCTCTCAACAAATCGCTTGTATCATGGACACCCGTTCCCACCACCACGAATCTAGCTGGCCAGGATAGAGGACATGTGTAGTGTGACAATTCACACACACACACACACCAGTAGGAGGTACTCTTTGATTCTGGCTTTCACAGCCTTAGGGGATAACCACACACCGGGTCGGGACAGCCAACATGCTACCAGACCCACAGCTTGAAGAGGGCGAAGGTCACAACGACAACGGCACGACAAATTTCACTCCAGATCGCAGCAGCCCCGACTGTGAGTCGGAGCTCGCCTTTTATCCTCCCCAGCGTGGCCAGGCTCCGCCCTCGGCCCCGCACCCCTCTGGATCCCCCAGAGGGCTCCGTGCCTTGCCCGCAGGTGCAACTGGTAGAACGGGCTGCTACCCCTAATTCCATTGTCTACCAATCTCCCAGCGGCTCATTTCACGGCACTACACATGCACCAGCTGAACAGTCAAGCCCTGATGAAAAAGGGCACTTCGAAAATCAATTAAGTGGGTCGCTACTTTCTAACCCAAGGCATGACACAATCATGATCCTTGGATATTTAAATGCCGTTACAGGCACCAATCGCAGTGGCTTACAATCTGTCATCGGGGCTTTTTGCTCTGGGATACCCAATGACAACACTGCCAGACTTCTGTCCTTCTGCTTATCTGAGGTCCTCACTGTGGTCGGCTGATGGTGTCGTCGACTGAACATCCACAGAAAAACTTGCATCTCAAACGATTGTAACACAACTAAAGGATTATATAATATCCTGACCAAGAACAGAATCATGTTTAAGTTATACCGGGTTTTCCGTGGAGCGGAGGCACCTGCTAATACAAACCACCACCTGGTTGTCACACAATTTGCCCTCCGCTTCCCAATACCCATGAAATCTTAAGCTGTTAAGCAGTATGTTGTCCAGCGACTCAGGGGCAGTCACGATACTGCTGATAATTATCTCGAGCAGTTGAGTCTCACTTGGCAGCCTCCACAATCTCACCGGAAGATGTTGATGTTAAATGTGCTTGGTCCCATGCGTGATACTCCGTTCCACTGGATGCTGAAGCTATGGTAGGCCTCCGAAAGCCTGTCCGTAAACCCTGGCTCTATAATTCCACCTGTCTAGATTTTGGAACATAAGGCAGTTGCACGCTAGACTGGTGACGCCAAGAAACATCGCAGGCTTCAGGGAATGTTCAAAACTTGAGCAAAAGCTGACCAAGAGAAGTATCTGAACTCCCTGGCTGATTAAGTTGAGTCGGGACTGTGAAACAACGACACGAGAACAGCTTTGTCCATCATCGAACGTCTGAGAGGAGGTGATGAACATACTGCCATGGTTCCTATCACCAAATAGGACGGCTCTCCTTGCTCATCGGTGGAGGAAGTCCTCACACGATGAACTGAGCAGTATGCAACAGTGCTGAACCACAAAGCAGCAAATGCGTGTCCCGAATTAGCAGACACTGCAGCTGCAAACTATGTTGTCTCAGACTGTGAAACCAATACCAACCCTCCTACATCAGAGGAAGTTCAGCATGTCATAATGAAGCTTAAAAACGGCAAAGCAGCTGGGCTTGATGGTATTTCTCTAGAACTGTTGAAAGGTGCTCTGCATCCTATCTGCTCTTTATCCAAATCTGGATGTACGGCAAGATACCTGCTGATTGGAGAGGCAGTATAATTGTTTCTCTATACAAAGGGAAAGGATCCCGTACAGCATGCAGATGCAGTGGCATCGTGGGATGCCACTGCATGATGCGTGAGCCGGGCTGTGTGTATCAAGGATGGATGGCATTGCACTTCACGTGCAGTGCCAGCCTCCAGAGGATAGGGGGCGAGACTTCCAGGTATGGTGGAAGGGTTCACAGGGGGCCGTGGTACTCTGTATGAACCTGGAGGCCTGGTGAACGAAGGGGGCTGGGGGACCACGGGTCCAGGACCAGGTCCCTCTCTAAGGCTCGAGAAGGGAGGCGTGGCCAGGGGCCGAGCCTCTGAACGGGCCCAGCTGCTGTTGTACACCTGAAGACCTGAAGCCGTCACCCTGAAGAGAAGCCCCGAAGTAAAGACCCGGACCCGAGTTGGGGTCCGGTCTCTGATAGCCTCCCCAGTTGTGTTAGGGCCTCGATTAGCCCGGAGGGACGACCTCCGTAGGTTGCCTGGTGGAAGGGGCAGATACCCCTTTATGGTAGGCCTTTTGTTATTGTTAGAATAAATGTGTTTCCTCCAGAGAAGTCTCTCTCTCCATGTGTACCCACTACACAGGCATTATAGATTGATATCCATACTTTCAGTACCGGAACATGTTTTTGCAGATCTACTTCTGAGCAGGCTCCAATCACTCCTGACAAAGCACCATCGCCCGCAGAAATCGGATTCACGGCCGGTTGATCTACGATGGATGCTGTGTTTGCACGCCGCCTACTTGCAGAACTGCACCGTGAGTTTGACCACCCATTGCTGGTCTGCTTCAACATGATTGGGGTATCTGGCATCTTGCGGGACCTTGTGAAAGATCTACATGCAGGCACAAGGGCAAAGGTTTTGGTGGGGTCCGGACTGTCGCCACAATTCGAGACCACATCTGGAGTAAGTCGATAGTGTAACCGGCACTCTTCTGTCAGGCGATCGACTGGATCTTTGAAAACATGACCCATGACTTTGGAGTCAAGCCTTGTTTGTTGAGATGCTGAAACATTCACATCAGTCCTCTAACATTTCCACAACAATGCAATAAAAATGGGATTAAATGTTTCATGGAAAAAAACTAAAGTCCAGAACTTGGGGTCTGGACCTCCAGAAGCACCCTGCATAATCAACGGCAATGCTGTCAAAGCTGTGGAGGAATTTGTTTAGCTGGGATCTGCACAGAACATCGATGGACGATGCAGAACTGATGTTATGCGCCAGATCGGCCTGGCCTCAGGGATAATACATGGTCTGAACCGCATTTGGGCCCAGAAACGGTTAAGTCTGGGCACCAAATTGAGAATCTAACAGTGCTGTGTTTTGTTGTATGATTTGGAGGCCTGGACATTGCTTCAAGCTGATTTGGATCGGATGCAGTCTTTCCAGATGCAATGGCAAAGACGCCTTCATGGCATCCGACGTTTCGACTTCATCAGAAATGTCACCACTGTATCTGCGACCGGTCTCACAACGATCGAGAGCTTAGTTCGAGGGAGACGGCTGTCACATTTTGGACACGTCGCCCGTCTTGAGGCGCAAACTACAGAAAATTGCGCACTTCAGTTGGCGGTCAACATTCGAAGTGGACTGCGACCCTCAAAGGAATCGCGCTGCCCCCATGGTCGTCCCCGTTATCCGCTAATTAAACAAATTGCTCGACACGCCGGTATGGCAGCAAGAGCAGTTTATGCGAATGTTGTCGCAAGAGGTCACACGCTTGGCGCAACGGTCCTTCGCTGACTATGCCTGATGAAAGAATGAATCTTGACCGTCAACGCCGATGATGAGCGCCGCTCCAATTCTTGTTCAAGCAAAGGGTCCTCTATGTTCACGAATGAATTATTTTGATATCGTCTCATTTGCTCAATGTCACTTGTATTGTCTCTGCTTTGTGCGGCTTATTCGTCTCAACGATAATTGCTACGCAGCTCTAATAATGATCTCTAAGCACCGACGAAGTTAAGTACGTTCTTTTGCTGATGCTGCTTCGGCAGTGGTGCACGAGCATATTTACCAAAATATAACCTCAACACATTGGTCGATAAGACTGTTGCCTTAAAAAAAAATACAGTATACAATAGGTGACGTTTTGGTAAATGGCCCTTCTTCATTGAACATAAATATGTATACATCATAAATAATGTGATATGAAGGATTATTGCCCGAAACGTCGCCCATTATATATTTTATTTTAAGTTCACAGTGTTATTGATGGATATTCTTTGGGTCACGTAGATAGCTTGACTTTACCGAAAGACCCAAAGAATATGAATTCCTGCAGTCACGAAAGCTTTAAGTCATGATTTATTGACGAATGTTTTGAGTTTCATTATTAACGACCTCTAACGATGGTGGCGATCCATATGAAACCGAAAACGATCGGGTGATGAACAGCAGATTATTCCCTGTTCACATTGGCAGGGCTGGGCAACCTGCGGCTCTTTAAGGACTGTTCCGTGGCGTTATTCATTACGGAAACACCGTCTCGTGTTCTCCATAGTGGCATTGACGGCTCTTGAAATATTGAGGGGGGGATTTTTTCCCACCGAATTCGACAAAAAACGGCTCCTCTGGTTATTTTAGTTGCTGAGCCCTCCTGCTATTGGGGTTACTCAAGGATCTGTGTGTGCTCCGTAACCTCCATGCAATGGGCCTTCGTCAATCCACGTGGTCTTAATGTCCACCTAGCCCTGGCACACACCCGATAATGACGTCAACAAATAGTGGTTAAGCACAGTTATCCCTCGTTATACGGCAACTCAATTGAAGGAATTTCGTCATAACATAACTTGGAAATTCGGGAACGCATTCAATATAGGTTCCGTTAAATTCGAATTTATGGCATTTAAAATCTCTGAATTCTATTTTTTGTGATGGTAAAAATGAACGAATTTTATTTCACGCTGCTCCGGGTGTTTGCATGGTGCAATTTCACACTGCTGGTTCCCCGCGCTCTCTGTACCGTCCCAGCTTGGCTCGTTTTGCTTCGGTCCTTTGTGTTGATTACGCCTGGTACAGTTCAATACAATCATCTAATTGTAGTAGGGGTAGATTGGTGGACATTCTAAAAGCAGAACTGCAACTTTCTTGGAAACATAGGAGACTCATTGATCATCGTCATTATCATCATCATAATCAGCCATGGTCAATCCACTCAACACATCACCACCAGCTCTGATCATCCTGTGATGTAATCATGCATCGAACACATTCACTGATTTAATTGTTCCACCTCCTCAGTGGACGCACTCTCGGAGACGTTCAAATCCGCGGCTGCCAACTGCTCTGATTTGTTCTTGTCCATTGGCTCTCATCCCTTCCAGCCATGACGTGTCCTGACCCAAGCTAACTTATTCTTATTGACAGTTTGAATTCACTAAGCTGAAACATGATAATTGTTTTTTTACCCTTTCATCTGGCAACAAAACCGACACCTTTTTTTTACAAGGAGTCATGTTTGCATAGACCACAATAGCTGCATCCATAATGCAAACAAAAAACATAACTCTGATAATGTATGCACTGTCCTTGAAGTTGATTGGTCCACACCCGAGACAGCTTTCCTTAGAGCCTAGTCTCACATGGTGTTGGACCAGATGACGCCAAAAGGCGCATTATGGCTGCAGGTATTGTGGTCTATGCAAACATGACTCCTTGTAAAAAAGGTGTCAGTTTTGTTGCCAGATAAAAGGGTAAAAAAACAATTATCATATTTTTTACTGGCAAATGAGGTTCCAAAGCTGAAACATGTTATGAATTATTGATAATATTGTTCTTGTTTACCCTAGAAGGCCTCAACTCTGTCTCAATACTCTTTTTTTCGTGGGTGTCAATTCTTTTTTCCTGCCAATTTTTCGCAGCAGGGGGCGACGGTGCCATTGAGATGTTTAGCTATGGGAGGAGACTGGAAAATACAGGGGAAACCCATGCAGAACAGGGGGAGAACATGCATACTCTACACAAACATGCGCCCGATTTGAAAATCGAACCCAGGTCTCTTCTTGCCGTGAATCACTCGTGTTGCCACTGCGCCACTCTGCGCGCCCATTGCGCCTCCCTGAATGGTGACTTTAACCTGCATATGATCTCGAAGGCACTCATTATTTTTTTTATGATGGTTGTATGTATGTAAATGTAACTTCTTTCGCACCCTATATAGTTAACTGTGCTAATCAGAGGTGCGGGGGAAGGACAACAAACTAAACACAAAAATCAGCATCATGGGATCTCCTTTGCCAGTACCAAAATATGATAATAGGTTTTTTCCCTTTTTTGGCAACAAAACAGGTGTTAAGATGTTAAAACATCAAACTGAAACCTTTTACAAGGAATCGTGTCTGCATTAACCACAATGCTTGTGGTCAGAATGTAAACAAAAAACATACTCTGATAAAATATGCATTGTCCTTGATACTGATTGGTTCACACCAGAGAGAGCTTTCAGATTTTAAAATGCATAGCGCCAACGGCTTTATAATATCGAAAAGAAGAGCGTTTCAGACGCCCGCAGAAACATAGCTGGCTAATTTGTGGCAAGCACTTTGCGAAGTTCCAGGGAGCGGGATGAATTGTTTTTTCAAAGTGTGGCTTCGTGTGTATCCTTAAGCCTTCGGCACTTTGACTGAACCTGGAGAATCTTGAGTTTGGAGAAGTTCACCTCTGTAAGTGTCTCAATGCCAAACCTGAAACGAATGTACCCACCTCAGGGCGAAGCTTCACATCTTACAAATTTTTTTTTTCCAATTTGATTTTGTTTCGAAAATATTCCAGCGTTTCGAGTATGTGTGCGATGAAGGATGTGTGGGATCAATTGGATAGCCCCAAGCAAAATGTGTATCGAACTGCACATGTGCCATGCATATATAACTTAAAAAAAAAATTACAACAGGGGATACACGCAGAGATGATAATGTAATTTATATTTTACCAAAAGAGAGTAAAGATGGAACGATTTGTTCTCACCCTCCATCCGAGCCATTGCCACCCCCGCAATTCGATACATTATTGCCATTTAGGGTCACAATTCGATCAACTGAAAACAATTGTAGACGGACTCATAATTGTTGTCGATAATTACGACTATAAGCAAAGATGAGTAGAACTCTATTCTGTATCTCCACATGTAAAACATATATATATTAGTTCATCGGCCTAGCGGCTTTCCAAACTAATATTATCCAGTAGTATTTGTTTAAGAAGGCAAACTCTGGACCGGTTTCACCTTCTTGGTCTCAGCAGCAGTCAGGCTTGCGAATCAAACACTGCTGGGTTAGATACCTGGCGGTATTGGCAAGATCACTCCATCTCAATTATGGGGCTCTGTTCTACGTAAAATTAGATTGTGGCCACTGTACCGAGATCGGGCACCGTCATAACCCTGTTGGTAGATCGACTCAGTCCATCATTCCTCCAGGGTCGATAAAATGAATCACCAGCACTCGGTCGAAGTCAACAGTGGTTGACCTATGGATAAAATTATCCCCACCATATGAATGTGGATTTCCCAAGACTATCGCAGGAATACTTAAAGATGTGTGCTCCGTTGAGCAGGAGTGCAATGACTCGACATAGCTATCGAAGGATTGTTTTATTTTCTTGCGCATGGTGGCAGCAGCACGTTCAGGAACTCGGTGCAAATATCCAGGTCTGGTGCTCGCCACGACGCCGGGGTTTCAGAAGAGAGACAGTTCGTGTCGTTTTGCTGTTTCTCCACCGTTGAAGGAGCGGTGGTTTACGATACGGTCCATAGTTTGGGTTGCATCGCCAGAATAACACTGATGTGGATTCTTTTTAAATCCTTTATATTAAGTTCGCTTGCTTGCTTGCTTAGGACCGTGCAAATATTTCGGTCGTTTTTTAATCCACTTCCCGTGATCCAATCGAGCTGACATTTTGCACACAGACTCGTTGTGCGTGACAATGCATTTTCGTGAAAAAAAGTTCCAAAATTTTACACTGTTTAGGGAATTTTTTATAAATATTTAATTACCAATTGCTTAATGCTGCCAGACAATCATCTGACCCATAGGTGGCAGCCATCTCAAGCCAGAGGACGAGAGGACTCTAGCCGCCCGTTTCAAAGACCAATGTGGGCTGGGTTGTGGCCCATTGAAGACGTACTGTAATTTATTGTCTTGCTCTTTGTAAGAAACTGAAAACACAGCAAGCTCCTCCTGTCATGGAATGTAATGTTAACCAATCGAAAGCAAACAACAATAAACGTGTGCCTATTTTATGTATTGCTGTTTTACAGTTCGTTCTCATTTGATGCATTTTGCTTCACAAACTTATATTTAATGTAAAATACAAATGTGATACAAATGAAACTCTTACTCAAGAAAAACAGAAATGAATAATAAAATAAAACCGATGCCACGCATATAAAGGATTTATAGTGAAAAACTTTGTTTTTACGGGTTATCTTATTTAAAGTCTCTCCATGATCCCTAAGTACCCCTCGACCGCGGTCACTCATCCCTCACCCCTTGCACGTCCCTACCGTTCCATCCTGTCACCGTTATTTAAACGCTCTCAAGCGCCTTCTTCAGTGAAGGCGTGGCTGTAGGTATAAAATAGGAGGATAAGATTGACATTCCTGAGCGGCCAGCATATGCGGAAACTCATCTAGCACACGGCTCAGTGGTGCTGCTGTTGCTAGCCGCGTCGCCTCTTGGGCACGTGATGTCAAACACACGGCGCTGGCCAACGGTAACCGTGGAAGGCCATGAGGCTGATGTTCAAAAACAAATATTTAATTGCTCTGTTGAGATAAACGTCGTGCGTTTCATTAATTACTCATTCTAAATGTCCCACCCCCACTTTAGGTTACACACGTAACCCGATTCTATCCTCTTGTTAGCTGCTCTTTGCAACTCCGGTGTGAATTAAGTTCACATAGAGGCGACGCTGCCCGTGGTTGTAACGGTGATGATCACACTGGACTCGCAATCCAGAGGTCGCCGGTTCGATTCCATCTACCCGGCGTGGCTGTTGCCAAATTGTCCCCACCGCCTCTACGCACCCAGCAGTACAGGAGAACACGTAGGAACACCACCAACGGTTCAATCGATCGGCAGGTCGCCTTGTGGTGGAGTAATCGTGTGGGTTACGACCCCGCTTGACAGCGCGTCTGGTCAACGTGGGAGCGGTAGACCAAAAGGTTACTATCGACCTCCTTCTGGTGGGGGCCTTTCCACACTCTGCAAACTACTGGCGTTGAAGTTGAGCGAGCTAATGTCAGGGAGAACTTGCATTCTTTGGAGATGTTCTGATTGCACGGCCACAGGACGACCTGTGGCCGTGCAAACCGAAGCACGGACCATCGGAGTTTGATGTCCAAATGTCGAGGTCAGCTGAGCCACGACGAGAGAGACGGTTTCAGGTGGGAGAGACAGAGAATTCGAGAAGTTTTTTTTTGCTATTGCTCCTTCGTTGAAGGAGCGGTTCACTATAGTTTGGGTTGCACGGCCACATTTCTTGTCCACTTACACAAAAATGACAAGGGACTATATTCTAATTTCCTGACCCTCCCCCTTAATTGCTTCTTTCCCTCTGCTCTGTTCCCTCCAGATCTTCCTCCTGCGTGATTCTGCGCTCCGATGCGCTTCTTGCATTGCGAGCGCATTATATTTCTGATTTGTTGAATGTAATCGAATCATGCCCCCCCACACCCACCGCCCCCTACTATGATAATCAAATTTTGGGGTTGAATTGTTGCTACGCTCTTGTTGGGACACAGCGTCAGGCCCGGGGCGAATTTCCGTGCTTTTGAGACCGCGTGCCTCTGCTGCCCCCAATGGGCCCGAGCAGGGAACTTCTCTGCCCTTGGGTCGGCCGCCCACGACACCAAGAACCTTTTACTGGTAGGAACCTCCTGGTTCCACCAGCCCACAGGGGATTATTGTGTCCGTCCGTCGTGGAGGGAGGGGAGGGGCTGGGTGGGGAGGGTGGGGAGGGGCTGGGTGGGGAGAGTGGGGAGGGGCTGGGTGGGGAGAGGCTGGTCACCCCGTGGTGTCCTCATAAAACTCAACGTTTAACCTACTCACGCCGGCTTGTGCCCGCCCTCACAGTCGGGCATATTTGCGGAATACACCACGCCCCCGTTGACCCTGGCCATTGACCGAGCAACCCAACGTTCCTACCAGCTCCCTCCGCAGGAATGTGTATACCACTTCGCAGACGAAACGCGTGAGTTCAACCGTTTGCTAATTTATCGATGCAGTTAATGATCAACCACGAACCGTAGTGTTTGCCCTGCGTCTGGCGCAGCATTAATACTGAAGCAGGGGCCGTCCATAAATGACGTCACGCTCCTCAGCCCCGAGGGGCGGCCAGCCCTCTCCCCGCACGCCCCCCGCCCCCCGGGCCGGGGTTTGAGAAATGTGACGTCACATCAAAATGCGCAACTTTAAATACATATATACAACACGTTCTACTTAATGAAATAGACTTTTTAAGAAATGTTTTCTCCTACAACATCAGAGTGCAGCGGAACATTAAATATGCACTACAATGACAATAGTTTAAAGCGATTTGAAGCATGTTTTATATTTTGGGGGGGGGGGGCAGAGCTTTGTGACGTCATATTTGAGGGGGGGTCAGACTTGTGACGAAGGGGGGAGGGGGTCAAACATCGTCCAAAATCGCGTGATGTCATTTATTGACGGCCCCTAAGTCTGGCTGCATGACGTTGACACTGCCGAGTCGTACGAATCCTATCAATGCCGTCTGGCTGGCTCCCTAATCTCTTCATTATCAACAATCCACGGGACAATCGCGGTACAGTACAAGTCTTCGTGGGTGTTTCCTCCTGACGCTCGAATGCTTCCCGGCCATAATAATTGTAATAATAATTTGTCCAATAATTTGAATTATCAGCGCTGAGATCACGAGGAAGCGCGTACACGAACACGCCACGCGGGGGGGGGGGAGGAGCCTCGACACGCGCGGTCACGTGGCACCACCCTCCCAGGCGCAAACCAATTTACGTTTGTACAAAACAGAAGCTTTTGTTCAATGTGTGTGTGTGTGTTTACCGTGTATGTGTGTTAAATAGGTGTGTGTGTGTGTGTGTTTACCGCATGCGTTCAATATGTGCGTATGTTTTCAATGTGTGTGTGTTTACCGTGTGTGTTTACCGTGTGTGTGTGTATGCTGACCAGGGGCGCAATATGTAATATTGGTGTCTTGCTTGCAACTCAACCTGAAACCTGTTGGGGCGCAAACGGCGCCGACTTGGCAGTCTCTGAGCCCGCGGGCATTCTTCGCAATGTTGCGGTACAGTAACATGGCAATGGCGAGGTTTTGTGCAGTATCTGGCTCATCACTTCTGGTGGAAGATTTTCGCAGCCGATACGATTCGTATTTGTGTGTGGTTTTTTTTTGGGGGGGGGGGGGAGTGGTTAGGCCACGTGGTTAGTTTCATTGCCCCCCCGCCACCACCCGACAAGATTGTAAAGGTGACAACCTCGTCTCGGGCGGTCGAGGGTTCATGACGAGAATGATTGAATAAAACGACCAAGTGGCCGAGCCCAGAAAAAAAAAACATTGATGGCTGCCTGGCTAATTTGTTACCTCGCCATCGCCTGGGACAAATGTACTGTGCAGTAGACAGTATCGAGTTTTAAAATTTTCACTTCTATTTTTTCACTTCTATTTTTAAATGCTGGGGTTTACAGTGCGCTCTGCTACGATCCAGGTGACCTGGATTTCAGCGTGGTCCACATGTCTTGTGACCCGCAATTAATTGACCCCTCAAATGTTTCCCCTTGCATATTCATTCCTGTTTCAAATAAACCTTAAAAAATTGCCAAGTTTTATAAAATGAAATGAAGGGGGGGGGGGGAGAGGCACAAGACATATGGACCACCCTACGTAGATTTTAGCATTTAAGAGTTGACTCAGCCTTAAATGAGCAGTGCTATGTGAATGCCTGGACACTGGGGAGACATTGTGGGCCTGGTACGGTGCTGCCTAACCGCCCATGTGCACCTCACCCGCCTACATGGATGGCACGGGAGATCTGGACACATCCTGATTAATGGGCTCCTCTAGCAGGCGACGATGCATTGGCTTCATCATGCAGGCCACAAATCGAGCCACTGCTGCCCAAGCAGCCTTTGTTTGGCGGGGATAGATGAGGGAAATAAATGGATGTGGCATGGTCTCGAGAAAAGATGGGCTGATGCGGTACAGAAGGATGAACCGATGACTGGAAACCAGCGGTTTCAAGACCGGCCTCTGTGGAGGAGAGGCTTTGTGAAGGACGCCACTGGGCAGTTGGAGACAGCGGAGAGACGCTCACAACAACGAGCGGAGCCCTGGATGGCGTATGGATAAAACACAGCGAGTTGGCACTGTCGGGAGTGTGTATGCAGCTAAACATCAGGATGTCTGCCATGGAACTTTCGCTTCTCAATTTATCGCACGGCTTGGCACAACGCGGTGAATGCCACTGCGGTTTGCGTTGAATAGCGGCTGGTTGGCCTTACGCACGCGGCATGTGTCGCAGCTCAGCGGTACGGCTCCTTTTGTCGACCCAACCGCTGAACGAGGCCGAGTCCCACGCCGCGGCTGGCTCCGTCCATCCCCCGCCTTGGCGTTGTGGCCCCAGTGGGGCCGGCCCTTGGCACCCCCAACACCCCCACCGGCCCATGGGGTGCGACAAGATTCGCTCTTTGACGCCACCACCGGCTTGAAAACTCGACGCGGTCTCCACGATGGCCCGCGGCTGACGCCCGAGGGCACTCGTCTGCTCCGGACGCAACTGTCTCACTGTGGCACATTAGGAATGGATCACTCTTTTAATTATATCCTTGTGCAGCAAGGGAGTAAAGTGTGGTTCTGTGAAGGTCCTGATGTGCTGTGCAGTGCATCAATGCATGTGTGTACATCAGCATGTAATGACTGAGTCGGGCCTGTAGGTGGCTGGCAGGGTTATTGAATGACCACGCGGATATACCAGTCACATGGTTAATGGCGGCTTGGGAGCAAGGCTGGTTGTAACACACGTGTTGTTGCATTTGACAGGTAAAGGACCCAAAGGTTGTTTTTGATTGTTATTTAAATGTTCTAGACTTGTTCTAGACTTGTTCTAGACTTTAAGCCTTTTCTTTGAATTGTTCGTTTGTGATATATGCAATTAGAGGCGTTTTAGCACTGTGCATTGTAAAAGGATGACGCACTGTAATTAGTTACTGTCATTGTAATTCTCTAACTCTAATACTGTTTAGTCTATAACCATGCCCATGTTCCCAGAATATGACTACTTGCAATGCTATTGAGAATAGAACACATGTAAAGTAGTAAGTTGTACAATGGTGATATACAGTACGTATACTATACACATACAGTACATATAATGGGTGTAAGATACCGATATAAGTGGATGGTATAGATAAACAAACAGCTTAGGATTACAGTAATAGTCGAATAGTGATGTGCAAATGT
This sequence comes from Entosphenus tridentatus, assembly GCA_014621495.2. Lineage (NCBI taxonomy): Eukaryota > Metazoa > Chordata > Hyperoartia > Petromyzontiformes > Petromyzontidae > Entosphenus > Entosphenus tridentatus. Next base: position 6,234,090 of record CM025607.2, on the reverse strand, counting down.
GATTGTCAAAGACAAGGATGGTTTATAAGTAGTAGAATTGGGTTTCAGAGAAAGGGTTATTGAATGACCACGCGGATATACCAGTCACATGGTTAATGGCGGCTCGGGAGCAAGGCTGGTTGTAACACACGTGTTGTTGCATTTGACAGAGTGACGGTGCTGTTCTCCACAAGATTAATATTAACCACAATAAATAAATGTGCTTGCCCTCGATTTGGAGCACCTGCCCACGTCCTTCATTTCGAGTGTGCAACATCACCCCGTCGACTTTTGGCGATTCTGATGGTGGTACTGTGCAGGCCGTGGGGTGGGGGGGGGGATTACTTCACCATATGTCACCACGCTGGTCAGCGGGGCTTGGTGAAGGCTGGGGGAGCAGAGTTACAGACAACGTAGCCCGCAGCAGCCGATAGGATGGCAACTTTGTTTTGTGCACGGCGGTTGCTCATCCCAAGCACTTAACCAGGCTCAAAAAATCTGCCGAGCTTTCGAGATCGGACGCATTCTGGCTCATGCGAGTGAGTGCACTGGAATGTTGGCAGTGTTGGCGCAGATAATGTTTTTATTGATGCAGTTGGCAGCAGTTTGTGAATGAATCACTCTCATTGCGTGCAATTGTGAGAGGGATGCTGTCGTGATGTCAATGCTCAGGGCATCGACTTTAAATGCAGAGTTCGACGGTTCGATTTGATCTCCCGGCACGGCAGTTGCAAACGAGTACGTAAATTCCATCACATTCGTAATCAGAATCTTTATCCTGGGAGAAATCTGATGAGCTATGAAGCTCAGATATCCAGTCGGGGTGGGGCAGTTGCTGAAATCTTCCCCACCGCCCCTGTTCACCAGACGGTCGCGTGTTGTGGTGGGGTAAAGTATGGGTACTCTCACACCTCTTCCACGACGTCTGGCCAGTGTGGAAGAGTAGGCCAAAAACACCCTCTAGAGGGGTTCTCTAGAGCTCCCTCTAGCCCCTGCTGCGAAAAAGACCTTTATAGCTTATCGGATTCCTCCAGTATCATACATATTCTTTCGCCATAAGTGGCGTGACCAAGAAATTACAGGGCTGCACATGCACACACAATTGCGAGGGTTGTTCACAAACCAGGCGGTGCAGTGTTTCCAGAGTCTGCATTGATAGATGGTGAACGTGGTGTAACAGATTCGAACGTTCCATTTTTTTCAAGGGGCCCGAGTAATAGACCACAACACGTGTAGATTACAAGTGTTTTTGTTGTTGATTAATGGGCATTGTCCCTTCCGAGATCTGGCGAGATGGGACAGATTCCAGTTGCTTTGGTCATAGGCTATATAATTATTTTAATGATGCTCAAGCCATCGCTTGGCTAGCAGACCTCGACATTTATCTCCCGAACACATTGCCATCATGCAAAATAAAAATACAAATATATTCGCTATAGAGGAAAATTGTGTAAAATAAGTGTGTGTTCAGATTTAATCAAATTCTTTGCAAATTAGACACTCATGCTGCATCTAAGGTAATCGAGAAAACAAAACTATACAAAAAACTGAAAAAATATAAACGAGACGGCAAGAAATTTAAAACTATTTTTTTACCAAAATTGCGACCACAAATCGTAATATTTCTTGGGAGTCGGACCGAATCTTCACATTCCGAGTGTAATAATAACCCCGATACAGGAACACCCGCGGCGCCAGTTTGACACATTCCGGCTGGTCTGCCCACGGTCCCTCTCGGGTTTAACCAGACCTTCTCTGAGGGCACTTGTTTCTCAAGCTTTTTTGGCCCGTGGACCACTCCGCCGATAGGAAACATTTCCGCGTACCACCCGACCTCCTGTAAACCAGGCGAAGTAGTTCACATCTCGCCACCACTGATGCGCACAGCACAGTAGTCCCATCAGCGAGCATCTGTTGATCAGGGTCCGACCCATCCATCACCTGCCATCGAGCCTTCCACACTCGAACCTGTGCCAAGCTAGGTGCACGTTATGTACCGAGTGCTCTTGCGCTTGGCGCAAACTCGGTGGCGAATGGCGGCTGTCGATGTTGGCGATGTTGTGCGTTATAATAACAGAAGAATCGATGGTCACACGTGAATCTCACACCAATTTTTTTTTATTTCAATTTATGTCAAGTTATTTCACCTGAAACACCATTAAAAGGCAGCCTTTGAGAAGTCCTAGTGAGGGTTGTAGAATCACCTCCGTATGTATTCACTTGTTCAGTACGTAGGTGGCAAGGAATGGGATGCGTCCGTGGGAATGTCAATAGAGGAGATGCATCAGTGCCAATGTCAGTGTGTGTACGCACATGCTGGTACATGCGTGTGTATGTGTTGGTAGGTCTTTGTCCCTGTGTTGGTGTGTATGCAATGTTTTATCTAGATTTGTGTGCGTATGCATTTCAGTCTGTGTATATGTGTTGGTGTGTATGCGTGTGAGTGTGTACATGCGTTAGTGTGCGTATGTTTACATTTCTATACGTCAGTGTGTACATGTGTATCCATACGGGTATGTTTCTGCACGCACGAGAGTTGCCATGCATGTGGGTTACTGTGTATGTTGGTGTGGATAATGAGGGAATGTGTGTGTGTGTCTTTGTTTTTTGTCAGTGTTGGTATATGTATGTTGTAGTGTGGTGTGCGTGAGCGTGCGATTCCATGTCACCCCGACTTGTCATCACTTCTTCTTTGACATGTACACCACAAACTCTGCAAATGAAAACACAAAAGCATTTACAAACAATACAAGGAAGCCATTAATTATTTAGCAAATACCCACCATTTGTGAGTTGCTTACATGGCTATACGCTGAAGGACATGCCCTACATTCATTCCTTGAAACGATTACCTTAACCCATTACGGAAGAAGCTGCGGGTTGGCATGTGTAACGCCATGAGGCAAATGTGAATCACAAGAGTAAAAAACCACACTTGACACCAATGATGTACATTGTTAGGCAATAGAGTACACCAGCCAATTACACTGGCTCTGGTCCCAAATCTAACCAGACTCTGCAGGACCTCCTGCCTCCAGCCATGCACTATCTGCCATATCTCCCATTTCCTTTCCCCGTCTGCCACCGAGCCCCCCATCCGTGTCTCCATCACACCGTTGCCTTGCCTGCTCAAAATCCCTCTCTGTAAAGATTTCCAAAAATCCATCCCCTCCAAACTCCTAATAATCTGGAATTATACCACTTCGACTTCTGCACCTGCGCCCATAAAACATAACCACATCAAAATACCCTGATCCCTCCCACAGACTCTCAAATCCAGTCCCAAACCATTTACGAGATCACGCCTCATTGTCTACAGCACCCTCCATGGACTCGACCCCTGCTCCATGTCCTCTCAGCTCGAGCAACAACATTTTTTGGTGAAACGCTCGAATCACGTCTCTGCTGCCGCCATCGAGGGCTGAACGTCCCTCCCCCCAGCCGTCTATAATTTAGGCTCCCAGCCTCTGTTCAAGGCCCCTTCCTCTTCTCCTCTGCCTATGACTGCCCCCCCCCCACCCCATTTATACAGAGATCTCAAGTTGTGTCTTTAAATTTACAAAAAATGTCACATCTGTGACCCTGCCATTATTTTATATTGCAACATATTAGATACTAGCCATGAACTAAACAATTTTTTTATAATACCAGGCAAGGCCCAGTGAGCTATATAGCTCGTTTGTAGCCAAAGACACTAAACGCGTGTTTCTACATGTGCAGGGAAAAACTGGTAGGACCCGGAGAAAAAATCCACACGACCACGGGGAGAGAGACATGCAAAAGTGGTGGTCCTATAACCACACTGGGCATTTAAATGCTGGCCCTAGCATTTGTCTTCCACTCTCACCCAGTTAACACCAAACCAACACAAACTCTAAAAAGTCGAGATAAACGTGTGTAGGCCTAGGCTTAAAAACTAAAATGTGGTCACAAATGCTTCCCCCACCCTCCCGCCCGCTAACGTTGCGATGGCCTCAAAACTCAAAATTGTTGTCGTTATTACCGTAGCATAGCCTTGACTACAGGCACACGCCAAAAATGTAGCCGTCCAGAAATAACTTCCAGAACAACTTGTAAAAGTTTACATCATTCCAGTCTGTCCACCTGTATAGAGTATCATCAGACAACATCGCCCGCCACGGTGGCCTCACCCTTGTAGGAGATCTGGTCATCCTTTCCCCGGTCGTTTTGAAGGAAGAAATCGTCCACGGAGTTCTCAGGAAGCCCCAAGCTCTTGAGTCCCTCCTGCACCTCCTTCTTGCTCAAGTACCCAGATTCATCCTGCAAATGGGCGACATCGCCGTTGACCAACCGTGCGAATCGGAGGTGGGGGGGGCGCAACAAACTAAAAGCACAAAAAACACAAAGTTGATAATAATTCTCAAATTGAGCAAATTTCTACGATCTGGGGATAGACAATGGCAGGGAATTCCACATTCGAGTCATGCGAAGAGAAGGAAGCAGAAACATGCGTTGAGATTATTTAGAAAATTTTGATGCTATAAATGTCCAAATGATGGGCCACTATGTTGAGCTATCATTTTTGGCCAAGTCGCTTCTGAAAAATAAGTTAAACCTCAGTGGGCTTTGCCTGGTAGGATGGGGATGGTTTCGTTTTATTTGTTTGTTTGGGTGATTTGTTAACCTTTCTTGTACTTTGCACTACCATCATGTTTTTGTAACGATCTTACCCGCCCCTATTGGACATCTGCGACAAAGAGCTTGATAGCTCATGGGATTCCTCCAGTATGAATTAAATAAATATTATGATTCTGAGAAAGAGAAGGGCTTTGATTCAGCCAGCGTGGTGGCTGAACCTGGTGTGGATGAGATGAAACGGCGAGCCTGGTGGACGGAGTCCTCAAAATGAGTGGAGGAATCAAGGGGTGAAGTTCATGGGAATTGTAACGACCATTGTAGTGGCGATAGAAGATTGACAAGGAGATGACTGACCGACAGTTGAGGGTGCGAAAAGTTAATCTGTGAGTGCTGGATAATCGATTACCCTGAGAGGTTAACGTT
>CM025607.2:6200752-6219089 GCA_014621495.2 Entosphenus tridentatus | reverse complement strand
CGCTTCAGAAGGTGAACACCACGAGGGTGCCGTCCACGCTGGTACAGAGAGAGGCTTTTCCGGCTCCCCAGCGTTCGAAGAAGACGTGCACATCACCGACATGTGTGTGGTACATGGCGTGCTCCAGCCGGAGCCGCGCCTTAAGCAGGCCCATGAACACTGGAAGCACAGAGCATTCATCTTCGCCTGAGCACAGGCGAAGTTGGCGAGGTCCTGGCGCTTGTTAGCCAGGTAAGGCACCCCATATACGAAGCTGCTGTTGTAGAAGGGCACCCCCAGTTTCCTGAAGATGTCCCCCAAAAGGCGGAACATTGGTTTGAGCCGTTGGCAGTGTAAGTACTGGTGGGGCAGATCCTCCCTGGCACCGCAGGAAATGCACGAGTCTGCTACCCCCGGCGAGATTCGGCTGAGCCACACGGCCGATGGCAACGTGCAGTGTGCCAACCTCCACTGGAGGTCACCGCAGCGTTTGGCTACGGGAGACTTGTACATTTGTTTCCACTGAGGGACGGTCGCAATGAGGGGAGATACATGGTTTCTCCATTTTGTGTGCGGTAGGTCGGCCAGGTCCCGGGAATGCAGCGCCTTGACACGGCACGTGTAGAGTGCTGTGTTTGGGGCGCTCTTCAGGGGCACGTTCCTGCCGCCTCGGAGCTTCAGTAGCTTGCCGGAGTCGCTGTGGCCGGGGGGCTGCGCGCAGGAGAAGTACAACTCCGGGAAAGAGGAGGAGGGGGGGCCGTCACCATCCCCCGGTGCAAAGAGGGAGACTGGAGACGTCTTTAGAGGCAACACGGTTGATTGTAATTCTTTAACAGAAAGCCCCCGCTACTCCCACTACCTGGGGAGGTATGGCCTCCGGGCTGACTTGCCCTATCAATGGGGCTACGGGCTCTTAGTCCTCCGGCTAAGGGTGACCTTAGGGAGGCTATGCTGACCCGACCCAGCCAAGGTGCGGGTCTCGACCACTGGTCCGCGCTCGGACTCAGCCCATAAAAGGACGTCGGGTCCAGGGGTCCCAGGGTCCTAGCCTAGCTGGTCTTCAAGTATACACAGGGGCGGTGTGTGCAATGTATTTCCGACGCTACACTGGCAATAAGGTCCCATCATATAGCTGCTCACCCCAGCTATAGATGCTCTGGTACGTGCATTGGCTTTGTGCTGTTCGCCTTTTGGCGTTGATCTCTGGTCTGACACTGGCAGTGAGAATCGGCCATAAAGACGGCTGCTGTCTCTGGCATAGGCCAATCAGTTTCAAAGACAATGCTATCTATTATCATAGAATGTTTGTTTGCATGTTCACCACAAGTACTCTGTGATCAATGCAAACTTGATTCCTTGCAAAAGCTTTCTATTTGGTGTTTAAACATCTTAACACCTGTTGTATTGCCAGCAAGGATAAAACCTATTTTTATTTTTCATACTTTGATACTGGAAAAGAGGTCCCATATTTATTATGACCGAACACTGTACACTATCGACAAGCAACTATCATCCTGCACTCCATCGCAGTGCAGCGAACTTCGCCTGTATACTCTTGTAGGTATTTCCCCTCTACAATACAACAAAAACATTGGCGTTGCCTTCGAGAATATAAATATTAATAATGAAGAACATTCTACGACGTTTCGATCACAACACAAGCGATCGTCCTGATCGTCCTGATGACGATCGCTTGTGTCGTAGTTTTTTGCTATTTTATTTTAACCTATCCACGTGACTTTACCAAAAGACCCAAATAATATGAATTCCTGCAGTCACGAAAGCTTTAAGTCAAGATCATGAAGAACATTCATATTCTTCACGGCCACAATACAGTACCATCATTTAGCCATCGCATGCAACAGTCTATCTGTGCCATGCATTTGCCACGAAGAACCGGCGCCTTTAATGCTCAACACTGCTGGATGAGGGCGTTTACACGCGTGTCGGCCACAGGGGTTTTAGATCATACTTCACCACACTGGTCACTACGGGATGGTGAAGGGTGGGGGTGTGGAAGGTGGAGGCGAGGAGCGGTTCTGATAGCACTTGCTTCTTATGTTAGACATGGCTGAGAATCGAACTCTGGAAGGCCTGCGTGCATTGAGCCGAACGCTTCCACTTTACCACCACTCCACACCCCTATTATGAATACATCTGAATGTAAAAATTTTCATTTTAACATTTGAAATATTTCCGGTCATCGCCCGTAACCGGAAAGGCTCTCCCCACAATTAGTCAGGCTTTGCGGGATTTTATCATAGCGATCGAAATTTCAAAACTATTTCTGATTCTGTGCCTGTTGGATTTTTTTTTTAGTTTAATTAGGCTCTGGATGAGCCGTATTTATATAATGACCGAAAATGCCCCTAAGCCAATGTGCAGCCTAACGGATAGTTTGAAAAAAACCAAGGTCTCCGATTGACCGAAAGAGGCCTGCCCACAGGGATTGGTCAGGAGGTAGACTTTAAAGAGATTGGAGGCAAAGGGTTTTGAACGAAGATAAGGGATCCGTTAGGGGAAAAGGATGGGGATTGGCTGAAGGAAAAACACGGACAGGAAAGTTCGAGAAAGGGGGCTCGAGGAGGATAAAGTGGCTAATAAGTACTTCGTCGTTCGAGTCGTTTCAATTTATATACACAGCTCCTATGGTTAACATGAAAAAACGTGATTTCTATTGGAATCTAGTTCAATCTCCAAATGGAGACCCACAGTCTGGCATAGTGAACCGCATGGCATGTGCTGAGGTTAGCACAGTCGAGCTGACACGGAAGATTTTCATTTATTTTTCTTCATTTATTTGGTATAGCCCTGTGAGCCATTCGGCTCTTGAATCGGGTGCAACCGCAACAAACAAAAAACATGAACAAGAAAACATCTTAAAGTAACTATGTAACTACGTGCGAACAGGAAATCCAAGAAAAGACAGCAAAATATTGCAGAAAAATCACCGTACACCAACGCTGTGTGCAAAAATCCCAGTGGGATGCAAGTCAAACAACAACAACCACAAGACAATTTAGATTAATGCCATCAGTCTAACTCAGATGAGGCACAAGCATTCATGTGGCGGCAACTGGTGGAGCCAGAGGCTGGCAGACTCAGACTCAATATTTATTATTTCAGCTGGTAAAGTCCCTTTGAGCTATGCCCGCCGTTTTACAAGGATGACCAAAGGCCCAAAGACCGTCGGCAGGGGCGGCGGTTATATGACATTGCAGCGAGGCAAATTATTGACACGACAGCCACGCCAAAACTCACTGCACACTGGGTAAACAATTCGTGGCGGAGTGTGAAGGGAAGGTTTACGTTCATGAGCTTTGGTCACGGCTGCTCGAATTGGACTCGCCCCCACGTGCCACTTCAATTGGCTGGAGGCTTCTTCACTCGGCGGGAGTTGAGAAACCAGAATTGTCCAGTTCCTGAATGACAGCACGGGGTGGAGCATAAATGGTACCTGCAATAGCGAATTAAATGCCTGTCTATTAAGTTCAAAGACCATGCACAAATACAGTAGTCATAGGGACCGAGAACAATACACATATTGACAAGCAACAGATGTCAAGTGTTTAGAACAAAGACGTGTGCCCATTGTACATGCAACAATCCACGCAACAATGACAAAGTATCTCTCCACTGAGCAATTCTGCACTTGCCACTAGCAGCCCGCAGACCCCCGAAAGAGATGAACGACGGCCCTGGGTCTCCCTATAAACAGGGTCTCATGCAGAAGCCCAACAGCGACCCCTGGTGAAAGTACCCAATGCGACCAAAAATATCCTACGTCACGTGAGCAAATAGAGTAAATGCAGGCTAATCTTGTTTAACGAGCGTTATTTTTATGAGAATTCGCTATAACGAACAATTTGCAATTTTTACCCATTTGTTCCCAAAGCGAGCATAATGCTCGCTTAGCGAGCGGCGACCGATCTATCCACAATGCGTCCTGTGGCGGTAGGGGGCGCACGGCGGCCGGCAGCTATTTGTTTACCAGCTAAGCTGTGCTGCGTGCCCACGTGTTTCGTCGTTTGGGGGAGGGGGTCTCGTGGTGGCACTGGAATGGGTGGGGGGGAAGTCTGTGGCGGCGCTGATTAATTGCAGACGTTGAGGACAGGAAGTCGCGCTCCATCTCGCATCCCACGCATCGTGGCTATGAACCCAGTAACCCTGATTCGATTCCCAGCCATGGCTAATATCAGTGGCGAGTGTTTTTTGAACCAGTGGTTCTGCATGGCCCCTGCTGCGCCGCCACCCATTAAACATATACCCTTTAAATAACATACATGGCAGGCACCTGCAGACACTATGGTTCTTCATGTGTGGTAAGTGTTAAATGTGATGTTTTATTACTTTCTTAAAACATTCTAATTTGTATAATAAAGTCGTTCAAGAGTGAAATAGTGTGGGGCCGAAACGTGACTAAGCTTTTAGCATGGGAGGCAATGGGAAACTGATGATCGTTTAACGAGTTTTCGCTTACCGAGCAATTTTTTACGGAACGTATCTCGCTCGTTAAGAGAGACAAGCCTTTATCCCGATTACATCAGGGATGCGTTCCTGAAAGGTGCGACGCATACGGCTCTGGAGCCGCAGGTTGCCGACCCCTGCCGTAGCTCATGCTACTGCTACTCCCTTCCCCCCAGTTACGACCAGACCTACCCCAACCCCTATCACTACCCCAACCCCTATCACTACCCCCAACCCCTCCTTAGCAACTCCCGCCTGTTCTCCTGTCACCTTAACCACATCACCACTGTTCATAACTCCACTCTTTATTTCATCCACTATCATAGTATGCACAATTGTATAATTGCTCCCAAGCGCCTTGGAATAAGGTGCGATATCAATGTATACGGTATAAGATGAGACGACGACACGAAAGGGCCTCACCAGGCATGTCCACTTGGTGCGGCCACGTGCACGAGGCGCCAATGTGTGGTGCAGTACCCCACTCAGTCCACCAGGGGGCGCGCGCCATGCACAGACGAACTACCAAAGGCCAATCTCTTTCATCAGTCCTCTCTGCGGACGGGGCTCGCGGATCCGCACAGAGTGATCTCCGGTTAAGTGGGCAAGTGGGGATGAGGCTCAAGGCTTCTTTTCAAGAGAATCCCGCTTCACGCCGGGATGTTTGGCCAATCCCTTTTTTGATAGTGTTTTTTTTTAGTAACTACATTTGTTATAGGCAATTATCACAATCTAGATTGTCCCTGGGCTTGTACAATCAAGTACCATTTAGCAGAGGGCAATCTGCAAACGAATGCGACTTAAATTATCCCCGAGACTTGTAAACAGAAGAGCGACTGTACTCAATGTTTCGAGTTACAGCGCCTCTCAAGCAAAGCTCAGGAATTGCGTGCAAGGTAAAGTTTTGATTTATGCTGTACGTTTCAGTTTAACTACTGCAGCCACTAGTGGTCGCTACGCTTAACGCAAACTCACCTCTTGACTTGCGTGAAGATCAGGGACATGATAAACACGTTCCTTCGGAGTGGGCAGGTAGGGACTTGGTTGGACAGCGCATTCGTGCACGACAGACAAATATGCACGACAGACAAATAATCCCTGGTGGGCAGTGTGGAACCTGTTGTTCCTACCTGTATAATTTCCTTCACTAACCTGCTTCCGTTTCTCCCTTAAAACCCATCTGTTCTCCCTCGCCCATCCTACTACTGCTCCCTGCCTCCGCCCCCAGCTATGACCAGGCATCACCCTACCCCTTTCACGATCCCAATCACTACCAAAACCACTATCACTACCTCTATCACTACCCCCAGCTCAACCCCTCCTAAACCACGATCGCCTGTTTTCCTGTCACCCGAACTACACCACCACTCTTAATGATAATTTTAGAAGCGCTGTAAAGCACCTTGGAACGCGGCGCTATATACATCTATATAAGATAACGACACCAAAGAGCTCACCAGGCAGATCACTTGGTGCAGTCACGTGCACGAGCCCCAACGGGGTTACTGCACCAACTTGTGGTGCAGTAACCAACACAGGCTACTAGGAGGCCGCGCCCCCTAGTGGACTCTGCACAGGCGACCTTCAAAGGCCAATCATCATCAGTCCCATCGACACAGAGTGCTCTCTGTTTACCCTGGCAAGTGGTGATGAGGCTCAAGGATCATGTTCAAGAGATTATCGTTGTTTGACCGATCCATTTTCAAAGGGAGTGTCTTTTTTATGTATGTATTTATGAATGACATCATTGCTCTCCTTGGTTCTTTCGGTAAATGATGAATCCCTGCAGTCACGAAAGCTTTAAATCAACATCATTGCTGTTCTTGATTAATTCGTTCCCATCCAAACAAGCACACAGAGAACTGGGAAAGTGCGCAGTAACCGGCTGTGACCGGAGGCGATCGCTGTGAGGCAGACGCGGAAGAGGCTGAAGCGTCATTGGAAGAAAGCTGGTTTCTGAGACTGACTCGCTTACAGAACCGCCTGCAGATCAACCAACCGGCTCATTGTTGAGTCTCGTCGATCATTCTATTCTCTGCACGTCAATGAGTCATCTCGCGACCCCCGTGCTCTGTGACGCATCGTGAAGGGTCTGCTCCACTCCAACCACCCATCAGCTAGTCAACCTGGTCTGTGCACAGTCCTTATGATGTTCTTCGCCACGTGCATTCTCCCGGTTTGCCATCTGAGTTTGATCAATCTAGAACCAATGCAAAACTCGAGACTCTGGCACCAACGCCAATGGCAGATGTGCGAAACAATACATTGCCGCTCGACTATATCCACACATCGATGATCGAATCACGCTCAGACGTGCTTGCGCCGCTGATTGTCCATCTGGAAAACATTGTATTCAGCGAGGGCTGTTTCCCAAACCAGAATGAATGTTGGCTTGAGCCATAGTGACCCCGAAAACTATCGCCCGAAGTATGTTGACCTTCTTTCACACCGTACGTAGTCAACCATGCTCATCGGAGGTTTGGGGGAAGGAAAACAAACTAAATACAAGAAGCAGTTTTGAAGAAACGAGTTTTCAATCTAGATTTCAAAGTGCATAGCTCAAGTGTCTTCCTAATATCGGAAGGAAGACCATTCCAGATGGTCTTAGAAGCGCATCTGAAAGCGCACGATGCATGACCGAAAAAGTGGACGGATAGCCAAAAGCCGCTGCGAGGTTGACTGGAGTTTGCGTGGTGGTTTATGCTCCTTGACGAGATCAGCAAGGTATTGTGGTTGATTTGCGGCAAGCACTTCGTGTGTAATGAGTGCGACCTTACAATGTATTCGTTCAGCAACCGGAAGACAATGCAGCTCGGTGAGCACCGGACAGACATGGTCGGATCTTGCAGTACCCGTCACGACACGTGCCAAAGAATTGTATACACGCTGCAGTTTGCTAATTCATTTTCTAGACGTCCCGTAGAGTAGTAAGTTGAAGTAATCGAGCCTTGTTGATACGATGCTCCATACCACATTGTTGGGTATGTGATGACACAGTAGTACCCGATTGTGTCCTAGAGCCTGAGATGATAATTGCAGGACCTCACTATATTTTGCACGTGGTGATCAAAACGACATTCTGATCGAGTATGGTGCCGAGGCTTTTTAGATGAGTAGAATACTAAATCCTGGAGTCTGCGATCGCCGCACCTGATCATCCCACACATGTTTTCGCCTGAGCTCGAGTACCAACCAGCAGAACCTCCGATTTTCCTGGATTAAGCAGCAGCATTTCGTTTCGTCAAAAACACACAGACACCACTCGCTTGCAATCTTTGAGGCTTTAATTGCACTGCGGTGTACAATTGTGTATCATCACTATATTGATAGAACTTGATGTCACGCGACGAGATGACATCAGTGATCAGAGAGACATATGTTGAAAATAGGAAGGGCCCGAGGACAAACCCTTGCGGTACGCCAACTAGGCACGGCTATAGGTGATAATTGTTCATAACCCAGCTTGACAAACTGTGATCGAACATGTAGGTATAACTCAATCCACCCCAGTGCCATACCCTATACACTGAACCCTGACCTTTGCTGCCCGATGAGTATCTCATGATTCTGCGTTAAAGTGCGGCACTGGGTCCTTGGGGGATCCCTGAGGCTGTGCGCGACCTCGAGAGCGGATTTTCGTTCCCTGGTCGTTGGCTGCGTTGCCCCGTCACCCAGGGGTGGCGCGTGCGTCAGGGTTGGTGCGAGCCAAGGCCGTAACCATGGAGTCAACATTGTGGGGGGACTAAATCTTCCAGGGGGTGTGGGGGTCCCCCTCCAGAAAAATAGATTAATCTAAATTTGAAAACGAATTTCCTGCCTAAAATAAAAAAACTTTCACTAACACATAGGATGGACTTTTTCTTAGTTTTTTTTTTACAATAATGTCGAATAGTGTATTACGTTTCTCTGTTTTTTTCTTTTTTTTACCTTTTATTGTTTCATTGTATGTAATGGCAGAGATTAGGGATTAATAAAGTACAACCGTAACCACAATCATATAAACAGAAATATATTTTATAGTAATATATTGGGGGGGACATTTTGAGCATATTCGAATATTGGGGGGGGGGGGGTGTCACCCCCCAATATATATTATAATTACGGCCTTGGTGCGAACGGTCATCGCAGTTTTCTGTATCTGTTTTGTCACCACGGTATTCTGTGATTGTCGACAGCCGGGGTCGCTGTGTCATACCTGTCAACCCCTTATCAGTGCTCTACCTGATTGCATACCAATTCAGGCCTTATTGGTCACCCCGTGCCCTTACAAATCTCAAACATTCATCCTACAAAGTCCCATCACAAGGGAGAAACACAAATAGACAAACATGTTTTTCTCATATTAAAACGGCTGTATGCCGTATGGACCTGAAAACTCAATTTCCCTATACAAGAATTCCATGTAAACCCCTATGGGTTGACAGGTATGCTGTGTTAAGCCGGTGAACTATGGGGTGATGTAAATGTGTGCTGTTACTGTTGCCGAGAGCTTTGAAGAGTTGGTTGTACTTGGTTGGCAAGAAATTATGATTCGCTACATTTGGTTTGCGTCCTCGTGCAAAGTGCCTCAGTAGTGCGTAGCGAATCAAGGCATCGTTGACCAATTACAAATTTTGTTATACTAATTTTATTCCGGATCGAGTTATTGTCCATCTTTCCGTCACCGTTAAAGCACGTTTTAAAATCCGCATTGGCGCCCTGTAAAAAAGATATTGCGGGAATTGCATGGAAGAGAAAATGCATCCGAACTCCTCGCTCTCGCACATTCAAAATGAGCAACCCTCAAAGGCTGTCGTCATTATTTGCATTGCTGATATTTGTGTTGTTGCTGTGCTCAAGCACTATGGATCGCCCGTGTAAAATAGTCGGGCAACTGGCCAAATGCTATTATCCGTGCAACAAATAACCTCAAACTCACAGATCGTTGAAAGATCTGAACACCGGTCGGTCTCATCAGTACGCATCTGATAACCAGCTCTGACCCATCACCTTATGCCTAGGAAAGAGGTCAAGTGCTTCTGTGTACACAGTGCACCTAACTTGGCAACAAATCAAGTGATTTGATTGGTCACTGACGTTTGTGGTGCGAATGGCGGCTAGAGATGACGAAGTTGCGTGTTATCGCCACAGAATCAATGCACACGCACACCACAGCGCACTGGTAGATTGTCATTTTATTTCCAGTTCAATTCATTCGTATCACCTCACCAAAAACCCCACAGGAAAGAGAGAAAACCAGACAGCTTTTGAGATAATTTTGTATCGTGCGTGTATATTCTGTTATTAGAAAATGCATGTACGGTATGTATTGATGGACTGCACATATATGTCTGAAATATCTGTCGTAGAGGATCGTAATATGCATCTAGGATGTCAATTGCATTACATTTCACATATAAAAGAGATATTTTACGTGCTAAGCACTTTCATTTTGTGGGACGTTTTGCAATCGTGTGAAGGAAGTGTGTGCTGAGCCGGGTGTGTGCTTCTAACACGTGCTGGTGGTATGCACGTGTTGGCGGTGTGTGAGTGTGCATCGTGGGTGTGTGTGTGTGTGCGTGCCTGTTGGTGTGTGTCCGAGTGTTGTTGCAGTGTTGCACGGGGCCGTGTGGTCGGTGTTCAGCTTCCACTCTTTACTTCTTTTGCTGGAAGTATCTGACGAACTCTGCACGCGAAAACACAACAATCGTGTGTAAATTAGGTTATGCGAGGTACGGTTAGTCCTCGGGTTACGGACCTCATTCGTTCCTGAGACCCGTTCGTAAGTCGAACGGTTCATACGTTGGAACACAATAATGCACCGTATTTAAATTCCCATACGGTAAGTTTAATGGAATTAAGAAGAAATATTGCACATTTGCATGTAACACTGTTAAAAAATACTGTATAGCAAATAAAACATAAAATAAAGTAACATAAGTAGAAGAAAAAACTTTGTTTTCACTTACCTTGAGTCTTGATGCTGGCTTGTCAGTCGGAAGGGGGGCAATGAATCACCACAATTGTTACAGACACGCACGGGGCATGCAAAGCACGCAAGCACGCGTGCACACACACACACACATGGGAGCACGCACACACAAAAAGACCACCCACACACCCCAACGACAACAATCTCCCGTGTAGCCTTAAGAGGCCGTTGGGGCAAATGCTGTTAGTGAACAGCGCCGTTGAGGGCCTGCACGGCACACGAGGGGGTGAGTTGCCAGCGATGATGTCTCTCACCGCTGCTGCTGATCTTGCCATCCTTGTCCTTGTCTGCTGCCACGTAGAAGCTGTCCAGCTGAGCCTCGCTGAGTCCAAGGATCGAGAGGCCGGCCTTCAGCTCCGCCTTGCTCAGGCTTTTGTTGCCATCCTGGTGACAAGGGGCACACTCGCGGTTTTAATGACCCGTAGCTCTTCCATTCTAGCCTATGGCAGCAATATGTTCAGGATCTAATTCCCAACGTCGAGGTCTGCTAGCCAGGAGAGAGTTCGTTTAGTTTTGCAATTCCTCCTCCAGTGAAGGAGGGCAGACTATATTTTTTTACTATATGGTCCATAGTTTTGGTAAGACCCATATTGACCAGCGTGGTCATATCCCTTAAATTAGTGCTTTGCAATGTCTTTAAAATAAATATTCGGCACGCCAATTAAATTATCATCATTTTTGTTTACCCAGCAAACTCTTACCAAGTCTCAAGACTATTTTTCAGGAGGGACCTGCCAAGTGTTCACAGCAGGGGACGATGTTCTTTTGTCTAACCCCACATGAGTAATTTGCAGATTTTGTTTTCCAGCACTGTGATGTTTGAACATTACCAGTTGCATTGTATTTTTTGTTGCTTTTGGTGTAAATCGAAGGCCCGGGAGGAAACCCAGGCAGAACACCGGGAGAGTATGCCGTGTCTATAAAGAGGAGCGGTGTGACGAGGAACGGTGGAAAAGTGTTTGGTGCACTGCTTTTTTATGAACCCAGCAAGAGCTAATCAGCATGGCGAAGTGTGGTCAAAGAACCCCATGACTGAAAGTCCTCTGTGCAGATACCTCAATCCGGCCGTAAGACAGACGCAACCGCTAGATGTTTCTGCATGATCTGTTATGGCCCGTAAGTTGGTGCCTATTTTACTGACCACAGTGAGAGGATGATGGTGACAATACGGTACAATTTTTTAAGTCGAAGTTTCATCGCTTACCTTGTCCAGAGCCTTGAACTTGGCCTCCAGGTCTTCACACTGGCAGAAGGGAGTGAGACAGACACGGAAACATGGCATTTTAACAGTGCAGTTCGGTTCGGTCCATTGCTCTACATTTAACGGGGAGCGTGACATCGTAATGGCATGGCATGGGTCTCTGTCGCCCTGAGTGGCCATCCATATTTGGGCGACCGAATAAAAGATGTAAATGTTGTACCACATTTTTTTTTATTTCTAGCCCCTTTTAAGACATCACTAGAATTTGCATCAGTCGGTCACAACTGCCAGAAAATCCCTCGAGGAGGCTTCTTCAAGAACTGGATTTACAAAGGGGGGAGGTTGGGGATTAAACATAACATATGTTTATATTTTACCTGGAGCGTCCCTTGACATGGAATGTCTAATTTGCAAGGGTCTCCAAATATATTTGAGAATTCACTCTTGTCATCCCCTTTGACCACCTTGACGCCCATATAATGTGCGCTATTTGTAGCAGTGTTTATGCCACTCTAATATGTAGCATTGTACATGCATTTGCATGCCCCGTGGCAATACATAACCTCAGCAGTGGCACCCAAGCGACAGGATGGCACCGTGTGTGGCGGCGTCTGTCCTGTGTGCGGTGCACAGGCGTTGTCGATCTCTCACCTTCTTCGATGGGCAGCTCATGTTGAAGCGACGGAAGTAATGCTGACGAGTCGGAAGGAATTATGAAGAGTTGACCTCGTGCTGTGCCTTTCTGTGGGCATCAACCCGGCTTTTATAGCAGAACCTGGGGTGTGTCCCCATCGCGCGTGTGTGGGGTGTGGTGGGGGTTTGGGTGGGGTAGGGTGTGTTTGGGCGGGTGTAGGTGTGCAGGTTCAAATGTTGCAGTGTGTAATGGAAAATACTATTTCTGTACATGAGTGTGTTTAATTGAGTGGTAGTGTAATCCTTAGTGCGCTACTAATCCGGCAACCCGAGCTCGATTCCCACTCACGGCCAACGCCAGTGATGATTATCTTATTTTATTTTATACCTAGATGACTTTACCGAAAGAACCAAAGGGTATGGCTTCCTGCAGTCACGAAAGCTTAAAATCAAGAATGAGTATCTTACTTTAACACGTAGGCTTTCGCGACCAACATCATCCATAATAGAGGTTTTTTTGGGTTGGATCACATAAATATACCAGGTCCCTGTGGGGTGGGCTGGTAGGAACAAACAAATGAATGGCTATAATAAAATGAAATGGCAAAAAATGGGCGCCAATAAGTGAACGGAAACGTAGACGTAGTGGAAGATAGGAAACAATAAAGTAGTAGTAACCGTTGTGGAAAAAATACTAGTATTTCAAAGTATGTACCTACGTGAGTGCAGCTTGGAGCAGACATAGTGAGTAGTAACAATCTGCACGATATGCAGATTGTTATGCAGATTGTTACTACCCGTGCCGCGGTAGCCCCGCCCAGCCCCGCGTAGCCCCGCCCAATACACCCCTAGCGGGGGAGAAATTGCCAGGCCTGGCTCTAGGCTGGAGACCCGCCGACGACGGGGAGGTAGGGAGTGTATTTTAATGTAAAAGCTTAAAATTTAAATGTTTCTATTTAAAAACACGAGGGAATGTAACAGTGTTAAACATTAACTCCCTTTCACACACGCGGGGGTACGATACGAAGGGAGAGTGTGAGGCCTAGTTCTAGGCTTGAGGCCTAGTTCTAGGCTTTAGGCCTAGCTGTAGGCTTTAGGCCGCTGCGAGTTAATTTTTAATTTAAAAGTTTTAATTATTTATGTAAAAGTTTTCAATTTAAATGTTTCTATTTAAAAACATCAGGGAATGTAACATTGTTAAACATTAACTCCCTTTCACACACGCGGGGGTACGATACGAAGGGAGAGTGTGAGGCCTAGTTCTAGGCTTGAGGCCTAGTTCTAGGCTTTAGGCCTAGCTGTAGGCTTTAGGCCGCTGTGAGTTAATTTTTTATTTAAATGCTTTAATTATTTATGTAAAAGCTTTAAATGTATTAAAAACATAAAGGAATGTAACATTGTTAAACATTAACTCCCTTGCACACACGCGGGGGTACGATATGAAGGGAGAGTTTGAGGCGTTGTTCGAGGCTTTAGGCCTAGCTGTAGGCTTTAGGCCGCTGCTAGTAAATTTTTAATTTAAAAGTTTTAATTAAAAGCTATCTGTGGGAATTATAAGGGAATGTTATACACTTGTTTCGACAGGAAAGCCGAAAGCGTCACTGAGTGTAAAGGTTTTTGTAGGGTCATGCCAAGTGTTTGCAGTAGGGGGCGATGTTGATACACGGACGGACGGACGGACGATATAATCTATTGGTGGCTGGTCCACTTCGTTCCTACCAGTATAAATGTGTCGTTAGATCCCGCCACCATCCAACACTGCTAACTAGCAAGTGTTGTCACGTAAACAAAACATGCCAATTTGTCACTAGTACAGCACACCGGTGTGTTGGAGAGCCAAGCCACAACATTTACAATCTGAGTACGACGTTTCACCAGTAATTACAACTAGCTTCATCAGGCGACAGCCAGATTTGTGGAGTTGAAATTGTGTCTGTGGCTTGCAAGCCCACTGGCTATCAACAAATACTCATTCATGAAGCCATCCATATGTATAAACACAGATACAATTTCAACCGAGAAGATGGATACAAACTGAGCAATCATTGGAAGGACGTTATTAACTAGTTCAAGTCATAACTGGCTGTGATGTTTCCATCCTACCTTCCGATGTTAGTAGTTATTATCGACTCTCTAGTTTTACAAGAACAGGTCAAATGTCTCGCACTAACACAGCCACCGTTGCTCGTGTCCTCGATGTGGCAGTGGCTCTATGATCTTACATTGACATGCTAATCTCTTACATTGGCATGCTATTCTCTTACATTGACATGCTAATCTCTCACAATACAATGGCCACCTCCGCACCTTCGTCATCGTGGAGGTAGCTCTCCGATCTTACATTTACATGCAAATGTCTCACTTTAACATCACTATCCCCGCCCACTTCGTTTATGACTCTTGGGCTACACCCATTTCAAACCTTTAAAACAGCCTGCCTCAGCAGCTTTCCCGCTATGTTTTCTCCTGATGACGATTGCTTGTGTTGCGATCGAAACGTCATAGTTTTATTATTATTATTTTTGTTCTTTTCTTTGAACCTATCTACGTAACTTTACCAAACGACCCAAGAATATGAATTCCTACAGTCACGAAAGCTATAAGTCAATGTTCAATGCCCTGTTGATTTTTGCATCATTATAACCGTTCATTTGCAGTGCTTCTTTAACATGTTTAATTTCACTTCTCAAACTGTCACCATCTGACACTTTCTCGGCTCTATGAATGAGCGTCTTGATAAGAGCAGATTTCTGTGCGGGGTGATGGTGTGACTCTGCATTCAGATCGGTGTCGCTATGCGTTTTCTTTCGGTAAACACTATTATTGAACAATTTCGACCCCATCTGAGCAGAATATCCAGAAATGGTAGAGTTTCGTCAGCTTCCACTTCCATGGTGAACTGGATGGCACGGTACATAAAATGAAAAAATTATATCTGGTACAAAAGATGTTAACGAAGCTATCAACAGATAGCTTTAACTGCACTTGTGGCAAATGCTATGTTGGGCAAACAGGACGAATGATCAGCACGAGATTAAAAGAACATCAGATAAATATTAAATACCTCCAAATACAACTGTCAGCAGCAGAACACGCGTGCCAAAAAGGACATTCAATTGATTTTGAATTAAAACTTTCGTGACTGCAAGAATTCATATTCTTTGGTTCTTTCAGTAAATTCACTAAGATAGAAAAATAATAATAAATAGAAAGTGAATACAACTAAATAAAAAGAATAAAAAACAAGACACTAATATTGACTGTAGCCTGGTTCTAAATCGGAGTGAGTGTACTGGCAGTCTATAATTTAGACTGTAGCCTGGTTATTACGTTTGGTGAGTTTAGTGGCAGTCTATAATGTAGACTGTAGCAATGGTTATTAAGCTGGGTGAGTGTACTGCCAGTCTATCATGTAGACTGTAGCCTAGTTCTTAACCTCGGTGAGTGTACTGGCAGTCTATAATGTAGACTGTAGCAATGGTTATTACACTGAGTGAGCATACTGGCAGTCTATAATGTAGACTGTCGCCTGGTTCTTAACCTGAATAAAATAAAACACTATGTTTCGATCGCAACACAAGCGGTCGTCATCAGGAAAAGGGGGGTTAGCCTCTAAAGGCAAACTGTTTATAAAGGTTTAGAGAAAGTGTGTCAGCAGCATGGACGGGGCAGCTAATGTTAATGTGGGAGGAAGCAACAACAACGCAGTGGGCCTACACCAATCAAAGGGCCGCCAGTCAATCATTGCACCTAGCTCCACACACCCACACTGCTGACAGTGGAGGTTGACAAGAAAACACAAATTACGTCATTACCCAAAGTGGTTGATGACATCTTTCCAATGATTGCTGAGTCTATAACCATCCTCTCAATTGAAATTGTGGCTGTGTCTGTGTATATGGATGGCTTCACGAACGAATCTTTGTTGATAGCCAGTAGGCTTGCAAAGTACCATCGTCTGAGAGCAATCAATTTCGTGTGAGCCAGCCGCATTTAAATAATGATCAGCCACGGCAGAAGTATTGGTCATACCGTGTTTCAAATCTGCCTTATGCTCACGAACACCATCCGATACATGTCGCTTAGTTTCCCCAATGTAACTGCTGCCACAGATACAGCTTAGTTTGTAGATGCCGGGATATTGCATGTCAGGAATCTTGTCCTTCATAGATGGGATCAGATCACGAATTTTATCTACTGTGTTAAATCGGACCTGGATCTTGTTTGTTCATGATTTTGGAAATATTTTTGGTTACCCCTGCTATGTATGGCAAGGTGATGGTTTTGATTGCATCCTCAGATGACTCCTTCCTCACGGTTGGGGTGATGGCTTTTCGGATTGTGTAGTCAGAATATCCATTCGCCTTGAGAGCTTGGTGTACGTGTTTGAGTTCACTGGTTAGGTGTTCATGGTCGGAGATACGTTGAGCTCTATGGTGTAGTGCTTTGATGAGGGAATTCTTCTGGGATGGATGGTGGTGGGAGTCAGGTTTTAGGTAGGCGTCAGTATGGGTTGCTTTCCTATAGACAGAATGACTCTTTGAGCCATCTGGTCTCTTTTTGATTAGGACATCCAAGAAAGGTAGCATGCCATATTTTTCTATCTCCATGAAGAATTTGAAGGCTGTGTGTAATTGATGTGGTTGAGGAATTGGTTCAGAGCCAGTCGGTCATGTGGCCTCTTCCACAAGGACGGGTGTAGAGTGGATGCCTGGATGACGGCCATCTCAAAATCTTCCATGAAAATATTGGCTACAACCGGAGATAAGGGAGAACCCATTGCGGTACCTGCAGTTTCTTTGTAGAATGTTCAATTCGAGGTGAAGTATGTATTGGTGAGGCAGTGTTTTATCAGGACCGGTACATCAGCATTTAATCCTTGTTGAACCAAATCTTCAATGGTTGCAATGGTATCAGGCACAGGAACTTTGGTGAACAAAGAAACTACATCGAAACTAATGAGCAAATCACCTGGGGACAGTGAGATGTCTTTAATTGATGATACCAGGTGAGCTGAGTTAAGTACAGAAGAGGTGGTCTTACCAGTGAATGGCTGCAAGGTCTCAGACAGATATCGGGCCAGTTTGTAGGTGGGTGAGCCAATGGTGGAGACGATGGGACGAAGGGGTGTACTTTCTTTATGGATTTTTGGTAAGCCATATAGTCTGGGTGGTCTAGCAGCAGAAGGTTTTAAGGAAACCCGTTTGGTCTGTTCAATTAATGAAGCTGAATCAGTGATGATACTGTTCGTTTTTGTAACGAGGCTGTTGGTCGGATCTCTTTTAATTTTTGTGTAGCTACCATCATTAAGTAGGTCCTGAATTTTGTACAATAACAAAATTCAGGGCCTATCATGGACGAAACCTTAACCTTGTGTTCCATGTTGGCCATGAAAAGTGCTCGCTCATAGCACTTGGCCTTACAGTAAAAAAGGATATATGGGGGATCTTCGTCTCTGTTGCCTGTTTAAAGAAAAAACAATATTTGTGGCGCCAGTCAGCAACACCGAAAGATGTTATTTGGCTGATTACTCTTAGAGTGGACGATAACAGGTATTGAATCTGGACTGGTGTGGGGTGGGGCCGGCTTCTAACCCATCCATCATATATTTAACTACCAAATAACCACAGAAAATAATGAATATAAAAAAGATTGGCCAGAGGCACAAGGGCAGAGAGGTGTTTACAATATCCCTGGCTAATCTCGGTTTGGTGGAGCCAGGGTATGACGGTTGGTCGGGGTCCAATAGGACCCCTCTCGAAACCTCTCGTAAAATAGTCCAGCCCACCAGAGCTCGCAGCACGCAGCCAATCTTCAACACAGCTCGACCGAATCGAAGAACCGACTTTCACCAATACAACTTTCATAAAAACAAAAGTGAACTATACAATCACAAAACCATCGCATTAACCAACCCCGCTCGCGTCTCCCCCGAGCAGTCACCCAACCGCACGATGGGGTCTCGACTCTGGACACTTTTCCGGGCCTTGTGCCGGTGGAGCAGCTTACAGCTTCCGACCCCTGAGATCTGATACAGTAAAGGGGCCGTCCATAAATGGCGTCACACACCTGGGGGGGGGGGGGGG
>CM025607.2:6155683-6200652 GCA_014621495.2 Entosphenus tridentatus | reverse complement strand
AGAAATGTGACGTCACATCAAAATGCGCAACTTTAAATGAATATAGACAACACGTTCTACTTCATTAAAGAGACTTTTAAATAAATGTTTTCTCCTACAACATCGGAGTGCAGCGCCACATGAAATACGCACTACAATGACAATAGTTTAAAGCGATTTGAAGCATGTTTTATTTTGGGGGGGGGTTGGGCAGAGCATGGTGACGTCATATTTGAGGGGGGGTCTGACTTTTTGTGACGCCGTGTGACGAAGGGGGCGGGGGTAAAAAATCGTCCAAAATCGCGTGACGTCATTTATGGACGGCCCCAAAGACACTCGCCTGTCACTAGTTGCAGCAGGGTAATTGCCCGGGAGACGCGCAGCCTCCGTACTCAGTGGTGCTGGAGACGTTGAACGCCCATGGACTTCAGGTTGCAGAAATGTGGAGGCCTGAGAGTTTCATTGACGGCGAACCAGAGGTCGCAACCGGGTACCCGATACCCGTACCCTACCCAATACCCGGCTACCCGTACCCGGCCAGGTACGGGTACCCGTTTGCGACCCTGGTGCGGCCGGGTACGGGTACGGATAGACCGTGAGTCACTGGTGAGTAACCGTTTGTCACTAATTTTCCAACGTCTTGTCTCTTCTCACAATTCAAGTTCCTAGAATCAACCCACCCGCGCCTGCAACATGGCTTCATCCCAGAGGTCGCAATCAGGTACCCGATACTCGTACTCTACCCGTACCCGGCCGGGCACGGGTAGGGTACCCGTTTTCGACCCTGGTGCGGCCGGGTACGGGTAAGGAATCAAAATCCGTTTGCAACCTCTGCGGCGAACTCTCCCTCCTTGAAATCGCACGCAGGGCAGGGCACGACCACCACGGTGGCCGGCAGTGGGCGCAATACCACCCTGCCTGCAAACTCGAGAAGAACCTGTTAACAATACACTTCCCGTAGCAAAACATCTAGCTGAATCATCAGAGCTATTAAAACACCCTGCCCGCATCAAATACTGCCTGAGAAACCCCACGACACCCTGTTTATTTAATATTTTGTCAATAATCCAACATACAAACATCCGTGAGAAAACAAACATGTAATGAACGCGTAACATTTTGAGGTGAACCCCTCTCAAGAAGGGGTTCTGCTGGAACACAGCGCTACCATCACAGAGGTGACGATTGGGAGTTGCACATTTCCAGGGGGGGGGGTCCACGCAGGGGCCGGGGGGATAATATAACCAAACAAAACCAAATATTAAATAATATACACGCGATATCTAAGTTTGTAATTTTTTTATTTTCTCAAGGAGCAACGGATGTCATACGTTTGCAAAAATAGTGTAGTGTCAAGAGTCCATCCCCTCTCCCCCGGCCCCCCTTTCTCTGACAATTCAAACAGGGTTCAGCAAAAACGGGGACCATGTAGCCTCATTTTCTAAACCCTTCCCTTTAAGTTTATGACTAAGGTGCTCCATTCCAACCAAGACAAGCAGAGCTATCTGCCAAGAGTCCCCAAAAAGGGGGTTCATGATCTTTCCAATTTGCCAGGAGAGTTTTCCTTGCTAAAATGTAGGTTTGGAGTAGCGCGTGCTGGTGCGTTGTCACTCCTCTTGGCTTTAAGCCCCACAAAGTTGAGTCCACTGAGGGGCTCAATTCCGTGCCACCAATCCGGTTAGAATAATCCATTGTCTTCGTAAACCGGTGACGCCCTCTCTGCCTGAAAGACTGTGCAACAACCTGTAAATCACTTTTCTCATGAACTCTCCACCTGAAAACTTAAATATAAAATATGATCATACACGTGAATCAGCATTGTACCTTTTAAAATGAACGTCCACGGAAATGCCTAAGGCACACCTATTAAAATTGGAAAACACCCTAACCACTTTACCTAGAGCCTCAAATATCATAAATGTAAAATACCCTCTGCCCTGAACTTTGATTATATTTAGAAAATGATTTAATGGATCATAGCCACGATGCGTAAGTTAATGTGTACACACCTGTATTGCACAATGCATGTTTTTACCTGCTCCTGTGTCCGTGTTGCTGTCTGCCTCTAAAATATCAAAACATTATTCTCCCTGTGCATGGCTACCATATATACACTCCCGTCCACCACTTATCCAGCTCCTCTGGGCTCAACGGACTCCGCAGCCCGTACCGTCTTCTCTCCAGCACTGCAGGAGGTGGCTCCCTCGTGCGCTTTTTTTCAGGTGAGGTTGGGCTCTCACATGGCGTCAGGCCGCAGCTCCTGGGCGCGCCTCTCTCGCCCTCCAGCAGGAAGAGGAGCAGCTCGCAAGGACCCCTAAATAGGCCTTGAAAAGTTCTTACTGACAGCACTTGGCCTAACAGCCAATAAGGCTATACGGGGGATCTTTGTCTATGATGCCTGTAAAAAAAACTTTGTGGCGCCAGTCAGCAACACTGAATGAAAGATGTTATTTGGCTGATTATTCTCATGGTGCGCAATGATAGGTTTTGAATCTGGACTGGTGCGGGGCGGGGGCTTATAACCCGTCCACCATACATTTAAATGCCAAATAACCACATTAAAATGAATCGTAATAAGATAGGCCAGAGGCAGACGGGCACATGTATTTACAATGGTTAGGTGGAGCAAGGGGACTAAAAGCCCCCATTGGAGAGTCTCCACAAACAACAAAACATTACTATGGCTGGCCACGTGCAATATCCAAACACTTTCTTGGGAAGTGACGTTGCCATCCCTTTGTCGGGAACTAGACTAGTACTGCCTGGATCTCTGTGGAATAGAGGAGGTCTGGTGGACTGGTTTCTGGCCCCTGTCACATTGAGTGATGGGTGGCTAGTCCATTGGATTGGAAATTGTGGTGGTCGTGACCTTATAAACTATTTTATATCTACCAGGGCAATTAAGCAACGGTTACTAGGGTTTTCTTGGCTGGTATTACCCACTTAACGTCACAATATTACCATATTTCTCAATGAGGAAAGGGACTGTTTTTCCATCTTACATATGCTGATTGCTTGATAATATAATTGACTGTTTATGAAGCTTTGCATGCAGAGGGGCCTTGTTATGAGTTCCACTAAAAAAGCCTTCCATCCTTTGTCATGGAACATTCCACACTTAATCTTGATTTGAAGCTTTCGTGACTGCAGGAATCCATACTCTTTGGTTCTTTCGGTAAAGTCACTTTGGTTCTTTCAGTAAAGACTTTACCGAAATAACAAAAGAGTATGGATTCCACACTCATCCTCAAACCCCACAAATGCTGGAGTAATAGAGATGATGGAGGAGATTCCATAAGTGAGCAGTCTGCTCATCTCTAGCTGTGTCAATATTAATTGTTTGAGCAAAATTATCTTTTCACCAGCTACGTAAGGCTGTGTGGAAGCTGCATGGCCTGTCGTGCCACACGAAGCCCTGTGCCTTTTTGGCAACAATCAAGCCCTCTCCTCTTTGTGAAAACGTGGACCCCTTTAACAGGACCACCCGTGTCAGCTTGACGCAATAAGGTTGACCTGTCCTAGTATTCATCCTGGGATTAATGTGACTTTATTGTGTGGAGCAGATCACAAGAGCTTGTTTTGTAAAAAAAAAAAAATCCGTGTTGCTGTTCAACATTTCTGGAAAACCCTTATCGCTCATCGACAACGTGGTTCCATTCACTATCCCACTTTATTTCGTTATTGATCAAAATTACAAGCTTGCACCTCTACCTAACTTTCTGATGGCACCCCTTGCTCTTACATTATGTTTGCACTGTCTTTTTTTATTCACGTGTGCTTCGTCTACGACCGTTAAGTACGTCGTTATGCAATATTCCTCGAATACCCTGTACACGTTCTTTGCGTTACTGATGTTGTTGTATTTTGTTTTTGTTGTTGTGCTCAAGCACCACGGACCCCCCCGTGTAAAATAGTCGGGCAACTGGCCAAACGGGATCATCCGTGCAACAAATAACCTCAAACTCACAGATCCTTGAAAGATCTGGGCACGGGTCCCATCAGTGAGCATCTGCTAACTAGCTTTGACCCGTGACCTTATCACCTTATGCCATCGAACATTCACCACTAGAAAAGAGCTCAAGTGCCTCTTTGTACACAGTGCACCGAGCTTGGCGCAAGTGCCATGATTGGTCGCTGATGTTTGTGACGAAAGGCGGCTGGAGATGACGAAGTTGCGTGTTATCGCCACAGAATCAATGCACACGCACACCACAGCGCACTGGTAGATTGTCATTTTATTTCCAGTTCAATTCATATCACCTCACCAGGAACCCCAGAGGAAATAGAGAAAACCAGACAGCTTTTGAGGTGGTTTTGTATCGTTTGTGTGTGTTCTGTTATCAAATGCATATGCGTATGTATTTATGGACTATACATATATGCCTGAAATACCTTTCCTACAGTATAGTAATATGCATTTATGATGTCAATTACATTACACTACACATATGACAGATATTATTCGTGCTAAGCACTGTCATTGTTTAGGATATGATATTTTTGTCCGTGTGGTGAAGGAAGTGTGTGCTGAGTCGGTGTGTGCTTCTAACACGTGCTGGTGGTATGCACGTGTTGGCGGTGTGACAGTGTGCATCGTGGGTGTGTGCGCCTGTTGGTGCGTGTCCGAGTGTTGCAGTGTGCACGGGGCCGTGTGGTCGGTTTTCAGCTTCCACGATCACTCTTTACTTCTTTTGCTGGAAGTATTTGACGAACTCTGCACGCGAAAACAAATCAAGCACGTGTCAATTAGGCTACGCAATGTACGTATCCTTGAGCTATGTATAATCGGTGAAGACGCATAACGTGTCGTCTGTTTTCATTGCTCTTCGACGTCATTGCTTTACTTGCCGACGTGTCTGGGGTCACGTGGGCACCCAGTCACTGACGCCTCAATGGGTTCAGAGCCCCTGATAGTTATTAAGTCAGCACATCCATTCAAATATATATTTTGTTCAGAGAGCACTGTTAAGAATCGGCAAGCCGGATAGCGCATATATGCATCATACTGTAGAGAGTTATGACTGCTTATTGATGTTCTGCCGACGATGATGTCTCTCTCACCGCTGCAGCTGATCTTGCCATCCTTGTCCTTGTCTGCTGCCAGGTAGAAGCTGTCCAGTTGCGCCTCGCTGAGTCCAAGGGACGCGAGTCCGGCCTTCAGCTCCGCCTTGCTCAAGCTTTTGTTGCCATCCTGGTGACAAGGGGCACATTCGCGGTTTTAATGACCCGTAGCTCTTCCATTCTTGCCTATGGCAGCAATACGTTCAGGATCTAAGTGCCAACATTGAGGTCTGCTAGTCACGTGAGGGCTTCAGGAAAGAGTTCGTTTAGTTTTGTAATTCCTCCTCCATTGAAGAAGACTATAGTTGTTTACTATATGGTCCATAGTTTTGGTATGACCCGTACTGACCAGCGTGGTCATATCCCTTAAATGAGTGCTTTGCAATGCCTTTAAAATAAATGTTTGGCACGCCAATAAAATTATCATCTTTTTTTTTTTACCCAGCAAACTCTTACTGAGTCTCAAGACTATAATTTTGTGGTTATATTACCAACCACAGTGACAGGATGATGATGGTGGTGACAATACAGTACAAATGTTGAAGTCGAAGTTTCCGTCGCTTACCTTGTCAAGAGCCTTGAACTTGGCCTCCAGGTCTTCAGGCTGGCAGAAGTGAGTGAGACACACACGGGAACATGGCATTTTAACGGCGGAGTTCTATTCGGTCCATTGCTCTACATTTCACGGGGAGGGTGGGATCATAATGTGATTGCATGTGTCTCTGCCGCCACGCGAGCATTCGATGGCGTTCATCTCCGGTCTCGAGCCAGTGGTAGAAATACCATGCGCTTGATTTGCTTGGAGGTCCAGTACACAGCAAACACTCAAGTGTGTGTGCCTGGGGCAATGACGTCGCTGCCACACGGTGGCGGCAACGTCGCGAACGGCGATTTCCTGCTCAAATTACCATTGAGGTTGTGCTCTTCCCTCATCGTCTTTAACTAGTGCTGGAAATTCCACCTTCGTATGGCGGCGGGAGGTGGGGGGGTAATTTTTGTAGGATGACGACCGTCGTTGGTCCGTCAGCCCCCGAGGGATGATGAGCCGAGTTAACCGTCGACCAGGATATGGACGCATTCGTCCAAATGAATTATTTCATTCGCATTAACGTGCCGCACATTGCTGGAAACGAGTCCATACCGATGTACAAATGGCACATGAGATGAGCATGAAAGATTAACATGTTAAAATAACCGTAAAAATATTAAAAATTGTCTATTTGTAATATTCAACAAAATCTCAACACCATTTGTCATTAATGCTGTAACGTAGCAAAATAACCACAGAACAGGGCCGTGGTCATACGATATTTTATCTTTGCATGGCTGTTAACACATTCCCCTAATTTATATATCTTTACATTTGTACATAAGTGTTTATTTGCTTAGATTGCAGAACACTGCAATACCGAATCTCCCAAATTTTGTAGTATTTTAAAAAATTGTGAGCTGTTATACTATCGGTTTTCAATGATTTAGGCCCACCCTGTGTCACGGGAACATGACATTTTAACGGTGCAGTTCGGTTCGGTCCATTGCTCTACATTTCACGCGGAGAGTGACATCGTAATGGGATGGCATGGGTCTCTGTCGCCCTGAGTGGCCATCTATATTTGGGGGACCGAATCAAATATGTAAATGTTGTACCACATTTCATATTTCTAGCCCCTTTTAAGACATCACTAGAATTTGCATCAGTCGATCACAATTGACAGGAAATCTCTCGAGGAGGCTCCTTCAACAATTGTATTTACAAAGGGGGAAAGTTGGGGGTTAAACAGGTCATATGTTGTTAATATTTTACCTGGAACACCCCTTGAGATGGAATGTCTCATTGCAAGGGTCTCCAAATGGATTTGAAAACCCACTGTTCTGTCATCTTCCTTGACCGCCTTGACTCCCATTTAATGTGCACTATTTGTAGCATTGTTTATGCCACTCTGATATGTAGCATTGTACATGCATTTTCATGTCCCGTAGCAATACATAACCTCAGTAGTGGCACCCAAGGGGCAGGGTGGGACCGTGTGTGGCGGCGTCTGTCCTGTGTGCGGTGCACAGGGGCTGTCGATCTCTCACCTTCTTCGATGGGCAGCTCATGTTGAAGCGACGGAAGTAATGCTGACGAGTCGGAAGGAATTATGAAGAGTTGACCTCGTGCTGTGCCTTTCTGTGGGCATCAACCCGGCTTTTATAGCAGAATATGGGGTGTGTCCACATCGCGCGTTCGTGGGGTGTGGTGGGGGTTTGGGTGGGTAGGGTGTGTTCGGGCGTGTGTAGGTGTGCAGGTGCACACGTTGCAGTGTGTGCGTGCGTGTGTAATGGAAAATACCATTGCTGTACGTGTGTGCAATTGAGCGGTTGCGTGACTCGATTTTCGCTCACGGCCAACGCCAGTCACGATTTTATTAACCAGTCCTGAACTTCCCCTACAAATGAGTACTGTGCCTGGTATGTTAGTCCCTCTGGCATGATGGCATCAAACGACAAGGAGTAGGTCTATTTTTGAATAAAGGATCAAAGGGCTCCTGCAAGTGCGGCCATGAGGTTCATGTGTACGTGAGTGCCATGCTGATGTGGGCTGTCCAACCTACATCGTCTTTTCCCAATATTCTGCACAGGCCACGGCTTCTGGTGTTGGCATTGTCCATTCTTGAGGAGTGCGTTGCAGTGCTGCAGGGCATCTCAGGAGATGATCTATGCGGTTTGCGTCTTCTGACAATCACATTTATCAGTTGTGTAGACCCCCCCCCCCCCCCCATGATTTCATGAGAGAGTTGCGTCTACCGAAACCCACTCTCAGTCTCTTTAGGCTTCGCCATGTGAGCCATTTGGAACTGGGAGCCAGATGTGAGCTCCTCACTGGGAGGTGCTTCCTCTACGGGTCCTCCATTCAGCAGCTTTGTCGCTGGACTTTTCCAATTCTATTTGCCAGACGGAAGTTCTGGCAGATTCCGGTGATGCGGTACAGTGGTACAGTGGAGCACAATAAGCTGTGTCTCGATGAGAGGCGACGGCGGTGGTGCTGGCTGATGGCCACGTAGCAGATGACGGACGTCCCACTCAAGGACTTGCCGGTCGTGGTCACCTGCTACTCTCCTCCTGATGTTAGGGGGCGCTATTCCAGATTGTGCATATAGACAGGAAACAGGGTGGCTCTCAGGCACCATGCCATAACTCTGCACGTATCATTTATGTTGATGTTGACATGTTTACAGGCGGAGCATGTATATTCAGGCAAATAGAAATAAAGTGCGTAGAGTGGTTGCTTTTGTCCCCACCGAGGATGAACGTCTGAGGAATACAGGCAAAGGTGATAAAAGTCTGCTGCCTTGCATGACCTCTCTCAGTTGTTGCCTCAAAGTGGCCTCTTTGGGATAGAGTATCGATTATGGTGAGCGATGGCACAGTGGTTATCAATCTGACTTCGATTGTTACCCACAGTTAACATCAGTGGCAAGTGGCATCATAACGTGTCCTGGGTCTCCCCTAGCAGACTCAGTAGTGTCTGGTGTGATGTGTGCATATCCAAACTGGGGGGTGGGGTGGAGTGGGGGGAGATAGCTAGGTGTGGTTCTGGCCACACAACACCTTGTTGTGCGCCATGTCTATCATCATCAAACACCAACTGTCACCAGATGCTGTAAAACTACACGGGTGATGTTTGTCTGTACGTGTGGATGTGTGGTCAAGACCGTAAATATGATTGTGTGTTTGCTGCAGGGAGCGGTTAGGCCATTGCGCTATGATCCCGGCGAATCGAGTTCGATTACCGCTCACGGCCAAAACCAGTGACGATTATCTGACTCAGCCTGAAATGGGTACCTGGTACGGTGAGTAAACATCACCAATTGGGAGACAAAAGCAGCTGGGCGTGGTGCTAGCCCTCATAGTTCATCGCTAACAGCACTTGCCCCAAAAGTCTATTAAGGCTATACGGGGGATCTTTGTTTGATGCACAGGGGCGTGAGCAAATATGTGCGTGTGCGACTTCGCTTGGGCGTGGTGGCGCGCGACCTTAAGCGACAGGTGGGGCATGCAGAGCTACGAGGCAGTGTCTGTAACGAGGAGCAGTCCAGCAAGTATGTTGCACACTCGAAATGAAGGACGTGGGCAGGTGCTCCAAATCGAGGGCAAGCACATTTATTTATTGTGGTTAATATTAATCTTGTGAAGAACAGCACCGTCACTCTGTAAAATGCAACAGCACGTGTTACACGCAGCAATTCTTCCGAGACGCCATTAACCATGTGGCTGGTTTACACGTGCGGTTATTCATTAACCCTGCCAGCCACCTACAGGCCCAACTCCATCATCACATGCTGCTGTACACATGCATTGATGCACTGCACAGCACATCAGGACCTTCACAGAACCACACTTTACTCCCTTGCTGCACGAGGATATTATTAAAAGAGTGATCCATTCCTAATGTGCCACAAGTAGATTGCCTCGCCACTCTGTGGTTTCCTATTGCACACACAATTCTGTACATCTCCAGTTGGGCCCGGGGAAAGCTCTATGGGTAAAGATCCCAGTGGCACTTACACTTTTTACGAGTTGTCATCCGTCGAGTGCCCCCGTATGTCACTGCCACCTTCACTCGCACAGGAGACTGCTTGAGCTGTGTAACTCTCATCGACAAGAGGGCCCCCCCTTTTGTGTCATTGCTACCTTCGACGAGCACAGGAGACTGCACTGGAGTGTGCAACTCATGTAATAATCGTCTGCATTCCGTGCTCTGCATTGTCTCCAGGTAGTTTCCCCAGCAATGTTGTCGCCAAACCATGCCCTCGGTGTAAATCTGTGTTCACAATGCTCGTAAATACATTTGAGCTGCTGTAATTTTAGAAGGTCAACGATTAACTAAAACGCTGCAATAGCTATGTTGAGCACAAATCGAGTAGCATTGCTATGATATTTGTGGTTTTGGGTGTGAGGCCTCGCGATGATGTTTGTATCTTGGCTTTGTCAACAGATGAGGTATCTCTACGTTGATCTCGTAGAACGCGAGTCCGTACCGTGAACGACGCCCAATGCGCCCTCTCGACGTTTGTCTCTTGGCTTTGTAAGCAGCTTAACTTCTTCAGATGATTGGATTGGTCCAAATCCAACGCTTTCTGTAAAAGATGATAAAACCCAACACGAGGAAAATCCGCGCAGACCGGGAAAAAATATCAACAACAGGCAGAGCTGTGCCACTCAAAAACAGCAGGAACGCAAGACTCCCATCATGCCTTGCGTGCATGCAATGTACAATGCTCTCCGCAGCCTCATCTATACCACAAGCTCAAAGGAGCTGAAAGTGTGGTCACAACTCTCTTTGTTGGTCTAAATAATAATTACGACCACAATTGTAGCTCTTTAGAGCTGGTGGTCTAGACAAGGCTGCGGAGAGCATTGTATATGCCATGTGGTGGTAACACGTGATCACGTGGCATGCTTTAGATCTATGCGTTAGGGCTGAACGATTTGGGGGAAATATCTAATTGCGATTTTTTTTTTGACAGATATTGCAATTGCGATTTTATTTGATTTGCGATTAAATTTTTAAGTCAAGCTTCAGTTCAATATTCACTGTGTAATAGATTTAAAACATGTGATGGAGCATTATTACATGATACCATCAAAATATGAACTGCTCTATATATTATAATGCAAGGATGAGAACTTAAAAGATATTAATTGCTTCCAACGTGTATTTATTACAATGTTTTAATTGAAATAGAACAACCAAATATAGAACAATTGTTAGGTAAAAAAATCGCAGCCTTTGCGATTTGCTAATCGCATTGTTTTAAATTGCGATTTCGATTTGAAATCGATTAATCGTCCAGCCCTACTATGCGTGTGCTTTTTGGTCACCCTCCCGGCGACTGCTTCAATGGCGGTTTCTTATTGGCAACCACTCCAGTGGCTTAAGTCATGGCCTTTGAGCTGCAGCCTTGCCATGTTGTTTGTCATACATATCATCCGGGCATTTCAGGTTACCAAGTCTAAAAACATCCCCAACGCATAACAACATTGCAAGAACACGACTTTAATAATTAACCATAGGCTCAAATGACGCGGTGTTTCCTTTCATTCAATAATTTGCATGATAATGTGTTATGCAACTCCAACTGCTCTGGACTACAAAGGCCTAATATCATTGTAAAAAAAAAATAGTCAGAAAATACATCTCCTTTACATATCCGTCTCTCCACATGAAAAAAAGTGAATCTTACACGACCCATCAGCCGCACGGCCTTGTGAATCTTACACGACCCATTAGCCGCACGGCCTTGTGGGAGTGCAAAATATCAGCAGCATTGTTTCAAGGCAAGCAAACTTTGGACCAGTTTCGACACGCAGGGTCACATCAGCAGAGTCCGGATTGTTTGACGACCTACCGATCTAAAAAAACTAACTTATTACAATATTTGACGACTTTATTCATTTATAATCTGCTAAATTGGCATTGAATCATTCTTTATTTTCATGAAATGGGGTCCTGGTTCCACGGAAAAGAATCTCATAATACATAACTGGAAATAATTTGCGTCGTTGTGGAGAATATAAATAACAAAAAGCAGATAATAGGTATCGTAATCAGTGACCTGCATTGTACATGGCTGTTAAAGATCGTGGCCTACGTTATTTTACTGTAGGTCTCTGTTTGCCAAAATGACGCTACGGTTACAGATATATGGCCAGCCAAAGTTTGTTTGCAATTTAATAGAAACCGACAATGATAGCACTGACATTCTCTTTTTCTTTTAATTACCTATTATATAACTGCTATTTGTCAATAACACTGTAGCCGTAATACAATTAAGGCTACAGTGACGTTTCAGGCAATGACCCCTCGTCACAGAACACACATATAGAGGCCAGAGCGATAGAGTTAATAAAGGTTGAAGACTGCACCCAACATCATTGGGGCCAGATGGCAATTTAATTTTAAAAATGTTTTTTGATCAGTTTTTTTTAAGAGGCATATGAATGGTTACATAATCATAGCTATTGTGTCGCAGACAAACGCTTAAAAAATAAACTCTTACTAATTGAACGAATTTATATGAAGCGTTAAAGCAACAAATGTTGTTTGGCACATTACATTGGAAATGTTGCTGGAACGTCTCTCTTGGTTCCTGGAATTCGCCAGATGTCAGCCGGCATTGGCATTGATGTCCATCTTCTTGGTTTTTTCGGTAAAGTCACGTAGAAGGGAAGTAATAAAAATAAAAAAACAAGAAGATGAATTCCTGCAGTCACGAAAGCTTTAAATCGAAAAAATTGATGTCCATGATGATCGTTTTGTCCCGGAGAGCACTTGGCCTGTCTCCCCTACCACGTGGCTCGCTGTAGGTGCTGGGCAAACACGTTGCTTCCTTACAGGGCTTGTGCTGTGGACGTTGGTGTCTCTCCTCTCCGAGCGCTATTTGTGTGCTTTAATTACTGAGGGATATACTCATTTTTCCCGGTTTATCTTAACAAAAAGTCCAGTCAACACACGCATATTGTACGTATGTTCGTGAATATTTACATATTTCGTGACCGCACGGGTACCCAGTGCAAGGGTTGCGAATCTCCATACACAACGAGTTACATAATCTCGAACAAAGGCCTTCCTGCTGCTGCTGCTGCTGCTGCACTACTTGCTCCGTCATACCGTCAATGCGCCATCAAACCAGACAACCCTACAACCCATCTGATTTTGAGCAGTTGCCAATCGGAGCCTTATTTTATTAGTTTCGCGTCCGTCCCACCCAAGTTTGATGTCCTTCTTCTAAGTGGCGCGTGAGCATGTTTCAGCACTCTAGCTCTGGGCAGAGCGAGAGACATCACGTAATCGGCCTCTCGCCGCCACCTCTAGTCGCAGCATCTCTCTGGTCTTGTGGAGTTAGTACGGCCATGTGGCCACGTGGGATCTTGACCTGTACGCTTAGGGGGGGAGGGGCAGGGGGTGGAGGGGGGGAGGCAGTCCACGTGAAACTCTAAGGCAGTCAAACTTAATATTGAGTTGTCCCCCAATCTTACCTATACATTTCTGAGTGCATTTGGCAACCTTCACTCGTCACATTACGAACCTACTTTTCGTAACTGAAGTCCAGAATTTGGTCTGCTTGACCACGATGCGGTTCTACGGGAACTGTTGATGGCTTTTGCACTGAGTCTTGGGTCCGGACTGCTTCGCTGCTCACCGTCATCTCTCTCCGTCGTCCGGCCACGTGGAAGATCTCCTGCGGGCTTCCATCACCCTCCTCGGCAGCGGCGTAGCCGAGTGTGGACGGTGGAACCGC
Organism: Entosphenus tridentatus; assembly: GCA_014621495.2. Classification (NCBI taxonomy): domain Eukaryota; kingdom Metazoa; phylum Chordata; class Hyperoartia; order Petromyzontiformes; family Petromyzontidae; genus Entosphenus; species Entosphenus tridentatus. The sequence goes on along the minus strand of CM025607.2, from coordinate 6,187,327 downwards.
GCCGAGTGACCGGCCGTGTGTGTAGCCAGTAGAGACACTAACATCTAAGTGTTGTACTCAGAGTGAGAAGATAAGGTTGGCCTGTGTTGTGCCCGTATCAGAATAAAGAAGTACCTTCTACACGACGTGTCGCCGAAGACGCTCATTACATATTTATGTAGAACTTTTTTCGCACCGTACGTAGCCAACTGTGCGAATTGGAGTTTAATGTTTTAGTACATGTTTCTTTTTACAGGTATTTTTTTTAACTGATAGTTTTCCGGTCTGTGTTGTTTTTTTCTCTGTTATTGTTGTGGTTGTGGGTTTTCTTGTCATTTAAATATTCTATGAATGTTGGCATTATTTGAGCTCATGGGCCCCACAGGCAGACTTTGCAGCAGTGAGCATTAGTGACTATACTGTACTAATTAATCCTAATAATGACGAAACCGGTATACAGTTGTCTCATTACTTCCTCTTAGTCGGTCACATTTACTCAAATTGTTTTGCTGGTGGACTACAATGCAGTTCTTGAGGAACTGTTGATGGTTTTTTGCATTTTTCTCAAAGGCTGAGTGAGGGCTTTTAGTGCGCGTGTCTGCATGTTGTTTCAAACATATCTCACGATTGTGACATTATTTTTTATATCGTTTTTGAGAACTTCATTGCGTATCCTGTTTTCAGTCATTTCTGGCGTGGCATTAGTGGAAATAATTTGTTGTTTCTCTCGTTATCTTGCACATTCCCTCCCTACAATGTCATGAAACTGCCGCCACTGCCGGCTGGCTTCGATTGGTGTCGTCCCTTGTGAACGAACATCCATTCACGCAACAACACCGACAACAGCCGCCGCCATTCGCCACTAAGTGGCGATGACGTCACCACGGCGCTCGTGCCGGGCAAAGTGCACTACGAGGCCACGTGAAGTGTCGAAGCTTCGCTGGCTGGCAGCGGGTCGCTGGAAAGATCTACGTGCCGTGGGTAGACTGACCGAGATGACTGGCAGATGTACCACCCGTGACTGAGCCATTCACACACTCAAGCTCTCACGCACACAAATCACCTACAGTTGTAATAACAGGTGGAGGCTGCATTTTTTGACATGCTCATCAGAGACACCATATTATTGCTATTTTTGCAATGACCTTTCGCGGCCAGTCGTGAGAAATGTCCTGAGAGATGCATCTGATTTAGAGTATTTGGCTGCTATATATTTCCACATTATGATAAGCCACTTCGTTGAGCTATTATGTGTGGCGAGGCCGCTTCTGAAAAAGAGCTACATAGCTCAGTGGGCGTTATCTTGTTAAACAAAAAACAATAGTTTAACTTAAAAATGTGTTTGAGCCAGAGTGCTTGTGTAGCATAGATCATGGAACATTCTGGGCTGTCCCAGAGGTGTGCACAGACACACACATACGATTGTCCACAGAGAGTGGGGTGTGAAACCGAAGACCAAGGCTCACCTGCACACATTCTACACAGCACTCCCCACGCCCACTCCACCCATGCTTACTCTGCACACAAGGGACAGATACAGATCCCTCTCATATAGCCTTTCGCACACTGTTGGGGAAAGTGCTGTTAGCGCGCAACTATGGCAGCCGGCAAGGCACACACGAAGGTGTCTAGCACCCCACGCCTGGCCGCCTTTGTCTCCCCAGTGCTGCTGTTTACAGGTGCTCATTTAAGGCTAAGTCGACAATTATTGGCCGTGAGCGGTAATAGAACTCGGGTCGCTGGCATTGATTCAAGCGGGCCTGAGTGCTGATAAGAGACTGAGTGTCAAAACCGGTCCAGAGTTTGCTTGTTTTGAAACAAGGCTGATGACATTTGACACTGACGGGTTGTGTAAAAACTACTCGTTTTTTTTTTACGTGGAGAGACAGATATCTGAAGTGGACGTATTGTCTACGTATGTTTATTGTAAGAGTAGACCCAATGCCAGGCATGTTTCGGTATCTATCAACGGTGTTATATATATATGCCCTTAAACTCCGGCTGCACAATATTATATCACATTCTCACAATTGTTAACAGCTAGCCGAGACCACGCTAGATTTGAGGGCACACGTGGCAATTGACATTCGCAGGCGGCTATTGCAAATGATAGTCGACGGATCACCGTGCAGCTGAGGGGACATGCCAAATGACTGGTACCGGTGGGTAACAAGATGTGCCTCTTTCGAGGGAGTTTGTCAAATTGGCGACTGCTCAGTTGGCAGCAGCTGTCCTGCAACCGCAGACGGAGGAACGATGCTCAACTCAAACATCAGCACTGGGGAGACTTAAGGCGGTTGGGCATGGCGTGCATTCAAAGGTGCACGCGAACAGCACTTGCCCCAACAGTCTGTCGAACGCTGTAATGGGGATATTTTTCGTCTCTTGCATATCGGGATATGTGCGTAAGCACACACAGGTGTGTTGCGTGTGAGCTCGCCGGGGTGTGGTTGCGATTGTACATAGTCGCCGCGTGTGTGTGTGTCAATATAGGCATACTCGCGTGTATCCGTGGTGGTGTGTGAGCCCACCTGGGCGTGTGCGTGTGCCTACGGGTATGTGCATGCGTGTGAGGCCATGTCATCGGTCGCCAAATAACAAGAAGAGCCTTTTTTTTCAATTCGTAAAAAAGAGACCCTCACTATTTCAAGAGCCGCAATGCATGTCAGTACGAGACGGTCCTTAATAAATAACCTTACAAAGCTGTCCTTAAAATTCCGCATGCGGCTACGGACCCGCAGCTTGCCGACCCGTGGTCTACATGATCGCGTGTGTGTGTGTATTTGCCTGCGGACATGTTTAGTGGCTGGTGCACTGCACTCCAAAGCGGGCGACCCGAGTTAGATCGGCCAACATAGGTGAATAATATTTGAACCGGTTCTGGGCCTCCCCTAGGTCGACTCAGTCTTCAATTAGTAACAGTTGCGGTGTGTAAACATCAGCACTGGGGAGACAAAGGTGGCCGGGCACGGCATCACTCCGTCGTGAGCCGTGCCAGCCTTCATTGCAGGGCTGAACGATTTGGGGAAAATATCTGATTGCAATTTTTCTGACAGATATTGCGATTGCGATTTGATTTGCGATTACATTTTAAGTCAAGCTGTAGTTGAATATTCACTGTGTAATAGATTAAACACATGTGATGGAGCATTACCACATGATACCATCAAAATATGAACTGCTCTATATATTCTAATGCAAGTGTACGGGATGTCAGGGGAAGGATTCCCACCAAAAGGAGGGGAAGTGGGATGGTGACAGGGGAAGGGGGAGGAGCAAGAGAGGAGATATAAGAGAGAGAACAGGCGGGAAGAGGGGGAGCTTGGTGGGAATGAGATTGAGACAGCTGGGGACATGTGTGGACTGGAGAAAGGAATAAAAGACGAACCCCCTGCAACCTTGTGTCGGCTCTCCTTTACATCTGGTGGCAGCGGTGGGATCGACAATAGCTACAAGGAAGAACCTCCTTGGAAGAGAGCCAACAGAAGAGGAAGCAGGGGCCGGGGATCCTCCACATCCAGGGCAACAAGGGGGCCTGCTACCAGATGCTGCCGGATGAAAACCGGCCTTTAGTCCCCGTCAAGACGACGTTTATCGCAGCAAATGGAGGGAGCATGGGCTTCCTGGGCCAGGTTGAAGCCCCGAAACAGATTTGGCAGCTTTCGGTAGCAGGACCCATCCTTGTCTCCGCAACGCTGCCCGTACCCTGCCTGTTGGGGACGAACTTCCTGAGGCGAATGCCTATGAAAATCGATCTAGCCAATTGGTGGGTGGAAGTCCAGGGAACTCATCTCCATTTCGTAAAGGCGGAGGGGGCCGGCCGGGGGGTACCCTACATGCAGGCTCTGGTCAGTGAGTCTGTCTCCATTCCCCCGGCAGCCCAGATGCTGGTTCCGCTGCGATATCGGTTTTCCCTCGTAACAGCCCGGCCGGACTCACCCATCCTGGTGTCTCCGGCGTCAGCCGCCACGGATCGTCACGCACTGGTGGGGGCCGAAACTATTGTCCAGGGGAACCAGCATCTGTTCATTCAGGTGCTGAACACCTCCAACAGAGCAGTGACGGTGCAGGCGGGAACGGTTCTGGCCCACGTTAGTCCCTTGCCACTAGGAGCCCCCGGGACGGAGCCAGAGCTTGGAAGCATCAGCCAGTTCGAGGACAGAGGGGTCGATTCGTGGATGGACCAGCTGGTGGAGCCTGAGCCGGATTTTCCGCCTGACCAGAAGCACCAGCTGCACTCGTTATTGCAGGAGTTCTCGGACGTGTTCAGCCGGGGACCATTCGACCTAGGATGCACACATCTGTTGCAACCCAGAATCAACACAGGCGACGCCGCACCCCTGCGCCAAAACACATATAGAATGAGCCCAATGGAAAAAGGGCACATTCACCAAGTGGTGCAGGAGATGCTGCGGGCCAACATAATTTCCCCATCCTCGAGTCCCTGGGGGGCACCGGTGGTCCTAGTCAAGAAGTCAGATGGGTCACTGAGATTTTGCGTGGACTTCCACCACCTCAATGCCGTCACACTTGCCGACGCATATCGCCTACCACGTATCGACGACTCACTTGATGCACTGGCAGGAGCAAACATTTTTTGTATGCTGGATTTATTGTCCGGTTTCTGGCAGGTCCCACTAGACGCGGACTCCCGGCCTAAAACAGCGTTCCGGACACCACAGGGCCTGTTCGAGTTCAACTGCGTGCCTATGGGCCTCCAGACTGCACTGTTGACGTTCCAACGCTTAATGGAGTTGGCCTTAGCAAGCCTCCAATGGGAAACGTGCCTCATCTACCTGGACAACGTCATTGTCTTCAGCCGATCATTCGATGAACACATTGGCCGATTACATCAGGTATTCCTGTGGTTCCAGAATGCGAACTTGAAGCTCAAGCCGTCGAAGTGCCACCTTATGCAGTCGTCGGTATGCTACTTGGGCCACATTGTCAGTGAGTCTGGAGTGGCTACAGACCCGTAAAAGACGGCCTGCGTGAGGGCCTGGGCTGTTCCCACGATGGTTCCTGAGGTATGCAGGTTTGTGGGCTTCGTGTCCTACTACCGCTGGTTCGTACCCAAATTTGCAACCATTGCAGAGCCCTTGCACGTGTTGACGGCGAAGAACCAAAGGTTTTATTGGGGCCCTCTGGAGGAGGAGGCATTCCAGCAGCTGCGCTCGCGTCTGACAGATGCACCACCATTGGCAGTGTCTTGTCGCAAGTCCAGCAGGGTCGGGAGGTGGTTATCGCCTATGGTAGTCGCGTGCTTTCATCAGCGTAGCAGCGCTATTGCATCACACATAGGGAACTCTTAGTGGTCATCCACTTCGTGCAGCAATTTCGACCCTACCTATATGGTCACAAATTTACGGTCCGCACTGACCACGCGGCCTTGCAGTATTCGCTCTGCATCGACCAGCCTTCGGGCCAGCTGGCCAGGTGGATAGAGCGCCTGCAAGAGTAGAGATACCAAATGGTGCATCGCAAGGGGACCAGACATGCCAACACGGACGCATTGTCCCGGCTGGTGCCCCAGGGCCCTTGTGCATGCATCACAGGCGTGGCACGCTGCAAGGAGGCGAGGCCGGAGGGAAAGGTCATCGTTCCCGTACACATGGCAGAGGGCGCACAGGGTGAGGTCCAGCTGACCGACCATGACCTGGTGCTGACCTTGTACGATTAGAGACGTCTACAGCTGGAGGAGGTCCCCTTGTGAGCACTACGCACCTCAGCGGAAGCAAGGGGGAGGAGTACATCATATGGGAGGACCTCCTCATGCGATGGGACCCGGCAGGACGCCAGTGATGCCTGGTGGTTCTGTAGTCGCTGCGTCGACAATTGGTCATGGACGTGTACTGCCGCCAGCTGCTGCACCTGGCGGGGCGGAAGACACTTTCCACATTACAGGGTCAGTACTTCTGGCCGGGCATGAACGCTGACGTGCACCGATGGGTCGCTACCTGCGTCGAATGTGAGCGGCGGAAACCACCACCCCAGGTAACCCAGACGCTCCTGCAGCCCATCACAGTGACCAGGGTCAACGAATTGGTTGTGTTGGACATCCTAGGACCACTGCCGGTTACGCCACGGGGAAATAAATATCTGTTGGTTGGAGTCGAGTACTGCACAAGGTGGCCGATGGCATGGGCCCTCCCGGGCCAAATGGCACAGACCATTGCCGATGCCTTCGTGGGGGGCTATGTTCTTGATAAGGGGGCACCGGAGTGGTTGCTCATGGATCAAGGCAGGAATTTCTCCTCCCAGCTAGTGAAGGACGTCTGCTCTATCCTGGGCACTAAGAAGGTCCGAACATCTCCATATTATCCCCAGACTGATGGGATGGTGGAGCGGATTAACCGCACCATAGCGGCCATGCTGTCCCAAGTGGTGGACGAAAACCACTCTGACTGGGACCTCCACATCCCATCGGTCTTAGCGACGTACAGGGCAGCCCCGCATGCAGCAACGGGGTTCCCGCCGCTTTTCCTGTTGTACGGACGAGATCTCGTTCCGCCTATTCAGGTGCAGCTGACGGACATTCCTGCGAGAGCCGACGCATGGCCACAGGCACTAAAGGCCTCCCTCATTTATTTGAGGGAGGCCCACCAAGCAGCCGAGGCTGCATTGGCCACTAGCCAAGGGAGCAATGTACGGATACGGGAGAGGACAGTGACAGCCAAGCCCTTTAAAGTCGGGGAACAGGCATGGCTACACTGTCCTCAGGTGCCGGTCGGCCTTTCACCAAAGCTGCACTGACCCTGGAAAGGGCTGGTCAAGGTCGTTAAAGCACTCCGACCGCAGTGCATCCAGGTGCAACTGGGTAAGCGACGATGGTTTGTGCACCCCACCCGCCTTAAGCCATACATCACCGCCATCATCACCGCCATCGTCACCGCCATCGTCACTGCCATCGACACCGCCATCATCACCCCTACCCGGGCCAAGGTCGCTGACCACCACTCACCGACTGGCATGGGGTTTGGTGCCCTGTGTTCCCTTGTCACCTACAGCACCCCATGTGAGGCCTGATGGAGAGGCGGCATGACTGGGGGTCGTGGGGGCTGGAGAGACAGCGGCACCAGACAAGGCGACACTGGCGCCACCAAACCGGGGACCGCGACGAGAGGGCCTCCAACGGAGGGGGCCGCCGCGGTCATCTGCAGCCTGTGGATGTCTGGGCTGTTACGGGGCTCTGGCTGGAGACCCGGGCAGACCGTTCAATTGATGTTGTTGAGTTATATTGAATTGTATGGTTGCAGGGGGGTTAAGGGCGGTCGTCACCGTCAGTGGGGGGAGGCTCATGGGGAGACTTAAATGGTCCATGGGGTAGGCAGAACCGAGGACGTTTTTTTTATTTTTTCTCGGAGGGGGGGGGGGGGGGGATGTAAGGGATGTCAGGGGAAGGATTCCCACCAAAAGAAGGGCGAGTGGGACGGTGACAGGGGAAGGGGGAGGAGCAAGAGAGGAGATATAAGAGAGAGAACAGGCGGGAAGAGGGGGAGCTTGGCGGGAACGAGATTGAGACAGCTGAGGACAGGTGTGGACTGGAGAAAAGAATAAAAGACGAACCCCCTGCAACCTTGTGTCGGCTCTCCTTTACACAAGGATGAGAACTTAAAATATATGAATTGCTTCCAATATGTATTTATTAAAATGTTTTAATTGAAATAGAACAATCAAACATTGAACAATTATTAAGTTAAATAAAGAAAGTTATAATAATAAAACAATTCTAATAGGAAAGTAATAGGACTTTTCAAATCACAGCTTTGCGATTTGCTAATTGCATTGTTTAAAATTGCGATTTCGATTTGAAATCGATTACCTGTAATCGTTCAGTCCTACTTCATAGGTGCTCACTCGCAGGACTTGCCCCAAATCTGTTAAAGGCTACACGGGAGATGTATTCCTTTGTCGATGCGTGTATGCATGTCCATGTAAGTAATCGCATCCGTGTGTCAATAACTCGATGTTTGTTCGTACGTACTTATCTTTATATGTGTGCGTGTGTGTGCGCGCGCGTGTGTGTGCGCGTGCGTGTTTGCTTGTGGAATTGGTGTGTCCAGGTGTCGCCGTATCTCGTTGCTCTGCGCTTTCCGAGTTGCGACTCCGGGCCGAAGTCGCCGTCGTGAGATCGTAATCTCTCCCTAGCCCATGCAGGGCAGCAAGAGTGCAAATACCTCCCTCGCTGTTAATCTCGTGTCTTTCTTTTATTTGTCGCTGGGTGGGATACCCGCGTTCCTTTCCCCTTTTTCATATCGAGTGATAACATTGAACCACGTCTCCACACAACACACAGCCCGTTTGTCAATCCACACTGCCCGTTGAGGTTCCTCCCCTGAGCACTCCGTGTCAGCCGTTGGGGGCTATTTGATCATACTTCACCACTCTGGTCAGTGCTAGTTTGGAGTATACTACACACATCACCTTGGATTTGTTTTGCTTGTGATGCACGACACTCTGCAACCCACAACGCCAATTGCACCTTTGCTTCCTGCAGGGTGGGCCACTCGTCCCAAGCAATATCCAGGCGCGAACCTGCTTAGATTTCGAGGCCAAAAGTCTAACAAAAGTTGCTTTGCCTTTCATTAGAGAAAAAATATTTTGGAAAAAATGGAGGACGGAAAAACAATTTTTTATTTATTTACAAATCATTACCCAATATATATGTGTGTGTGTGGTGAATTTTATTGACAAATGTATGTACCGCGTAGTGGATTAGAATGCCGTTTACCTATTCTGTATATGTTTATGAATTTTTTTTATTGGGTGCAATTGTGAACGACAGCCATATCAGACATGACTATATCTAATCGACATACTCATTGGTTCACTGCAGCTCAAAGACTCAGTCGGGACAAGGCGCGTGGTGGAGTTAGGAGATGTCCACGCGCTCGACATTGGAAGTGCCAGGAGACCAGAATCGGCGATTTCGCCGACAATGTGTTCTGGGAGGCAGTTCCATATCCGGGCAGCAGAGGGAGGAAGTTGGGAGCGTCTGTCCAGGGAGCGATGTTCTCGCAACTGGGGGGCAAGGGCGTGACTTGGCACCTAACGCAGTGAGAAGCGCTGCCACGCCGGGTAATTCACTGTTCTATGAACTCGGCCACCAGAGTTCAATTCCCGGCCACGACCAACATCAGTGGCGATTGATATCTGAAGCGGTTCTGAAGAGACCCCGTCCCCCGCCCCCGTATCCCCTCTGCCAAGGTTAGCCAACCTGCAATGACCAGCGTAGTGCAGTATGGTAAAGTATCACCCATGACCGACACGGATTGGTCAGGTCTTCATCCAGTAGTGTACAGTATTTACAAAGGACTCTGTTAATGAACCTATCCAGATTCTGATCTGGAATCACCGTGATCGCCTCGACTCATCGCTGTATCCCTCTAAATCAGCGGTTCTTAGCGTGGGGTTGCCGCACCTCGTGAGTGCAACTGCAGGGGGTGCGAGACACCCTTTGTAGGGGTGCGAGACATGCCAGACTTTTTTCGAAGGTAAATCATTGAAACACAAATTAAGCACGGGCACGTAAGTACAACTACGTTGTTTCATCAAACCCTGTGTGTATTTATTAACACATTCCTGCGGAGGGAGCTGGTAGGAACGTTGGGTTGCTCGGTCAATGGCCAGGGTCAACGGCGGCGTGGTGTATTCCGCAAATATGTCCGACTGTGAGGGCGGGCACAAGCCGGCGTGAGTAGGTTAAACGTTGTATAAGGGCACCACGGGGTGACCAGCCCCTCCCCACCCAGCCCCACCCCTCCCACCCCCCACCCAGCCCCACCCTCCCCACCCTCCCCATCCAGCCCCTCCCCACCCTCCCCACCCAGCCCCTCCCCACCCTCCCCTCCCCACCCAGCCCCTCCCTGCACGACGGACACAATAATCCCCTGCGGGCTGGTGTAACCAGGAGGTTCCTGCCAGTAACATTGTACATTGTTTACGATTGAGAACCAAAGAGGTCCAAGGCTGTCGTAAAAGTTAAGAACCGCTTCTCTAAATCTTCCTCTCTCGTCTCTCTCGCGTCTTCGAACTCTGCTTGGATTGCTCTCTGTGTTTTGTTCACTGTGATATTTGTTTCTGTATTTGTTTGCATACGCCACCCTGTCTCTTCACCGCCATCGTATCTCTCCTGAGAAATTAACTGAGGTAACTTGGCAGGAGCCTCATGAAAATTAGTCTTGAGACTCAGTGAGGCTTTCTCAACAACAACATAAACCTAAACCACCCTACTTGTTTTTCTCCATCCTCTCTCACCGACTCCCCCCCCCCCCTCTCCACCCCTCTTTCTTTCAGTCTTTGCTCTCTCTCTCTCTCACTCTAGCTGTCACTTTACCAATTGTCTCATCACACCATCTCCATTTCAGTTCAACTCATCTCTCTCATTCTGTGATGTTTCTCTCCCTCCCTCTCTCACGCTCTGTTGTCGTTACTGAAATGCATTATTTATGACAGCTTAATTTTATACCACACACTGAAAACGCCCTAAATTAAACTATGTAGCCTTCTGGCGCATGCCCGTGATCATTTTGGTGGAAGGTTTGCCAGGTCACACAGGGAGTTGTGGGAAACTCCCGAACCCCCTGGCTTGCGGGAGGCAGCCAATCGAGGGTTGGTTCATGCCCCATCTGTGCGGACCTTGAGCGCCATCCCCTTCCTTTGCGTGGTGGGTTTTACCCAGGTGCAATACACAAGGCAAAATGCTCCACGGGGAAATGTAATCGGCCAAACACACACGATGTGCCCGTATAGGACCCGTGTGAAATTAGCGCCTTGAGACTCAGCCAGGAGGGGTTTGTCGGGGAGGTGGGCATGGGCGCTACAATGCGGACCCGACATTTTTCCGGACCTCAGCCCCGGGATATCTTGCGTGCTGAAATTAGGCACCTGATGATGAAGTAAGGCTCTTTTGAATGTGGAGGTTTTTTGTTCCTCAATACGAAACGTTTATTTGTTAGTCTTGAAGGCAACACACACACACACATGTTCCGTATAAGCGGGTACAAACGACTGCAGGCGTGGAGTGAGTGTTTGTGCGCGTGTGCGTGAACGTCTGTGACTTTTTCACAGTGATGAATGAGCGTGTGTGAATATAATGCACCCGTCTGTTGTGTGTCTGCGTTCTGTGTGTGGGAAGTGGTGGCGCAGCGGTTAGCATGCTGCGCTGCAAACCCAGAGACACGAGTTGAATTCCCACTCACTACCATCACCAGTGACGATGATCTGAACCGGTCCTGGGTCTCCCCTAGGTCGACTCAGCCTCAAACGAGGACCTGGTGCGATGTGTGAGCATTGCCACTAGGGAGACAAAAGGCGACCGGGCGTGGTGTTCGCCACCCCACCCCCTCGTGTGCCGTGCCAGCCTTCATAGATGCTCGCTAACAGCACTTGCCCCAACAGTCTGTTCAGGCTATACGGGGGCTCTTTGTCTTTGTGTACACGTAGATGTTAAAATATCCTTGAAACTGGCTAAACGGGATCGTCCGTGTAAATAATGAAATACGTTCACACTCAATGTACTCTCTCGTGTGCAGGTGCGTACGTGCGCGTCTCTGCAAGTGCGTGGGCCCTAAAGATGCTTTCCACGTGTGCAAATATGTACACTGGCAATAAATTAGTGTGCAATTGTGCACGCGTATTATTGCTCTGGGCTTGTCTGTATTATCGGTCGATGTGTGTGTGTTTATATATAGTAGCGTCCATGCATTAACTGCATATATTTGTGCGAATTAATGTGCGGCAGTGTGTGTGTAAGAATATATTACAGTGTGCGTTTCGGTGTGTATGTATACTCGTTTATTAGTATGCGTGTGTATGTATGTGCTAGTGTCTCTATTCGTGTACGTGTGTATAATATCGTTAGTGTGCACGCGTGAAAGCATGCGTATTGCGTGAGCTTATGTATTTTGTGCGTGTCCGTGTTGCGTGTGTGTGCACGTGTGTAGGAGTGCACGTGGTTGTGTGGGGAGTGGTTAGCGCGCTGCGCTACGAAGCCGGCCACCTGAGTTCGATTCCCGCTCACGGTCAACACCAGTGACGATTATCTGAACTGGTCCAGGGCCTCCCCTAGATCGACTTAGCCTCAAATACGTACCTGGTTTGGTTGGTACACATCGCCACTAGGGAGACAAAGGCGGCCGGGCGTGGTGCTGGCCAACTACCCCCTCGTGTGCCGTGCCAGCCTTCATTGGTGCTCTCTTACAGCACTTGCCACAGCAGTCTGTGAAGGCTATACGGGGGATCTTTGCTCTTCATGTGTGTGAACGTCTGCATGTGTGTGAACGTCTGCGTGTGTGTACACGTGTGTGTGTGTGTGCGGTGCACGCGACGTCACTCCTCTCCACTTGTCCGCATTGTTCTGGTCTCCTGGGTTCACTTTCCAGTCATGTAAGCCACGAACTCTACAACAACAACAACAGCAGCAACATGAACAACAATGCCGTATAAGCATAACGATTGAGAGAGGGGCGTCCATGTATCATTCTCGTCTCGACGAAGGTCGCCAATATTGGCCAGTTTTATGAAAAAAATGCTTGACAGCTCAGTCAGCCTTACCTGGTAAAATTAAAATAATATATATTTAAATTTCCTAACACATATACAGAGAAGCAATTTAACCTCTTAATGTCACAGTGTATCGTGACGAATATGTTGAGGGCGTTTAGTTAGTTTTGCATGTTGCCCCACTGCAACACTCAACAGAATGTTGGAGTCACCAGACTCCCCTGTTCTCCACAATTTCGCACGCCGATTATAGCCACCCCCACCCCCCACTGTAATCCTCACACCCCCCACCAAATTCAAATCCTGCCCTAAAGGAACATGGCCACGCGAAACTAGAGTGTCGCCTGGAGCTGGTTGAGTCGTTCCCGCAGCATCTTCGGCTGGGCTAACGCCAAAGACAAGACAAAGATCTCCCGTATAGCCTTGCCAGACTGTTGGGGCAAGTGCTGTGAGCGACCACCCATGAAGGCCGGCGCGATACATGAGGGGGTGGGTGGCCATCAATAAACCCGGCCAACCTTCGTCTCCCTGGTGTGTGATGTGTGCACAGGTGGAGTCGACCTGGGAGAGGCTGAGGGCCGGTCCAGACAACCGTCACCGGTGGTGTTGGCAGCAGGGTGATCCCGGCCACTGTGTACATGTCTACGAGACTGCGAGTGAGATCTTACCACAAGGGGTTGGTGGATCACGCAGGTCCCCCTATATGCTGCACTACCGCAATCACTGCAGTTTTCCTTGCGCTCTCGATTGAGGCATTTTAATGCCCCTTTCTCATCCAGCAGTGGACTGACAAAACTCGCTTTACGCGTGCACTCGTTTCGAATGTTCGTGATTGTTCGATTAGGGTACGGCTGGTTGGGTGTGGTGTGGGTGGAGGAATGCGTGTGGATGGAGGCGTGGGTGCGGTCGATGGGTGTGGACGGGGGATTGGCAACGTGGAGGGTGTCGTGCCGTGATTGGCAGGTGTGGCATGTGTGGTGTGCTGCGCGATTGGTAGGCTTGCAAGTAAAGAATGGTGTTGTGGTGAGCGTGGTACGAGCGCTATATGTTATGTTTAGTGTGGCACGTGTGGTGCTCCGCATGGGTGATAGATGTGGCTGTGTGAGTGGTGTGGTGGTGGTGGTATGGGTAGAGGTGGTGGTGTGGTGGTGGTCTGGTGGTGGTGGTCTGGTGAGTGTGGTGGTGTGGTGTGCTGCATCGGTGGTAGAGGTGGCCATGTGAGTGGTGGTGGTGGTGGTATGGTAAGAGTGGTGGTGTGGTATGGGTAGAGGTGGTTGTGTGAGTGGTGGTGGTCTGGTGAGTGTGGTGGTGTGGTGTGCTGCATCGGTAGTAGAGGTGGCTGTGCGAGTGGTGGTGGTGATATGGTAAGAGTGGTGGTGTGGTATGGGTGGAGGTGGTGGTGGTGGTCTGGTGAGTGTGGTGGTGTGGTGCGCTGCATGAGCGGTAGAGTTGGCCATGTGAGTGGTCGTGCGTTGAGAGTGGTTTTGGGGATGTGTGTACTTGGAGTGGCTTGGCTGTGAGCACTCCTCCACACGAACCCTTGATGTCGATTTTGCCATCAGCGGATTTGTCCGCCGAACGCATGAAGTCCTCAAGTTTGTCCTCGGCCACGCCAAGAGTCTTCGCTCCGGCCTGGAGTTCGTTCATCGTCAGATAACCCGAGCCATCCTGCACGATCGGGGGGGAAGGTTAGGGCACGGGACGAGAGGGGTGGGTGAAGATGGGTGCATGGGATACAGGAGGGATGGACAGAGGGAGACATCCATCATTATCAGCCATGGTCAATCCACTGCTGGAAGAAGGCCTCCCCAAGATCGCATTTATTAAAACACGAAGTGCTTGCCACAAATGAACCGCAATACCTCGCTGATCTCGTCAAGGAGCACAAAGCATCACGTGAACTCCGGTCATCCTCGCAGCGGCTTTTTGGCGAACCATCGAACAAAGACGAGCACTGCATTGCTTGCTCTCATATGCACTTCTGCGGACGTCTGCAACGCCCTTTCCTCCGATATTAGAAAGCCACTATAACTATGTACTTTCGAATCTTCGTTGAAAGTTACTCTCTTTAGGACTGCGCGGATGGCTACGTACGGTGCGAAATAAATTATCCAAACACACGTCTCCCACGATCATGTGATGTAGTAATCCACCTAGCACCTGCGCGCGAGCTGATTTATTCACTCCATCCACTCGGTGGACGTCCTCTCGGACGCATTCCATTCCTTGGCTGCCATTCCGTTATTATTCTTGATCATCGACAGACACAGCCGTATTGGGAGACACATTTGTGCGCGCGCTGTGTGCATTTTGAGAGCGCGATTTGAGAACGGCGATGTGTGTGTGAGAGAGGCAGAGTTGGAACGTTTCAAGATTATTTTGTTTAACCAGGGGAGAACTCAAGAGATAAGGAAAGTCTAATTTGCAAGAGTGACCTGGGGCATTTTTCTTCCAGTCGGGGGCATTGGTTGCTGTGTAGAGTCCCAATTGAGTCATTTGCGGTGCCATTTTAGAATATGGCAAAAAATGTTGACCCTGACGCCAGGCACCCAATGTCCTCTACTCTTGCCAATGACATCAGGGGATCTTTAACTTCTACTGTGAAGCCAATGGCGTGCAGTGTTAAAGTGGCTATTACACCCGCTGCGTTCCAGCCGTGAACCTCTGCAACAAGCGGCGTGTGTGTGTGTGCGAAATGAACCCATGTAGTATGTATCCACGTGTGAGAGGACACTTGAGTGTGTGTGTGTGTGATAGGGGAGATACATAGACACGTGTGGGAGAGACTCAGCAAGTTTGTGTGTGAGCAAGAGAACGAAACACTCGTTAGGCGAGTTGTGTGTGTGGGTGTGTGTGTGGGTGTGTGTGTGTGCAATCGTGGAGCGATTAGCGCGCTGCGCTGCGAACCCAGCGACCCGAGTTTGGCTTCCCGCTCACGGCCAACACCAGTGATGATTACCTGAACCGGTCCTGCGCCTCCCCTAGGTTGACTAAGCCTCAAAGGAGTACCTGGTGTTGCGTGTAAACATCGCTTCTCGGGAGACAAAGGCGGCCGGGCGTGGTGCTGACCACCCACCCCCTCGTGTGCTGTGCCGGCCTTCATAGGTGCTCGCTAACAGCACTTGCCCCCTACAGACTGTTAAGGCGATACGGGGGATCTTTGTCTTTGTATGTAGGGTTGTACATACAGTCTGTTAACTATTGTTTGATACACGCAGTACATGCGGTTGTTGTAGTGGGACAAGTTCATTGTGACATCTATGGGTGTGAGAGGGTGTGAGAGAGACGGCGAGGTGCAGACAGCCGGGCTGGGTGTGTGTGAGAACGAGGTAGGGACCCCCCCTCCCCCCCGTTCTGGCTATTAATTTCAAGGTTTTAGAAATCCTTTGGTTTCCTCGGCATGCCCCGGGGATATTACAGGGCGTGGTGGCTAATCATCGTGTCCAGGGTCAGGTGAGTTGCAGTGCAGGGCGCAGTGCAGGGCGTGCTCTGATGTGCAGAGAGGAGTGCGAATGTGTTGCGGCAATACCCCAACACAGTTGAGATAGGTCAACGTCAATAGCTGATTGATGAGACGTAGCCCCCCGAGTAATTGCTGGGGCTATGGGTCCTCGAAAGAACATTGTTACATAGGTTTAAGGGCAAGCAGTCATGGTTAGTATTGCCCGTCTCAAACTCACCCAGAATGCTGCTCGATATCGTTAGATCTGGGATTCCGAGTCGGGGTTGAGCACGCATGGTGTTTGGATGGACGACCTTCATCTATGTATGTGGTATAATATATATGTTGAACTGATTTCTCGCCGTACGTAGCCAAGCGCGCTAGTCGGGAGTTGTGCGGGGAAGGAGAACAAACCTCGCGGGCTCGGCTCCAGCTGCTCCCGTCGGATGGCGTGCGGAGTGGGGTGCGTTTGGCCACCGCGACACCGTGACAGTGATTCACCGCTCAGGAGAGTGAACGTTGGGTGATGGAGGAGTGGGGGGGGGGGTGCCGCAAGGGATATTTGACAGTGCACGTCCCAACCCAGCAGCCCTCTCGCCGTGGCCCCGGATTGTGAGGCTGCTGTGGGGGTGACGTTGTCAGCAGAGGGCGGTGCAGTCACATCCGTTGCTGTACAGGATGGTCCACATGTCTTGTGACCCAGCCCCATTTAATTCACTTTTCACGTAATATTTTTTTAAAGTACTGCGTAAGGTTAATTTACACCAGAAATTAATATTCCGGGGGGGGGGGGAGGGGGGGGATGTTAGGGTGTGATTAATTGGGGGAGGGGGGTGTCACAAGACATCTAGACCACCCTGTACTGTATTTAGTCTTTGCTCCAACGGGCCGTTGTCGCCCGCCTAATCTGACCAGCGTGGTGATTTATGGACAAACGACCCGCACGGCGTGAGGAGGCCCTCAGCCGAGAGTGGGCTGCAACATTTCTTCATTTCTTCAAGGGTTCAACGGTTACGCTTTGAGGTCCGGGTTATAGTCAGAGTTCAGGTGGCGGCAGATTTTTAGGGTCCAGATTGGACAGTGGGTTATGATGCCAGCTTCAGTATGAATCATGAGAATAATGTATGGTAAGAGGCTGCATTAGAGTCTGGTGTCAAAGCATAGTTATTTATGGTTTAGGGTGTGTTCGACTATATTTAGATTAGGTTTATATTTGACGCAGATAAAACCCATTGGTGCAATAAATGCCCATTTTGATGGGCACCTGGTTACAGAAACCTGGTTACAGCACACAAACACGAATACAACCATCCATGGACAACTGCGTAGAGTCAAGTTCCAAATGGCAAGGGAGTGCATCAGCATGGTACAACCAGCACAAAGAATACACGGCTAATAGAATGCATCAAATACAGAACACACGCAGTATATACAATTATTAGGATTTGATTCTGGTAATAATACTAAGTTTAATGTAGTGCTTTATTTCCCCCAGCCAGGCGTCGCTGAGTCTCAAGATTTTTGAAGAGGGTCATGCTCCGCTGGGATGTTTGAAGACTCCCACCTCCGATTAGCACGGTTGGCTACATTCGGTGCGAAATAAGTTCAATATACATACATAGATGCATGGTTCGATTCAGCCTGGGCAGTGTTTAACCTCACAGTTGTTGGTAGGCAGCGCTCTCAGTTGACCCCTGTCATTTATCGATTATTTTATAAATAATTCAGCACTCTCCCGTTGTACGCACTCATCCATCGCATGCGCGGTACAATAAATGTTTCACTGTTTATGCAAATTATATGCAAATTGAATACGCTTGTTCCCTTTGGCAGGGTGGTGGCGTAGTGGTTAGCCCACAACACTATGAACCCAGTTAACGCGAGTTCGATTCCCGGCCACAGCTCGTGGTAGTTGCACTCGCTTTGGATTCCGTATTCACCCCAATCTGCGCTGACAAGCGTGGTGAAGTATGGTCAAACAACACCCATGACAGACACAATGCAGTGAACTTGATGGAAAAATCTATGTTATGTTGGGCAGACAGGACGAATGATCAGCACGAGACTAAAAGAATACCAAAGAAATAGTAAATACTCCCAAATACAACTAGCGGCCCACAGAAATTCGGTTTCGGTTTCGGCGAAAGTTGGCAAATGGCCTCTTTCGGCATAGTTTCAGTTTCGACCGAAAGTAATGTTTTTACTTTCGGTTTCGGCCGAAACCAGAAATTCAGTTTCGGTCAGGCTCTAAATACAACTGTCGGCAGTGGCAGAACACGCGTGCCAACAAGGACACTTAATTGATTTGGATAAAGTTCTGTGCAAAACTAGTTACTACTGGCCAAGACTAATTAAATAACTATCGAAATTGAGAAAAATAAAAGTAATTGTCACCGTTTGGATAGTTACAGGCTTAACGCTGCTTGGAAGCGAATCATAAAATAATACACTGTTTAAATGCATGCCTATACAGGTCACCGTACATCAATGGGGATTACCTGTACGTGGACAATATCAGGTACTGCTATTGCACGCAAACAACAGGAGATACAAGAAAATGTGCATGCATGATGTGCATACATAATGTATATGGTTTACCAAATTAATAACCCAACCGACAATGGATATCCATTGTGATTTATATGCATTCATTAAGGCTCACACGTGACGTCATCACATCTACGCCTCTATTTAAGGAACGAAACAGGAGGATTTCTCCACAATTCTGGCTGTCGCCTGATGATGCTAATTGTAATTACTGGCGAAACGTCGTGTACTTAGATTGTAAATGTTGTGGATTTGCTCTCCGACACACCGGTGTGCTGTACTAGTAACGAATTGGAATGTTGTTTACGTGACAAACCTGACTAAATTGCCTGTGTCGGGTGGTGGCGGGTTTAACGACACATTTATGTGTACGTGATCTAACCCAAAGAAAAACTATATTATGGATGATTATTGGTCGCGAAAGCCTACGTGATAAATTGACAATCAAGTATGTTCATCCCCTCACCCCGCTCGACGATTCCACGAATTTTCACAAGACTGGAGCCTGATTCCAGTCAAAAAGCGATGCTCTCTTGTCCGTCTTGTCTGGTGTCTTATGTGTACACGTGTGCTCACCCCACCGGCCTCGATATAACATTGACAACATTAAGCCCGGCTGTGGTGTCCATGCTGCACGTGGCTGCCTGTAATTCAGCACTTTCCCGGCAGCGAGGGCTGGTGGATTAACCACACAGATGTTGTGAAACTCTTTTCCCGTGGGCGTCGAAGTGCCATACCCCTGGCTCGCCAGCAGAAGGCGGTAGAGCAAAAGTGTGCACTCATCGCCATCTGTACGGGGATAGAGCGTTTCCCCCTCGCACAAGGCGTGGGATTTTTTTTTTCACCGGATGTTCCGGCTTCTTCCTCCCCCACGTACATAATAAAGTCATCGTAAATTGGCTGAAAACATCTAAAAAATAATCACCCAATGTGACAGGACCCTCTTGAAAAGGGAGTGAAGGATGTCAGAACCGGTGTCAGATGTCACTGGCGATTGTTGTTCGCAGTGGCAGGGAAACGTGCTTAGGCGGTTATCCGGGTTCAGATCGTAATTTCCGAACCAACGTTGTTCCGAATCCCCCACCCCCGCCCATCTATTAACATAAGTTGCATAAGATGCACATGATGAGCGCTTCGTCACGCCGCGCGGTGTTCGTGGGTGTTTATTTGTCTATGCCTCACCGCGCTTGTCAGTGACGATTGGCGAAGGTGGGGAGCATAGACGTGGCGGTTTGCAGAACGAATACGTTGCAAGGTTGCGCTCATTACACGCAAAGTGCTTGCCACAAATGAACCAAGAAAACTTGCTGATCTCATCAAGGAGCATAAACCATCATCACGCGAACCCCGGTCATCCTCGCAGCTGCGTTTGGCTGGCCATCGAACAAAGACGGTCACTGCATCGCGCGCTTTCAGATGCGCTTGTGCGGCCGTCTGGAACGCTCTTCCTTCCGATATGAGGAAGCCACTGGAGCTATGCACCTCTAAATATAGATTAACTGCTTTTAGTGTTTAGTTTGTTGTCCTTCCCCCGCACCTCCGATCAGCACAGCTGGCTACGTAGATATATAAAGACGATTTGATTTGTGCTACACTGCCCTCTGCTGACCATCACCGAACTCCTGCTCTGCATGGCGGCGATCGCCCATCCAAGCACTACCCAGGGTCAAGTCCGCTTAGGTTCCGAGATCTGAAGATATCAGGCGCATGTCGCGTGATTTAGTCTAAGGCGACACGTGGAAATAAATCGTCCAGTCTGGATTCCAGCACGGACAATTCGATGCGTGCGTGGTGCGCGTTGATGATATATTTTAATGGGCGCGTGATGAAAACTAAATTGTTAGGGCCCGATTTATGTTGGGGGTCTGTTCTGGGGTTAGGGTTTAGGGTTCGGGTAAGAGACAGCATTGGGGACCCGAAGGGAAGAGGATAGTGAGGGGATGAAGGTGTGAGTGAGTCAGGGGGTTGAGTGGGTAAGGGGATGAGGGAGTGAGGGGGTGAGTGGGTAAGGGGATGAGGGAACTCGAGTCTCGTAGGTTTCCTACCTTGTCCAGGGCGAAAAACATCTTCTCTGCGTCCGCCTGTTTGTACGCCTGGCAGACAGACACAACACACAGACACAACACATTTTTTGAGACAGCCAAAATAGACATACAGCCATACGGACAGGCAAAAAAGAGACACGCAGACACGACAGATGATGCACACTCAGCCAGACAAGACAGACAAACACGCAAACATATACTGAGACACGTAAAAAAGAAACATACAAACAGACACAGACAGAGGCGACATACACATAGAATAGACATTGTGACAGAGCGACACTCAAACAGACACAACAGACAGATGGAAGGATGGGTACACAAAAGAAACACACAGGCAACGTACAGGACTACGAGGGTGAGTACTCTCACACGCGTGCTCTAACCACGACTGTCAGTGGCTTCTCGGGCAGGAGTGGGGGGGGGGGTCAACCGCCGACGTGCCGGCAATGACCCCGCGACTTCGTTTTCCATATTCCCCGCGGCCACGTGAGGCTCCCCACCTCAAGATAACCGGCCGTAACTTTGCCCCAGCGTCGCGTGGAAGAGGAGGTCAAAATAGCCACATGAAGAGGGCCTCACTCGAGCTCCCCTTTTTAGAGCATGTTGCTGCTATAAAATGTCCACGTGATGATAAGCCACCTTCGTTGCGCAATAATTTGTGGCCAGGTCCCTTCTGAAAAAGAGCTATACAGCTCAGTGGGCCTTACCAGGTAAGATAAATACTTAATTAGTTTTCGTTTATAGTTTAGTTCAGGAAGCTCCTCCGCCAGCAGTGGCACGAGCAGGGAATTGCAGGGCCTGCACCTTTACCTTTGTTTACGCCACTGGTCACAACCATTAAAATCGATGCGTCCCATTGACCGTATAGCGACCACGGTGCCTTGTTTGCCCCACGTGATGTATCTGGGAAGGCGATAGGCAACGGTGCAAGAAGACATTTCCCCAAATGCTTATTCGCATTGTCCCTAGCCAGGAATCGAACTCTGGTATTTAAACATCTCCATTTGGAGACCGGGAAGGGGGTGGGCGAGTTGAGCCAGGGCTGACATTTCTCACTCGATATTTTCCAGAACGCTACGGGGACGGCTTGGAGTAGGGATTATCGGCGTAAGGCACTACCACTAGAGCACCAGGTACGCCTTGGTAAATAATCTATATGATTGTACATTACCCGATGTTGCTATAATCCCGTTAAACAAATCTAGACGCAAATGTAGACGCACGAACTCGCCGCCGTCGTCGTCGGTGTGATGATATTCGTTCGCGACAACGAAATTCCAATTTGAAATGAAGCACCGGGTTGAGACAACAAAATGAGACGTGGGAATGGGAGGTGGGTTCAGTGGAGGCTCACTCACCATTGAGGAGCTTGAGGAGGGTGGAGAGGGTGAAACGAGAGGGCCTCGATGAGTCTTCTGTGTCGAGTGGCGCTTCCATCTGCTGCTGGGTTTTATAGCGGTGATGTGTGCGCGCGCGTGTGTGTGTATCGTCTGTCTTAAAGCGGACGTGTAGGTGTGCGTGTGTAGTTCGGTGTGGGAGCGGTGGTGCACTGGTTAGCGCACTGTGTAACCTAACCTAAACCAAACACATTATTTGGTGGTGGTACTCCGTCGGCAGTGGGTGCACAAACACAAATTGCAAATAAAACCTCAACACATGCGTCAATAGCATTGCTTGAACAGCAAAAGTGTATAATTGACGTTTCGGGAAATGGTCCTTCCTCATTGCACATTTTTAGAGAGTTAGAGGGAATAAGGGCGGGAGACTGCACTGTAACCATGCGACAGTCTCCAACGTGTATCCACTCTATCTCTCTGTCCTCTCTGTGCGCTCTGAAGAAAGGCCATTGCACAGAACATCGCCTATTATTTAAATGTTTCATTTTAAGGTCACAGTGCTCTTGACCAATGTGTGGAGTTTTAATCTAAACTAGGCCCTAAAAATTAGGAATGTATCTTGCATCGATTCGTGGCGAGATGTTAACCACCTCGCTTGGCATACAGGAGGTCGTGGCTTCAATTTCGACCCTGACGCCTGTAGTTTTTGAGTCTGCATGTCTTCCCCGTGGTCGCGTGGATTTTTCTCCGGGTCCGTCGGTTTTTCCCTCTACATTTAGAATCAACATGCGTTTAAAGTATTTGGCTGCTATAAATTCCCACGTGATAAGCCACTTCGTTGAGCTATCATTTGTGGCCAGGTCGCTTTTGAAAAAAGCGATATAGCTGAGTGGGCACTGCCTGGTCAAATAAAAATAGTTTAGTTTTTAGTTTAGTTGAATGACAATGCCATCGATGATTTTCTCTCGCCATGCACGCATCGCTGTGTGCCTGCAATGATGCTTTATTCAAATGAAAGCCTCTAATACTTGCACCTGGAATGCACCTGGTCTCATCGGGTCTCAGAAGCTAAGCAGGTTTGGCCCTTGAGAGTGCTCGGGTGGGCAAACAAGCATGCACAAAGCAGGTGTTACATGGGTTTAAGGGCAAGTAGTCATGGTTAGTATTGCCTGTCTCAAACTCACCCAAAATGCTGCTCGATATCGTTTACGTTGCCATCAGAGGGCAATGCAGTAACATCGACTGTTGCACGGTACTATGCCCCAGCGTCTATGCTCCCGAACTTCGACAACCGGCACTGACCAGCGTGGTGAAGCATCGACAAATAACCCCCATGACCCGCACTGCGTGGCAAGGCCCTCATCCAGCAGTGGATTGACAACAAGGTTCCACGCAAATATGCAAAATATGTGCAAATTATTTGCTTATGCAGCGATAATATTTAGGGGGTGTGTTGGCGAAGTTGTTAGCGCCCTCCGCTCCGAACTCGGTTTCCCGAGTTCGATTCCCGCTCACAACCAATGTCTGAAGATCTGCTGGATCCCCCCCGCCCCCCCAGGTCGATTCAGCCTTGAATAAGCACCTCATGCGGTGTGTAAATATCAGAAATAGGAAGAAAAAGACGGCCGGGAGTGGTGCTGTCCACCCACCTTCTTGCGGCTATGCTCACCTCGCTAACTGCACTTGCCCCGACAGTGTGTTAAAGTCTATATATGGGGATCTATGTATGAATATATGAGCATGTGTATGCCTACGCACATGTATATATACGGTCGTGTGTATGCGTGTGCGTAGATCTAACGTGGGTTGCATGTGTACTTGTCTTTGTCCACCTGGCAGTGTGTTCCTACGTGTGTGTGTGTGTGTGCGACACCTCTGCGCCTACACGCCTGTACGCACGTGCGTTGCGTACACGGGGCTCAGCGGTGGCGAGCACATCGTGCTATGAACCTGGTGACGTGACGGTGACCTGGGATTCTATTCCCCAACATCAGTGGCAAGCGCCATCTGAACCGATTCCCAGGTCGATCCAACCATTCACGAGGACCTGGGGCGGTAAGATTCAGAATTGGGGAGACAAAAGGGAGTCGTGGTGAACCGCAGAAGCCCGCTCGTGTACGCCTTGTCGAACTTGGGGTGTCCACTCGACACCGCGTGCGTGTCTAATGGGGGGCAGAGGGGAGGATGCGCGTGCTGCCATGGTACTCTGTGAACCCGTTCGGACAACACCCTGTCTTTCCTGAGGGTCTTGACCTGGAACGTTAGTCTATTGTATACGATTTGTCACGAGGCATTGTTGACGATGACAGTGTCACGCCTCGCTGATTGTTTTGTTGTTGTCTGCGATGGTGACCGCCGGGTTCAATTCCTGCCCGCGGTGCGACAATGCCAGCGGAAATTGGTATCTGAGCGAGGGTTTTATTTTTTGCTTGCTTTTAGGTTCACTCAACCATAAACGAGTTGCGTGGCGCGCCACACGCAACGTCCGAAACCACCGGACAAAGGCGGCCTGGCGTGCGTGCTGTTGGCCGAACACTCCGCCGTGTGTCTATCCCAACCTTATTAGGCGCTCGCGAACGGAAATTACCCCGGGTCTATGAGGCTGCACCGGGTGTTTGTGTGTGCATGTACACGCGGGCACGTGTGTGTGAGACGGTGTGTGGTGTGGGGAGCGGTAGTGTAGTGGTCAGCGCGCTGAACCCGAGACCTGGGTTCGATTCCAGCTCACGGCCAACACCAGTGACGATTATCTGAACCGGTCATGGGCCTCCCCTAGGTCGACTCAGTCTCAAATGAGTACCTGGTGAGGTGTGTAAACATCGCCACTGGGGAGACAAAGGTGGTCGGGCGTGGTGCTGGCCACCCACCCCCTTGTGTACCGTTCCGGCCTTCATAGGTGCTGGCTAACAGCACTTGCCACTACAGTCTGTTAAGGCTATACGGGGGATCTTTATCTTTGACGGTGTGTGGTGCAGCTGGTAGTGTAGTGGTCAGCGCGCTGCGCTACGAACCTAGCGACCCTAGTTCCATACCCACTCACGGCCAACACCAATGACGATTATCTGTACCGGTCCTGGGCCTCCCCTTGGTCGACTCAGCCTCAAATGAGTACGTCGTGCCTTTGTCGTGGTGTTGGCCACCCACCCCCTCGTGTGCAACCTGAGTTTGACTCCCGGTCGCGCCTGGACATCAGTGAAGTGAGTAATATCTGAATCGGTCCCGAGTCTCCTGTAGGTCTACTTAGCCTTAAACGAACACCTGCTATAAACATTAGCCGAGCACTTGTGGAGACAAAGGCTGCCGGACGTCGTGTTAATCACAAGGTGTGTCGTTCCGGCCTTCTTAGGTGGTCGCTAAAAGCATTTCCCCCAACATTTATCAAAAGTTATAGGGGGATATTTGTTCTACGTGTGGCACCTACACTTGAATATGCCGCCGTCACTGAGTGACGAATGGCATTTATTGTTGTTGCATGTATGTGGTCCTGGTCCATCCCTAGGTCGACTCAGCCTTAAATGAGTACTGTTCCTGGTGCGGTGTGTTAAAACATCAGCACCATAGGTGCTCGATAACAGCACTCGCCCCGACAGTCTGTTGAGGGATCTTTGTCTTTGCAGTATTAATGAACGTACACACACACACGCGTGCCCACGCGTTATTTCCGATAGCAAGTATCCATTTCGCAGCCTCCAAGGAGGTGACAACACCGACCAACCTGCCCTCTCGCCTGCCACTCAAGTCACTCAACATCGATGCAGAGGAGCGATCGCAGGCAATCAAAATACGATGGTTTATTTCGCATCAAGACATATATACGCACGGTGTATATATATTAAATCGCCGAAACTGTATTGCACACGTATAAAACATTGTTCTATTTCCGTGTGTCAATCCACTGCGGGTCGTGGAACTCCCCCACGCGCCTGCGGGTACCTGAGGGCTGAATGACCATACTTCACCATGCTGGTCAGTGCGGGATGGTGAAGGTGAGGATGACACAGAACATCAGATCTCGCTGCACTTCTGCCCTCTTGCTGCCCACGTGTTTTATTCGCAGTGGTGGTCACCCATCCAAGCACTCTCGAGGCTGACACCCTGCTTAAGCTTCTGATATCAATGGGGGGGGGGGGTGGTTTCGGGATCCATGTAATTATATTGCGTATGCTACATTATGTTACTTTAACTATCACGGCGCTAATATGGAAATTGATTCGATAATTTTTCGATAGTCACGCGCCCATCGCCGGTATCGTCGATTTTGACAGCCCTTGCGGGTGTTGCGGTGGTGCAGTGTTTGGCACGAAGTGCCGTGTACCCGGTGGCCTGAGTTCGATTCCCCATCTTTTAATTGTGTTTCTGCAATCTATTATTGTTCGTGAAGGTTAGCAACACTTGGTCTGTGCTCTCCACTTGGCTGGGTGAAAAGTGGGGCTAGCTTTGCCCAATCCTGGCCCAGCTGGCTCAGAAACGTAATGAATGGAATTAAAACAGCTACCATCAGTGTAGAGTGGTCTCTTACCCCCACATCCAGCTCCCCCACCCCCTTCATCAACCCGCGCTCCCCAGCGTGGTGAAATATGGTCAAACGACGCCCAAAACCAATGTTTTGTGGAGAGGCCTTCATCCAGCAATGGATTGACAAAGGAGTGTTCATTACAATACGATTTGAAACACCCGAGGCTCATAGAGGCAGGCCGAGGTGCCGTGTTACAATTCTTAGAGGTGAGCGTTGTTGTCTGAGACTCATAGAGGCAGACAGAATATCGCATAGCGCATCCTTAGAATTCTGAGGTTTTAATATTGAGGCTCATGAAACCAGACTAAGGTAGTGTGGCTCTATTTTCGATATTAATGCATGAGACTCAGCCAGCCAGCCAAAGTCAACGTAGGATTGCATGATTAATTAACGAGGCTCATATAGCCAGACAACGTTACCATTATTATTCATATTTAATGACTGAGAATCATAGATCCACGCCAAGGTACCCCTTGAGTTAATTGTTAATGCGTTGGACTCATGTTGTCAAATTAAGACACTTTCTGATTCATCGTTCACACCTGAAGCTCACGGTCTAAAGGACCACAAGAGTTAAAGTGGTAATGCCTAAGGCTCATAGCGCCAGTATAAGGGACTTAAAGGAATCATTAATCAGTGCAAACGACCTAACGATGCACTCTAAGCAACCTTTTTGAATCCCTCTTAAGTTATGAAGCTTGTAACTTTGATCATTATCCGTGTTTCGATAGTTCAATGTTAACGTGACATTCTATTGAGCGACTGCGTGCTAACTTGGTGTGGTCTGGGACTGTTTTGTTAATGGTTTTTATGCCTTGCCCAAGCTTGATATTTCGGACTCATAATTTCCGTTTTACTACTTGGTGACTTGCTTACCATGTTCTCTATTTTGCACTCCTATTGTTTGTATTTGTTTGCAGTTGTCGCTTGCTGACCAGCCCCATACTGGGCATCTGTGAAAAAGAGTTTCCGAGCCCATCGGATTTCTCCTGCAGTCTAAATTATGATTTGGACTTTGATTCGCAGAGCTGGAATAAGGCACCATACGGAGTTGGGGGAGGTGAATGAGCGAGGGTTATGGAGCCAGGCTTATGCATCATAGGGGGTTAATTGTTAAAGGCTGAGGCTTAATAGAGCTAGACTAAGGCACGGATGCAGGGTGATTGCGTGGGGTCCACTGAAACTATAAGCTCAACCATTTTTTATTTGATCAGGTAAGGCCCCCTGATTTCTATCTATTTTTCAGGAGCGACCTGGTCACAATTGATAGCTCAACGTAGTGGCTTATCATGTGAAATTTATAGTAACCAGGTACTCTAAATGCATGTTTATAACTGTGGAGGGAAACCCCGGAGGACCTTGGAGAAAACTCCACGCGACCACGGGGAGAACGTGCAAACTCCAAAAATACAGGCGTCAGGGTCGGAAACGAACCCACAACCTCCTACATAGCAGACGAGGGAGTAAACAAGCTATCATTTGTGGCCAGGTTGCTTCTGAACAAAAGAGCTATGTAGCTCAGCGGGCTTTACCTGGTATAATAAAACGAGTTTCGTTTCGATAGTCTAAGCAGGCTGAAGCCTGGTTAGCGCTTGGATGTGAGACCAGCAGCACCTGTCACGTGCTGTAGGCGAGGGGCTGCGAGGTGGCCACGAGATGGCAGCGATGAGTGGCCCTCCCCTCGTGTGGGAGGGAGTTTTCTCTGGTTTCGAATCCAAACTCTCATTAATTGAATTGGCCAATCATCCCAATGTCGCGGTAGCAGCAGCCAGACTCACAGGCCAGAGATGCTTTCTTGGGTAAATAAATGCAATTAGTATTATTGAGTATAAATTTAGATTTAAAGCTTTCGTGACTGCAGGGATTTCATATTATTGGTTCTTTCGGTAAAGTCACGTAGAAGGGAAAAAATAAAATAATAAAAATATAAAACAATAAAATCCACACCTGATGATGATTGCTTGTGTTGCAGTCGAAACGTCGTGAGAATTTAATTGTTTTAATTTGTATTATTTTATTTTTTTCCCTTCTACGTGACTTCACCGAAAGAACCAATAATATAAGTATAAATTGTTTTATTTTTATTTGATGACGACAAAGGTGAGTGATAACGCACCTGAACGCTACTTGATCTCAAATTGCTTTGTAAATGCATCGATGTGTATAAATAGTTAAAACGAGGCTGTAAACAATGAAGTACATTTTTGTGTAATGTGTATCCTGCGACTTCTCAGAGGAAAAAAAAAGTATTAATCTCCTAACACCACCGCTGTACCCTAGGATACCTCCTGGATAAATAAATAAACGTACACCTAAGCGAATGTTGACCGAGAGTCGGTAATGGAAACGTATTAGCAGCGGTCTCCTATACACAGCTGATTCGCAAACATTCATCTTCGACACGACGGCTGTCAACGTCAAAAGCGAACCAAGCGAGAAGGCGTCGCAGGGCGCAGCGTGAGGTTTTAGGTTTAGGCTCGCGGCAGGGCTCGGAAAAACTTGCGGCTCCAGAGCCTCGTGTGGCTCTTTAAGGACCGCTTATCGACACGATTTACATGCATTGCGGCTCCAGAAATATTGATAATTTTTGTCATCTTGGTTGGCGACCCCCTGGGGCTAGGGTTAGAGGCAGGGCGCTGCGGACAAACGAACGAAGCAAAAACGCTCAGAGACCCAAGCACCTCAAGGGACTCCGAATTCATCAGCAATCAGTCTCAAAGACAATGCATCATATTATCAGAGTATGTTTTTTGTTTGCATTCTGACCACACACATTGTGGTTAATGCAGACATGATTCCTTGTAAAAGGTTTCAGTTTGGTGTTTTAACATCGTAACACCAGTTTTGTTGCCAGAAAAAGGGGAAAACCCTATTATCAAACCCAAATAAATCAGAGGAACACCAAATGAACTGAGTTCCTGGTCCAAAACGATCCGGTGACGCTGCTGTATACGCAGTGACGCACAATAAGCAACAACAAAAAACGAAAGAGATTCGTCAATGATAACCCTGCCCTGCTTCATAGCACGTAACTGATGCATATAAAGCTCATCATTCAAATGCCACGTCTAAAACAGTCGCAATTGTCTTAATTTACTTTACGAAGATTATTTAATTGGTGTCGCTTGTCCGTCATATAATTTTGATCTTAACACGAATGTTTAACACCGGAGGTGATGCTTGACGCAGTTGCAAGCGACACGTCGCCTATCTAATTTGCATGTTTGGGATAACTCTTCGACTCAACTCTTCAATTCAACAGTTGCAAGCGACACGTCACTTATCTAAATCGCTTGGTTGGGATAACTCTTCAACTCAACTTTTCAACTCAACAGCTGCAAGCGACACGACGCGTTTCTAATTTACTTGGCTGGGAGAACTCTTCAACTCAACCTGCGGGGTGGAGCTGACACATTGGCGTTTGGCGCGGTAAACGCACGACAGTTTGATTCGTGTGGCTCTACCAGGGTGGTGAAGGAGTTAAACGCAACAATGTGGTCGGATCATGACGTGGGAAAACCCAAAAGACAATTTAAAATGTTGTGTTTTTAGTCGCGTGACGAGACATACACCAAGCCTCCACAGAGGCTACTGAACGGCTTCAGCCACTGGTTCTCAACCTTGCTTGGCTTCTGTACCCTTTGTTTAATTTTATTTCAGCCGAGTACCACTTGCGTGACCGAATGAACGTATGATTAATGAACATCGATATTGTAACCAATTGTCCATTTTGTGAGGTATCCTAACTAGCGAGTAACTGAAAGCGAATGAACGCAATTCTAACGTATGCTCTGCGTGATTACTCTTTTAAACCACATTGTTTACGATCAATGGATTTTATATGGTTCTCGATCACCGTATGGATTTAATTTTATCGTAGTTATTTTATATTTGCAGATTCATACACGATTATTCACCAATGGACCTCATGTGTGATATAATTTAACACATTTAGAAATCACCTCACCTACCCCCCGGGACATTTGCCACGTACCCCCCGGGGTCCGCGTGTCCTCCGTTGAGAACCACTGGCTTAAACAACTTTGTAAGCCACGTGTAACGTTGCTAATGACTTCACCTCGCCATACGACAGATGATGAAGAAGTCACGTGACTTTATTTTTTATGACTTTTTTATTTTATTTTTTACGGTTCCGAGGCCACCCAGGGACGTATTAACACATGGGCTTTAGCTCCTCGTATCGTGTAGCACAGTGTTCTTCTTCATTGCAGGGCCCGCGGGGCCTTTACTGCGGCCCCTGATGTGTGGCCTCCGACAAACCCAAGTGTCAAAACACCGCCAATGTGCTGTCAAACCTAAAGTGGTATCAAATGTGTGGCGGTCCTCACACTGATGATGTCTTATCGGCGAAAGTGTCCCCCCTCTGAAAATGAGTGAAGAACAGTGGTGTAGGCCCTCCCTTAGGCCATCCATTCCACGTTGAAGTAACAGCTGAGCGACGGTAGCGTGGCCATTGGAGGTTTTTTTGTCTTTGAATTACGATGACATCATTCTAGACTTTGGCACAGCTAAAGCTCGGATGACAAATATTTGAAGAAATTCGTGCAGTGAGTGAATTGTGTTTGGTGAATTTACCTTGAGTCGAATTAATCTGTTAATTTTACATAGGCAAATACGTGTTTTATGACTATATTTATTTATTTAGCAATATTTACCGTTATACATAGGTCCTTCCTACCTATTAGCCAGTAATCCGGTCCTGGGCCCACCGCAGTTTGTCTTCAGACAACATGCATCACTGCTGTGGTCACATTGGCTCGCATTTCTTTTGATGGTGATCTGAGAAGCCACAATGCACTTCTTCAGGAAAATCTGCTGGATTCGTATTAGTATTGCATAATGCACAAGTGATGTGTGTGTGTGTGCTTTTTTTTACACGTGTTTGCGTCTTGATTGAAAACGGGTGGATTTGTATTTTCATTAGGGTCCGGGCAGCAGATGGTGGCTGACTTTAAGCAAACACTCTAAAATACCCTTTCATCTTACCAACTCCAACCCCATTATGAATACAGTCCATAGAGGAAAAGGGAGAGAGGAAAGAGAGAGAGAGAATGAAAGAGAGAAGGGACCTTCGATGAACTCCATAATGAAAGGAGTTCACAGTGGCCAAGTGTGTTTTTTCACATTGCTCTGAATTTTCTAAGGCTCGCATGTGTTTGCATTCGGTTATTGGATAGAGAACGCGCGCACACAGACGCGCGCCCTCGCACGTGTGCATAGCTGCCTCGCGACCCACACACCACCAACTCG
>CM025607.2:6110468-6146483 GCA_014621495.2 Entosphenus tridentatus | reverse complement strand
CTCTGATGTTGTAGGAGAAACAAATGTCTGACTCCCCCCCCCCCCGCTAGGTGCGTGACGTCATTTATGGACGACCCCTAAGGATCAACACGAGTATCAATATGAGCATCACGATTCGCTTCGCCCTCCCCCACCGCCTCTGTCCACCAATCAGCTGGTGGATCGTCAGGTCACAAGTTGTGGGGTAAAGTGTGAGTACCACAACAGTCTTCAAGACGTCTGGAAGAGTGGATCTACGTACCCCCTGGAGGTGTGCTCCAGACTCGAGCCCCAACTGGGTGAGGCCCTGCAGCCAGCAGTTGCGTGAGAAAGCTATTGCAGGGCTGCGCATTTACCTTCATATTGTAAACAAGCAATGGGAAATTAATTACCAATGGCAATGAGCACTGTCCATACAATTCATTTTACGCGTATATTTGTTTTTATTCACTTATGTACACATCAAACTGGTGAACATTCTGTACAACACCCAGTATGTATATATTTACACGCATATACACATTACATACAATTTACAACGGATATACAAAATGCCTCCGCTGACCGAAAACTGTTTGGCTAAGCCATTACAAGTTTCAGTATTTTTATGGCCACATTTCTATCTTCGAAGAAACGGCCAAAACACGTGATTTTGGCAACTTGGCACGCATCGGCACTTTTTTAAAATCCTTTATATTAAGTTCACTTGCTTGCTTGCTTACGACCGTGCAAATCTTTCGGTCGTTTTTTAACCCACTTCCCGTGATCCAATCGAGCTGACATTTTCCACACAGACTCGTTGTGCGTGACAATTAATGTTCGTGAAATTTTTTTTCCAAAATTTTTCATTTTTTAGGACAAAAATATGATATTTAATTACCAATTGCTTAATGCTGCCATGCAATCATCTGACCCATAGGTGGCAGCCATCTCAAGCCAGAGGACGAGAGGACTCTAGCCGCCACGCATATAAAGGATTTATAGTGAAAAACTTTGTTTTTACGGGTTATCTTATTCACAAGCAAAATATACTAATATAAATTTTCAGATAAGATGATAATCTGGCCTCTAACGTGTTAAACGTAAGACAATCATAGCTGCTGGTATCAAACGCAGCGCAACCGCTTTTGGCTCCATCACAAATGTTGAGGGATTCGTTTAACATGATGGTGTAAGACACACTATTTCTCCTCTTTACTTTTAAACCAGCTGCCGTCGCATCGTTTCCATAGCTACTATAACCTTTGCTCAATTCAAGAAACGCAATGGTTCTCATCGGCCGCATCGTCGCGCAAAATAACAAAGTTACTTATCTTGCGTTGTGTACAATATTGACCAGCAGCGCATCACATTATTCTGATCGTAACAATTAAAAGCCAGATTGAAAATATAACACTTTAGAAGCTTACAAAATATATATATACTTTTTTAAGTGGCACGCAGTTTGCTGGGAAGCGAGTTCCAAGCCTTGGCCCCAGCGTATGAGAAGGCGCCGCTCCCCAACTTGTATTTAGTACACGCGGGACGTCGTAGTCAAGAGCTTGTCTGCAAAGCGAGGACCGGCCTGTGATATATGAGATTTTATATGGGTTGTGAGGGTTTTTGTACAAGTAGACTGGAAATGTGTTCATATAGGCCATGTGCATTAACAGGCAGCAGAGTATATAATCGATGCAAACGTGTACTGGGAGCCAGCGCAACTCTCGAAGAGGAGGTGTGACACGATCGTGAAAGGCGAGTCCCATAACGAGCCACGCCGCTGTGTTTTGCTTGCGCTGTAAGGGAGCGATTGTCGAATTTTGGTAAATGCTTGGTGACAGGTTTCAGTAACGGCGCACAAATTAAACTGTTCTTGGAGGGGGTGCGATCGTGCCTTGACCGCAGGACTTATTTCATGCAGACTGCACATTGAGCAGCTCAATCTTGGTTAAGATTGGCACAGAGCTGGTCTTGCAAAGTTGCCGCAAATCTCTGGGAAGAATGCATCGAGCACCGGACATGTTGCTGATGATATTAGAAGTTCCGTTGGCATCCGTATGTGACATACAAACAACATAACAGGTAGGCACGGGGTGATGAGATAGAGCCACAGCATCATGGCATATACTTGAATCAAGAGGGGACCAAATCTTCCAGGGGGTCTGGAGGTCCCCCCCTCAGAAAAAAAAAATCTCAATTTGAAAACTAATTTCCTGCCTAAAATAAAAAAAAAATCACTAATACATAGGATGGACTTTTTTTTCTACAATAATGTCTAATAGTGTATTGTATTACATTGCTCTGTTTTTTTATTTTTCACCTTTTCTTGTTTCATTGTATGGAACGGCAGAAATTATGGATTAACAATGTACAACCATAACCACAATAATATAAACAGACATATATTTTATAGCAATATATTGGGGGGGGGGGACATTTTGAGCATATTTGAATATTGGGCGGATTTGTCCCCCCCCAATATATATTATAATAACGGCCTTGACTTGAATAGTAAGGCTGTCTATTACCAGCTATTACAGTCATGTGACTTCTTGCCACGAGCAGCCTTTGCACTGGATTGAACTGGTCGGCAATATTCTTCCCTGCAGCCACGTCTGTGGCAAGGATAAAAAATATTGCGACTCAGGAGTCAGAAGGCTCCGAGGGCCTCAGAAACTTGACATCCCGCCGCGTGCGTTTCCACGAGCCTCTGGAACGAACTCGAGTTGCCGTCCCCGCAGCGTTTGTCCCTATTGTTGTCAACTCGAGTTGTGCTCCCAATTCGAGCTGCAACCCCATGTTTTTTTATGTCAATTACGATTCGCCGTCTTGGCCTGAATTCCCTGCTGTCAGGATTTTTAGGACATGCGTAAATATGCCACCAAACATGTCAATGAAAGATGTAGGCGGGTGGTAGTGAACGCCGCATTAGAATTCGTAGGAAACCTTTGCTCCTGCCATTTGTGAATACCACGTGAGAAGTGACAGCCATAGAAGAAGAGACAAAACTGAATATTCCAGCAACTAACACAACTAGGAGGATCTTACCCTGACTTTATATCTTAAGGAAGACCTGCCAATCTCATGTGATAACTCGAGTAACTCGGAAAATCTTGAAAACGCCAATTTTAGTTTTATCTTTTTGTACCAACGAGGAGAAATCAGGCCAACTCAGGCCAGCTCCAGTTTACTTGAGTTAACTGTGCCGTGGAAACAATGTATCAATCGCTGGCCGCTTTGCACTGTAGGCCTAAAATAGTCCTACAGCAGCCAACTGTGATAATAAAAAGAACACCAATGAAAGCCTGTTTGCTTGCCACCGCAGCTTCTCTGCACAGCATTTCCAACCGAATGTTTGTGTCAGCTGGATATGTATGGCATGCAGGCGGGGTTCTAAACTTGACTGACGCCTTCCGCACCCTTCTCAGTCGACCGTCTGTAGGGATGTAATAATTCACACTCTCTACGATTCAATGCGTTATCAAAATTCAATGCTTTATCAAAATTCATAGATTCATTGTTTTCTCGAACCGATATTTTTTCTGCTATTGTGGTGAAACTAATTCCAAGATGGCATTCATCTGTGGAATCTTTAGTGGTATAAAAAGCATAAAATAACTGGTACTTGTATTTATATTGCACCTATAACGTAACAAAACCTCTCACTGCAGTTATATATATTTAGCCTATTGAGTCCCCTATTGGCAGCTTGTCCCTGTGTGGCACAAGGTGAACAAATCACCTGCCTGCAGGTGGGCATTAGTCTGCCAGCAAGGGGGCCATGTTCGCTATTGGTTGTTCCAGTTAGGTAATTTGCAAGTAATTTGGTTGCATTTGGCAGATTTGGACCATGACGCAGCCACGCATGGTCTACTATTTAGTTGCGACGCTGAACACCCACCAATAATTTTAAGTGCACGATGGAGGTTCATGTGCAGTATCGTGAGAATGCGAACCAATTTAAATTCGGGTCTCAGTGATTTGTTACATTTCTACCCATCTCCACTCACATATTGGGCTTAGTTTTAAAATAGGAATAAAAGGAGGCAACCAATACCTTTAAATACTGCAGCTGGTGGTGCCCTTGCACAAATGGACATTGGAAGAGGTTGTAAGGAGGAGTGAGATTCTTGGAAGCCGAGGCAGCAGTGCGGCGACGGCTGTACCAGTCGTGGCAAAGTTCATAATATGCGTGGAACGACTACATTGAAACAAGAGGCCATTGCCTTCTCGTAGGCATCTGCTGAATCAGCGATAACAAAAGCAAATCCTATTTGTTTTCATTTTTGGCACCCAAAGGGTACATTATTGTCAGAAATAAAACCCGTCATGCATTATTGAATGCACTGTTCACACGATTTCCCTTTTAAAGTCCGATATGTTCCGGATTCCTCATTGCCTGACATCCGTAATAAAACTCTCAACACGAGCTACATTTCGATTGAAAGCTTTCGTGACTGCAGGGATTCATCTTCTTGGTTCTTTCGGTCACCTGAAGACGGCTACTTGCGTTGTGGCCGAAACGTCGTGAGAATTATTTTATTATGTTTTATTTTTATTTTTATTATTTTATTAATTTCTTTCTACGTGACTTTACCGAAAGAACGAAGAAGACGAGCTACATTGGCCGGAGTCGAGGCAACAACTGGGCTACACTTTCTGTCGTCATCGCAAAGACGCTTGTGTGCTTACTTCTGGGAATCCCACGGATGTCGTCTGCTCTGCACTTCCGCCAATTACAAGTTAATCCCACCGATATCATAAGATAGCATTTGTCTCAGGAGTCTTACACATCAATGTCTAAAATTACTGTGGATGTCAGACGCAAGTGTAGGCTTACAAATGTCAGGAGTTTCCACAGGTGTTTCGTATTGATGAGCATCACTGAGCCTCCACAGACACTTTTTTTCCATGAGAGCCCAGCATTCAGATATTTGACCAATACCTTTTGATCATTGCATTACATCTGTGATGAATCTGGGGTACTTGAAGTAACCTAAGAAACATATGAGTAGATTGCATGCAAAAGTCTGCACATAACCCATTTGCTGAACCCACTTGTTGTACTGACCATCTCGAAGAAACCTCTCAGCACCAGTGCATTTGGGAGTCTCGAAAAAAATCTGTTTATGATTCACCAGTCCTACCCTTACCCACTAAAGTGCTGAACTAAAGGCGCGGAATCGCCCTTCTATATATGCCTCGAACTTCAGTGGATGCCTGTCCGGGGGCTTCCACAGATGTCAAGAGCTTGCACAGAACTTTGAAACGTTCACGAAAGTCTCTCCCGGTGCTTCCACAGGAAATCTGGAACTTCCAATGAAGACCATCTGGTGCCGCCACACGGACGCCTGTCTGGAACTTCCGTGGATATCGAGACTAGATGCCATGGCGTACGGGCAGGGAATCGAGCATGGCGCTGCGTGCACGCTCCCCGCCGCGTAGGAGCTCCCTCAGGGCGCACGCGCGCAGGCTTGGTGGGGAGCGCCCCAGCGCACGCATCCACATCTCGGTGCCCAGCAGCGCGCACCACCGCTCGGGCGCGCGCTCCAGTAGGGCACGTGCGGACCCTGAGCTGGGGGGGCCGCGTCCCCCGGACGGCGAGAAGAGGAGCAGCAGCTCCAGGCAGCGGGCACGTGCCAGGGCGTCGTGGGGGGCCCAGTCGTGGAGATCCTGGTGAGCCCGCTCGTTGAGGTTGCCACGGTTCCACTCGTGGAGGTCCTGGCAGGGCCGCTCATTGAGATTCCGGGCAGCCCTCTCGTTAAGTTCACTGTGGGCCGTCTCGTGCAGGACCTGGGAGGCCCTCTGATGGAGGTCTTGGTTGGTCAGTGAACCACGACGATGGGTGTGGATTTGGTGATGGTTATTATTAATTTGACAAGACCTACACCCAGGGGGAACTGGTCCCCCATTTCCCTCTCGCTTGGACGACCCCAGGGGACCTTCCAGGGGCTCGAGCAGGGCATCCAGCGGAAACTCACCCTGCATGTCCGCCACATCGGCCCGCGCCCCGTGCGCGAGAAGGATGCGCGTGCACTCGGGCTTGGCGAGCTGGCACGCCAGGTGCAGCGGGGTCCTGCCAGCTCCAGGGCCCCACGTGGGCGTCACCTCGGCCGCGTTCACGTAGTCGGAGAGACGAAAGGAGTCGCAGTAGCGACGCGCCACGCGCAGCAGCAACAGCAGCAACTCCACGCGGTCGTAGCGTACAGCCGTGGCCAGGTGTGACGCGCCAAACGCGGGGCCCGGTGGGGCCAGGGCAGAAGGGGGGCTCAGCTTCTGCTGAAGCTGTTGGTGGGTTTCATGGTCCTGCACACTTTGCTGGTGGTGACCTTGCTGATTCTGGTTCTTATGGTACACCTGTTGGAGTCCGTCTCGATGAATGCTTTGTCTGACCTGCGGCTGCTGGTCTTGAGCCTCCTGTTGAATATTCGAAGCTACTTGCTGGTGTTCCATTGATCTCTCTTGGTTCTCGAGATCTCCCTGCCAGTTGAGCATCTGCTGACCCTGCGTCGCCGCGAGGCAGGGCCCATCACCGAGGAGGTGTCGCGCGTAGGCACGGTGGTCGTGCACGATGGCGTAGAGCAGCGCCTCGCTGGGGGTGTAGGCGGCGCGTGACGCATGCGGACCCCGCTCCCAGTGGAACACCCCCATCGTGCGCAGCTCCTCCAGGGCCCACGGCGGCCGGCGGTCGCGCACGGCGCGGTAGAAGATAAGCGACGAACGGCGGCACTGGGCGTGGTAGCACTCGGCACGGCTCGACTCGCGCACACGGCTCGCGAAAGCCATCGCGTCGCCCTGCATGGCGCGGCCTTGCTCTGCGGGGTGCGGTGGAGGCGGGGTGCTGGGAGGGCTGGTGTGAGAAGTGGGGGCCTGGGGGATGGAAGAGAGAGGAACGGGCAGGTCCTGGGTGTGTGGTGGGTTTTGGGTGGGTGGGGTAGTTTGGTAGGTCTGTAAGTGAGCCTTAGATGGTGGCTCTCAGCAGGCTCTGTCTAGTGGAGGTGTGAGGGTCCTGCGTGGCAGGCGGAAGTTGGCAGGGTATTGGGCCAGCGGACGCTGGTTGGCAGAGGGATACCAATGGACAGTAGTTGGTGATCAGCGGGCCTTGTAGAGCGACGGAGCTGATTGATCTCTCTGGAATTCTCTGTGGTCTGGGAGGGCCTAGGTTTTTAGGTGGATGACAGCAGAATCTCTGGACCCTGGAACCTGCGGCACTTGGGGTGGAGTCTTCTTGCCCTGGGTCTCTGCATCAATTCGTTTTGCCAACTGCAGATGGAAAAATAATCATGGCAATAACATTAACACAGTATAAAGACGCCGGATGCACAGACAGAAAATTATCATCGGGGCTTAATGTCTCCTTCAATATTTTCCAGAACGTTACAAGGCTGGCCTGGAGCAGGGGTTATCGGTGTCAGCTGGCAATGCCACTAGAGTACAAGGTACACCTATCTATAATAATCCTATATGTATTATTGTACCCTGCATTGCAATAATCCTATGACAAAAAATATGATGCAGTATCATGAGGACAAAAGACGGCGAGATGGATGTGGCACGCTGAAATAATTCCTGGAGCAGCGTTCCCAGACTGTACCGGCCATAACTTTGCACTGATTATGAACATAACAATCAGTTACACATCATACATGCGTCCAGACTGTATTGGATGGGTTAGAGTTTAAAACGTTTGTTAAAATGGGTTTGTATTGGCCACTCCTCAACTAAAGTCAAACGTGTACTGCATTTGAAGAATGCCACGAGCTACATGACACGTGATTACACGTTATTTTAAAAATACATATCATATATAATTGCTTGGACGCAATGTAACAAACATAATCATTCGGGTCATTACCTTCCAGGAAATTGAAAAACTTCCATCCAAACATTATAAATATTTTTGTGTGTGTGTACTGGTTGTGGGAAGCGGTAGTGTAGCAGTTAGCGCGCTGCGCTTTGAACATCAGTGACGAATATCTGAACTGGTCCTGGGTCTCCATAGGTCGACTTAGCCTGAAATGAGTACCTGATACGGTGTGTAAACATCGCCACTGCGGAGACAAAAGTGGTCGGGCGTGGTGCTGGCAACCCACCCCCTCGTGTGATGTGCTAGCCTTCATAGGTGCTTGCTAACAGCACTTCCCTCAACATTCTGTTAAGGCTATCTTCGCCTCTGTGTTGGGGTTATGCGATTAACAGTACAAAGGTTCATACAAAGGTAAAAGTGCAGCGCTAAAAGTGCTTTCCGACGCAACTTTTGGCGGAAGCGTCTCTACTAGAGTGGGGCTCTAGAACGCGCCTCTATCCCGAGTAGTTTTGTCCGAATCTTCCTCGTTTGGCCAGAAACGTCTCGGAAGAAGTGGGATTCCACAAACTTTACCGCAAACGACGCGCCCTGCCAATCGACGTAGTGTGGTGTAACTGTTTATATGCTGCAGTCAGTTCTCCGCTAACGCGTGTTTTTCTATAACGCGAATTGGATATAACGCGATTGAGTGAGCAGAAAGAATTACATCGCGCGAGTTAGGAACAAAGCGGTTGCACGGCTGCCTTGGCCGTAACATCACACAACTCGGATTGTTACTCGATCCTTCCAGATGCTACCGACGTTCAGCCTGCATACGCATCTCGCATGTTAGCGGGGACTGCGCTTTGCCTATATATATTAGAACGCGATGTTTCCATAACGCGGTGTTCTTCAGAAACGCAACTACGAACGCGTTATAGGAGAACAGACTGCACTGCTGAGTGACCAGGGACGGGGAGATACAAGGAATGGGTCAATTATTTCCACCTCTCATTTGCAAGTCCAGTGTGCTAACAATTGCATCACGGAAACGACACCTTGCAAATACGTTACAGTATATACTGAACCTTGATACGCCCGTGTCTACGTGCACTGAATGAATGTATACGTGTGAGTCAAACGTTTCAGTATGACTCAGTTGAGATGACTATACACAGCAACCGTCGGCAACCCCCTACTTACTGGCAGCCAAGGTGCTGAATCACTTTGTGCTGCACAGGGCCAGTTTCCACTGGGGGTGCCCTGTCAAAACCACTCCGTTCAACCCAGTTATCACGATTAAGCGGTGCACGTGCGAACGCGTGATCGTCAATGTATAGCGCATTACGTTCACAGAGGATTGGTATTATCATCATGTAGTGTCGATGTGTATGTAGCTTTTTTGCAAACGTGTACTGAATGCATAGTAACTTAAAGTCCTGCATCTATATGTCGCTATACAGCAAACGTAATGTGGAGAGATATGTCACTGTGAATGTATATTAGGGTAATGGCAGCATGTGGGCATGTACTCTTGGAGTAGCGGTCGTGTGGTGGTTCACGAATGAAAGCAGCCACCACAGTTCGATTTTCACTCACAGCCACCAACAGCCACCAACATCAGTGGCGATTATTTGAACCGGCCCTGAGCCTCCCCTAGGTTGACTCAGCCTCAAATAAGTACCTGGTGCGGTGCGTAAGCATCGCCACTCGGGAGACAAAGGCGGTCGGGCGTAGTGCTGGCCACCCCACCACCTTGTGTGTCGTGCTGGCCTTTCAGAGGCGCTCGCTAACAGCACTTGCCCTAAAAGTATGTTAAAGCTATTCGGGGTTATCTGGTGTTCTATGCTTGCACTCTATAAATGTGTGTAGATGTTTATTGTAATTATGCCAATGATCCCCCCCCCCCCGACATCTTAGGAAAGCCACATCAAGCCCAAAGGATGCATTTCTCATTACAAAGCTGTGAGGCACACGTATTGCCACTGCCGCTGATGCCATACTATAATACATTCACGCCCCATACACATTTCCAGTCCTGTACATGGACGTACACAACATGAACACGTTCCGTGTGCTGTACATTATTCCGTGAGCTATGCTGTGCGTGTGAGCCAACCGCAGTGTGAATATTAAATGCCAGTTACCTGTCCTTCTCTCTGTGGCCCTTGCCCAGTCGTTCGGTCGAAACAGCAACAATCAGAACAAGGGTCTCGGCACGTTTATAAAGGCTGGGCGGTGTGGGGGGTAAAGTGACCACCACCATGCACCTCCTCCTCTTGCCACTCCCCTCCCCATGTGTCCCTCTCTGTCAACAAACCCCGGCACGAAGGCACGCGGGTCTGCTTGCAGGGGATCGAGTTTCGCTTCCCTCGGAGTCATTATTAATGGGGTTTTTATTAATAGAGTCTTCTTTAGCCCGGGGGGGGGGGGGGGGCCCCGGGGGTAAGGGTCTATTCCAAGGTTGCCACCACACTCTCTGTACGTGTTCTGTGAAGCTCCATCAACAGGAATGATTATGTTCGTGCTGTCCGTAAGTTGCGAAGCGTGTTTGTGTTTTTTGTATTTATGATAATTTGTTTTAGTTCAGGTTCAGCGAAGGCCCTCTCGAGAGGCCCTCTCCAGGGAGTGTTGGCCTACTCGTCCATGCTGGCCAAACGCATTGGAAGAGGCGGAAATAGCCCCACTTTACCCCAGCACACGCGATCTGCCGATCGACAAACTGTGCTGTGCCCATGTATTTATACTGTGGCGTGGCCAGTGGCGGAATGAAAAAACGTGCACTTTGTTTCAACTGCCGCGCTGGGAGATCGACTTCTGGCTTAGAAATGCAGTGTGCTGCCAACCACTTACACCACGGCAGATTCCGCATAGTATTAATATGGTACAGTACTGCATTAATAATATGCGAGAGGTATGTAATGACAACTGGCAAGCAAATTCCATTGCCTTCCACTCGGACTGAAACAATGATATTGATTAGGTTCCTATGGTGTTTAACGTTTCATCTCTTGATCCCATCCACTCCCCACAAAATAACGGGATTGCTTCGCTGATGGCATCACCACTGATTTGTGCGACATGCTACTGTGATTATTGCTAAATACGAGGACAAACACATGTTGGAAAGCATGTCAGAATCCATGCATATGCATGATCGTCTTTATTTTCTTCCTCGTTAAAATGTAGCCTTAGGCGGTTTTACACGTTGGGAAAAAAGATGACGTAACAGTGTTTTCAGCATCCATGTTTCGGCAGTCATGCCTTGTTCTGTAATTATGTTTCGGCGGTGTTCTTTGGCATGCATGCCAGAGGACGTATTCCGAGGAGATTGAGCGATAAAATCATGTCCTGTGCAGGTGCCAGGTAGATTATTACAACACATGGTCGTGGCAGATAGGTGGTGGCTTGGGGGGCCTTGATCCAGCAGTGGATTGACCATGGTTGATGATGGCTTTTGGCGACTTCTCACCACCATGGTCAGGTTAAAAACAGAATGATGGACAAACGTTTTTCAAAACATCAAGAGGTGTAGGATGATGATGATCATGAAAATTCACGTTTAATAAATTACAAAAAACTCAATATCCGTCAATAACCCAGTGGCATTAAAAGGGAAAACAAATATGTAACGTTTCAGGCAATGGTCCTTCATAGCACATAAATGTATATATGTTGAACTTCTTTCGCACCGTACATAGACAACCGTGCTAATCAGAGGTGCGGAATAATATAAAGGGGCCAGAGAGACAGTGCATAAGGGTTGCACTTAAGAACAATTTTTTTAGATTGTCCTGAATAGTTACCAAATTGTATCTGAGTAAAAGATAAAGCCTTCAATAACGCAGCATCACCAACATAATTAATTTAATTAGAACCGTAGGAGTATAATGATTCCGTAGGAGTATGATATTTTAATTTAGATATCCGTCAATAGGAGTTTCTAGCGAGCAATCACAGGCAACAAATCACTCGATAAGAAAACAAATTTCGCGCTCTGAAGATCAGGTCACGCCCTTTAAAAAAAACACTGGAATTTTGTCAAAAGAACAGATTTTTCTCAGGGTTGATATTTTGCTCATTCTTGTACTACCTTTGGTTCTCGGCTTTTACGCAGAATGACAATGACACGTTTTAATGTAACTATAGTGGTTTGTTGATATCAGCACACCGCAGGCAAGGTGGCTGTTGCTGGAATCGAACTGTGTCACTTGACTCAGTACTGACTCAGGAGCGAACGAGCATACCCACTGAGATTTCAATCTCCATTTTTTCCTCCAATAAGTACTGATTTCTGTTTTACACTACTGTATATAAGTACGAACGTTTAAGAATTCGATATGAATTATAAATATGTTGCAGTCATTAAAGATACATGCGCTTAAATTCAGGATATATATGTACTACTAATTTACAGCCCATTAATCCACCGCTGGATAACGACCTCCCCAATACCGTATCGATAATGGGGGTCGCTTGACCATACTTTGCCACAGGGCTGTGTGCAAACAAAAATCAGTGGCGAGTTATATTTCAACCGGCCCTGAGCCCACTCCATCCTCCCTTCACCAACCCACACTGACCAGCGTGAAATATATTTTTAAAAAGTCCCCATGACCGACGTAACGTGGCGAGGTCTTCATGTAGCAGTGAATTAATAGAGGGGTTGTACAATAGGCCTTACTTTATTCCCTACTTATATTTTGGGACCAAGTCAGACTCGCAGCATTGCATACAAAGTGTTTGCCACAAATGAACCACAATACCTTGCTGATCTCGTCAGGAGCATAAACCATCACGCAAACTCCAGTCATCCTCACACCGGGTTTTGGATAACCATCGAACAAAGACGGTCACTGCATCGCGTGCTTTCAGATGTGATTCTACGGCCGTCTGGAACGCTCTTCCTTCCGATATTCGGAAGCCACTGGAGCTGTGCACTTTTACATCTAGATTTGAAAAACATTTCGTTAAAACTGCTGTTTGTGTTTAGTTTTTTGTCCTTCACCCGCACCTCCG
Organism: Entosphenus tridentatus; assembly: GCA_014621495.2. Classification (NCBI taxonomy): domain Eukaryota; kingdom Metazoa; phylum Chordata; class Hyperoartia; order Petromyzontiformes; family Petromyzontidae; genus Entosphenus; species Entosphenus tridentatus. Next base: position 6,133,720 of record CM025607.2, on the reverse strand, counting down.
ATTAGCACGTTTGGTTACGTACGGCGCGAAAGAAGTTCAACATACATACATACATACAATGGGGCCCGGCGCTAGGGGGGTTACTGGGATGGACCCTACACCACCAAATGTCCTTTTGTCCCACCAAAGTTGACTCTCCTTCGTGATGAACCACCTTGTGATGGTGCCCCACATACAACAACAACAACAAACATCACTTACTGGCTCCACCATCCGAGAGGAGCTGGAGCCGGTATCTGGGTCCGAATGTTGGGGTGATAGAAGGGGCCAGTGTGGGGGGCAGGGAAGGTGGGGGTGGATTGAGAGAGTGTTGAAGTGTGGCTGATGGGTGAGCTGTCATGACGTCACCGCGGTGCTTATTAAAGCGCAGGACAGGACAGTCTGAGCACGTGTGCGGATCAAGTTTCGCCGCTGACCTTCTGCGTGAGCGCTGGAGCGCAGCCCCGTTAGCTCTCTGAGGTACTCGAGCCGGTGCCTTCTGCTGGTCGAGTCGCTGCTGGCCTCGTCTCTGTGTCCCCGTCTCGTCTGAGCCAAGCACATTTTATATTCGTCCGCGTGTTTTGGTCGTTGTGTTGTTTTGTGTCCCTGCCGGCGTGAGTCTCTCCTCTCTCTCTGCAGACGGGGTGTTAATGCGGTTGACACGTGAAGGGAGGGTGCAGAAGGGGTTGCGAGTTCAAATCCAGGTCAGGTGGTTCAATGTGGCCCATCATCTCCACCGCGGTCAATTATAAAATACTTCCACGTTGTGTGAAGCTGTCGGTGGTTGTCTCGTAGGGTCAGACACGTCCCGGCCATATAAATGTGGAATTTCCACCGTACACTCTCTAGACCAGTGCAGGAGATGAGTACAGTATCGACCCGGCAGCCTGCGGCGATGTCCATCCACGGCTAACATCAGTGACAAATGATAGCTGAAACGTCTTTGGCACCCACCATCAACACGCATTGAACATCATGGTGAAGTATGCTCAACCTCCATCACCGACACTGCGTGGGGAGTCCTTCATCCAGCAGTAAATTGACAAAACCTATTAATGATTTAATTATCAATACATTAATAAAGTTGATTTTGCAGTCAGAAACTACATGCGTGCTTCGAGTTTGAAGCATTCTAAAGGCATTCCAGACGTTCACCATCATCATACTGCAAGAGGCACTTCCTTTTTTCACAGTAAATATGAACACTGCTTTGCGTTTGTTTTGTTATCTACGTGTGTTTAGGTGTATTTGTTACACGGATTATCCAGTTTAGCCAGTTTCCCGGGTATTTTACAAGGTAGATCTCATTGTGCGTGAGCACAGTAATAGCAACACAAATATGTCAATAATAGTTTTTTTGGGTTAGATCGCGTAAATATATAAATGTGTCGTTAAAACCCGCCGCCACCCGACACAGCCAACTAGTAAGGGTTGTCACGTAAATAGAACATGCCAATTCGTCACTAGTACAGCACACCGGTGTGTTGGAGAGCCAAGTCACAACATTTACAATCTGAGTACGAATACCAATGGCGGAGCCAGGATTTTCAGGTAGGGGGTGGCAACCCCTCCAGCAATGAAAAATGATACAGGAGTAGTTCCTAAGTAAGGACTTGTCCCTTGCTTTTTATTCAATGCGTGTGCGGCGATGGTGCAGCCATCGATCGAGGGTCGAATTCGAACTGCGTTGTGTGATCGGCATCGCGCTCGCTGAAGGTGAATGCCTTCAGGGAAGTCGTGTGTACTGTATACGCAACTAAGCACGATTATGTGAGTCACTTACAACTGCTTTGCCGTCACTTATTGCCAACAATGCCAATTTTGGACTCAGACTATTATCCTATCATCTCATAGAGTCCGTGGCACGTAATAATATGCTACACAGTGGCAGTGGGGGTCGCAAAATGCCGATTTATTACTAATAAACCCCAATGATCCGTTCGAAATGAGGGATTTCGATCGGATCATGGGGGGGGGGCACGTGCCACCCCACCCCCCACTGGCTCCGTCAGTGAGTGCGCCGTTTCGCCCGGAATTACAACTAGCTTCATCAGGCGACAGCCAGATTTGTGAAGAAGTCTAACTGTTTCGTTCCTTATATAGAGGCGTAGATGTGGTGATCACGCAGCTGCGCTCTTGCGCCACGTGGGGGGGGGGGGGGGTTTACTGAGTCAACATGTGCATTATGCGCGCCCTTTGAACTTGTCCTTCCTGTCTATTGTGTGTATTAAAATAGAGTACCAACGGTAATCCCTATTGAAGTAAGCTGCCCTTTGTAAGCATGCATTTAAATGATGTATTATTTGATTTTTCGCTTCCACGTAGCACTAAGGAGGTAGCTATCCGAACGGTTAAAGTATTTTTTATTTCTTTCAATTTCGATAAATTCTCTAATTGGTCTTGGCCAGTAGTAGCTAGTTTTGCACAGACCTTCAACATTATCAAAATCAATTGAGTGTCCTTGTTGGCACGCGTGTTCTGCAACTGCTGACAGTTGTATTTGGTGGATTGTAATATTTCTCTGATCTGTTAGTCTCGTGCTGATCATTCGTCCTGTTTGCCCAACATAACATTTACCACAACAAAAACACATTCGGTAATAACACTGTGGCCTTATCAAGGATTAAAATATAAATAGCCGCAGTTTTGGGCAACTAAAAGTAACAGCGGGGTCTCTTCACTGTGACGAAACCATAGGTCAACTCATACGATTTACTCTTTGGTTCTTTCGGTAAAGTCACGTAGAAAATTAAATCAAATAATATGAGAATACGACGTTTCGGTTGCAACACAATCAACCATCATCAGGTAAGAATAAATGATAAAACACAGACACGGGGACAGCATAGACAGACACACATGCAGAGAGAGACACACAAAGACACACCGAGCGAGACACACACCATACGATTTACCCCTATTCTTGTACAGGAAAATTGAGATTTCAGGTCCATACGGCGTACAGCCGTTTCGATACGGGCAAAACAATATTTTTTTGTCTATTTGTTTGTGTTTCTCCCTTGTGATGGGACTTTGTAGGATGAACGTTGAGATTTATAAGGGGCACTAGGTGATCAAAAAGGTCTGAATTGGTCTGTAATAAGGTAGGGCACTGATAAGGGGTTGACAGGTATGTAGTGGTGAATGTATGAGTGGTGAGTGTACTAGTGGTGAGTGTACTAGTGGTGAGTGTACTAGTGAGTGTAATAGTGGTGAGTGTACTGATGGTGAGTGCAGTAGTGGTGAGTGTACTAGTGGTGAGTGTAGTGGTGAGTGTACTAGTGGTGAGTGTAGTAGTGGTGAGTGTAGTAGTAGTGAGTGTACTAGTGGTGAGTGTAGTGGTGAGTGTAGTGGTGAGTGTAGTAGTAGTGAGTGTAATAGTGGTGAGTGTAATAGTGGTGAGTGTACTAGTGGTGAGTGTAGTGGTGAGTGTAATAGTGGTGAGTGTACTAGTGGTGAGTGTAGTGGTGAGTGTGTGTACTAGTGGTGAGTGTACTAGTGGTGAGTGTAGTAGTGGTGAGTGTACTAGTGGTGAGTGTAATAGTGGGGTGTGTAATAGTGGTGAGTGTACTAGCGGAGTGTGTACTAGTGGTGAGTGTAGTAGTAGTGAGTGTACTAGTGGTGAGTTAAGTGGTGAGTATAGTGGTGAGTGTAGTAGTGATGAGTGTAGTGGTGATTGTAATAGTGGTGAGTGTAATAGTGGTGAGTGTACTAGTGGTGAGTGTATTAGTGGTGAGTGTACTAGTGGTGAGTGTCGTGGTGAGTATACTAGTGGTGAGTGTAATAGTGGTGAGTGTAATGGTGAGTGTACTAGTGGTGAGTGTAATAGTGGTGAGTGTACTAGTGGTGAGTGTAGTAGTGGTGATTGTCTATTTCTTTGTGTTTCTCCCTTGTGATTGGACTTTGTAGGATGAACGTTGAGATTTATAAGGGCACTGGGTGACCTATAAGGGCACTTGGTGACCAATAAGGTCTGAATTGATCTGTAATAAGTAGGGGCACTGATAATGGGTTTACAGCTTTACAATAATGGGGGTTTATCTCAGAACGCGCCGGGTAAACGCGGTGGGTTTAAACTTTAAACGCGGTGGGGTTCATGGGGTTCAATTTTAAACGCATTGGGTTTAAACTTTAAACGCGGTGGGGTTCAATTTTAAACGCATTGGGTTTAAACTTTAAACGCGGTGGGTTTAAACTTTAAACGCGGTGGGGTTAAACTTTAAACGCATTGGGTTTAAACATCAAACGCATTGGGTTTGAACTTTAAACGCATTGGGTTTAAACTTTAAACGCGGTGGGTTTAAACTTTAAACGCGGTGGGGTTAAACTTTGCACTTAAACCGCGCGCGCGACCAGCGCCTCCCCCTGGGTGGGACTCAGCCACCCCCCACCCCGTCGAGTCGCACACCGAAGTGAATCTCTCGATTTCCTTCCAAGACAAATAATATATATTTTAAAAAAGCCATCAAATCTACCCGCGGCAAAACCCTGCCTAAAGCTAGAGCGTGCGTGCGCACATATAGTTATTTATTTATTTATTTTAAAATGCACCTTTAATTTGTAATCAAGTTCAAAGTCATCTCTTTCGCTCGTCTCTTCTTCCCGCGGTGCGGGCCTTATCCTCGGCCTCTCCTGAGCTCCACCGCCGGGGTTTGCGCGGCTTTGCGGGCGGAAGAGCGACCACCTCGGCCCTCTACCCCGGGACTCCTTGGGAGTGAAACCCCGCGGCCGCAGAGACCCGGCTCGGCGAGGGGGGTCCACGGTCGCTCGGCGTTGTCAGACGCGGTCCAGCAGGTGTGGTTGGTTGTAAACGTTCATCTCACGTTCATCTCACGTTCATGCGTGAGATGAACGTTTCATGCCGCCGGCTCCACGTGCAGTGGAGGGAAGTTGTTTGCTGTGTTTTGGCTGTGCGCGGTTGATCGTGTGCCTCGCCTGTTAATGTTCTTGTACACGTTAGTTTGGTTGTGTTCGAGTGTATTGTCGTCTGGCTACATATATATACACACATATATATCTCGTACGTGATCCGTGTGGTTGAATAATAGCATGGTGAGCGTGGTTATTAAGAGTAGTGGGTTTAACACGTCGGCTTTCGCGTCCAATATCCATAATGCAGAGTTGTGTTGGGTTAGATCGAACCCAAACAACCTGTATTATGAATAGAGGTTTCGTCGGTTCTTGCAGCCGTGCTTGATAGTGTACTGTAATATTTGTGGTGGTGTGTTTTATACTTCAGCAGTGCATGGTGCGGCTGTTGTTGTACTATATATATGCTGGTAGCTGTTGTACTGTAGCTTGCATACTTGTCAAACCATATGGGTTACCCCTATTCTTAAATAGAGTTTGCAGGCCCATACGGCGTACAGCCGTTTCATGATGGCTATTTGAAAGATTAATGTTGAGATGTATAAGGGCACGGGGTTACCAATAAGGTCTGAATTGGGGTTGACAAGGTATTAGCTTGCCTGTATATGTTTGATATGCCTGTTGGTCCAGTGGTTACACCGTACTTTGTGTGGTGGTTATTGTGGGTGAACTACAACTTGGCTGTGTGAGTTGGGGCTGTGGTTCCTTGTGCTTGGTGGTAACCATTAGCACCGTCGCCCATTAGTTATTGTAGCGTGATGTGGTTGTACTGTAGATTGTGTGGTTGTGGTGTTTGGTGAGGTCGTTGTGTGGCGCCTATGATCAAATAACCCGGAATGCACCCTGCCTCATCAGATATGGGAAGCTAAGCAGGTTTTGAGCCTGGAATGTTACCTTGTCAGCTCTCACATCTAAGCTTCTAACCATCAACAAACCCGCACTGACCGGCATAGACAATTAAGGTCAGATAACCGCAGCATGACACACAAAAATTATTGGTAAGGTTGGATTAATGTTATAGTTTGTGCTCGTGCTGTGATCAGTATGGTGGTTGATGCGGTGGTTAGGGCCGTAGGTGTGTATTATTGGTGTGTGATTTCATAAAGGTTGTATCGTGGAGTAATGGATGGTGTGTAGTAGTGTGGTTCATTTAGTGGTGTCAAGTTGGTATGGTGTTGTTGTTGCTGGTGTAGATACGAATATGGTTTACGTAGTTCGTGTGGCTATCTGTGCTCTGGTTAATTGGGTTGACGTGGTAGCTTGTGGTTTGGTGGAGTGGTTATTGGGTGGTTGGTGTTCTAGTTGATTGGAAGTGGAGGTGTGTAGTAATTAAGAGAGTGGTTGCGAGTGATAGTTTATTTCGGGTGAGTGTGTAATTAGTATGGTTAATGTAATATTGTGGTTGAGGTTAGTGCATTTGCTGTGTGTTTGGTGTTATAGTGTGGTTGAGGTTAGTGTAATAGGTGTTCATTAATTACCGTGTGGTACTCGTGGTTGATGTTAGGAGCAATGATGTAATTGTATTCACTTTTGTTTTGTGCGAAAAGAAAAGATGACAACGCTGCTGGGAGCGATGTTGGGGCCGGATGGGCCCAGTACGCGGGAGCTGGTGTTCCTGGGGGTTGGTGTGGCCGTGAGCTTCATCTCCTGGAGCGTCGCTCGCAGGAAGAGTGCAGCTCTGAGCAAGCTGCAGGTCCGCTGGCTCTGAGGCAACGAACTATAACAAAACAGTTACATTTACAGTTCATATATTTACAAATTTTGTTCTGGGAATGGATGTTGATCTCTATGCGGTGATGGTGTTGAGGAAGGGAAAGATAAATCATTTCAAGTACTCTTCTCTTATGGTTCAAGACCTGTAGCATGGGGTGTGATGTTATGAGATAAAGAGAGTGGGATGGAATTAGAGGGAGATTGATACAACTGCCCTTGGGAAGAGAATTACCATTTGCTGCACACTCTCAGAGTTGTATTAAATATGAATACATTTTAGTAATTGGCCCACAAAAAAAAATTGAAAGATTTCAATTCACATTTTAATCCCATCCGATACATCAGTGGCGGATATCGGGAGTGGGGGGGTGGGGACTCAATGTGCCTTCCGCACTGCTCTCTACGGGCTGCTGTTTCACTCTCATGCACTTGATTGCTTGCATGAGCCATCAACCCTGCTTTCAGAGTGCCAAGGCTATAGGTGCGTTTCTTTTCACAGAATCAGTTGTTGTTGAGGGGTAATTTCAGTAAATTTTCATCATGACTGAAAGTCTCTGGTGTTCTTCGTGTGATTCACAGGAAACTTCACAGATCCCCCTGGACGATGGTCTCATAGGCAGGCTGAAGGAGGCACCTGGGGGCTACTTACCATATGTGGTGTTGGAAGGTACAATTGTGCAAAGATATTACAGAGATCCCCTCTACAGGCGTAGAGGCTGTTGGGGCAATTGCTGTGTCAATCCATGTTAAGGCCAGCACAGCTTACAAGGAGGTGTGGTCAGCATCATACCCAGCCACATTTGTCTCCATAGTGCCAATGTTCACAAGCTTTACCTGATGCTAATATGAAGTTGAGTCGACTTAGAGAAGGCCCAATATAGGTTTTGATGACTGGGTTCATAGCTAAGTGTGCGAATCACTGCAACATTGTTTCCCATGACGGTTCATACACACACATCACCACACAACCCTACCCATCCAGGATGCAAACCCCCAATCCCCTTCATAGATTTATAGTCAGGATTTTGCTTAGGAGTAGTTATGTGTTGTTGAACTATGGGTTTGTCAACATTAATGCACAATACAAGGTGTTTCAAAAAGATGGACTCGATTTGAAATCGCTATATCTCTGCAACCACGAACCGCCCATGAATGAAACTCTTACCACTTGAAAGGGCGGGACATATAGTTTCAAATGATTACCGCTAGATGCCTCTCCCAGCGCACAAACAGCCTCTAGCCTCAGTCATTCGCAAGATGGCGACCACAAAAGACCGTGTTTTTGTGCCACCATTAGCGACTAATCTGGATGACCTCAAAAACAGAATCACGGCAGCGGTGATTTCAGTGGCGTGATTTCACTGGAAGAAGACACTTTGAGAGGCGTTTGGGACTAATTAAACGATCGTCTCGATGTTGTCCGTACAGCAGGTGGAGGGCACATAGAGCATTTATAAAATGGTTAGTAAAACTTAATAACTCATTAAACCGTTTGTGACTTTTTGTGTAATTGTAACATGTTGCCATCGTGAAATATACTGCTTTGAAATTGGGTCCATCTCTTTGAAACACCCTGTACATTATCGCGATTACCATTGCCCCCTAGTGGCTAGTTATAATCACTACCTCAACTGTTCATTTGCCAGGTAACTTGGAGCTTTGTTTAATTGTAGTAATGCACAGATTGTCGTGGGTCCTTTATTATAGTGTTTTGTAAATCCAACACAGTCTCAATGTGTTTCAGGATTTTTGCAGCCAATTGATGCTTTAAGATGTTTTATTCCTTTCAGAATGGGTATTTTGCATGCGAGAGGAAAATAAATATCCGAGAGAAACCCCCCCACCCCATGTAAGCGAATGCTTCTCAAACGCATGCCCAGACAGGTCAGAAACCCACTTGCTGTACTGCCACATCCTTCGCACCACCGGTTAACACGGTTGGCTACGTACGACGCGAAAGTAGTTCAACGTACATACATCCTGGTTACCTTGTAGGCTAGCAGGTTTAGAGTCTCATGCATGATGATGACTTTTATGCACAATTCAGCCGACATAAATAAAGGTGGGGTGGGGGATCGCTTCCCGGGGCTGCCCGTTCCACTCCACAGGGACGGTGCGCCCCATTAAGGAGCACCTACAGAGCCAGCTGCGGCCCGACGTGATGGGCGTCATGCAGCAGGTGGAATTCAAGGAGCGGAAGCTCGTCTGGAGCAGCCTCACCCACCACTGGTAACTATCCTGATGCAGGATAGTAAAAAAGGTGTCAGTTTTGTTGCCAGATAAAAGGGTAAAAAACCAATTATCATATTTTTTCTTCTGGCAAATGAGGTTCCAATGGTATCCTGATGCACTCGGCAGGTCTCATCAGGGCACGACATTTACCAAATCGATAAAAGCCACACAACAAGCAAATAAGGTGAAACAACAGAGTAGAGCCAGCAGATCCAAATTAATTGTCGTACAGCTGAACACATGTAACGGATTGATATAAATGAAATATGACATGCGATGACACAATCGGTGCACGTGTGTAAAGCTTATATTCGAATTAACGTGAATTCTAATCAAATCTGTATTATGTAGGGGTGACATATAAAAGAAAATCACCACCCCGCTACACAACAAAGGCATGTGCTATGATGGGTAGGAATGAGATGTGAAAAGCAAACATACACTTCCAAGCAAATGACCAAGAGTGAGTTGCATCTAACTGCCAAATTGCGCATCAGTTGATAGTACATGAAACTTATGGAAAAAAATCTGAAATCAAAGTCAACACGTGTCCCAGGAGACACAGGTCTCTCCACACTTCTGTAGACCTTGGGATGTCGTGTGAAGAATTGTGTAAGAACTCCCCCTGCCCCTCTAGGCACCTGACCTGAACTACACTAAGGGAGCCCCAAAACACTGAGGCATCCGTTGATTGATGAATGTAATAATAATATATTTACAAATAATGCTATTTTACATTTACACCAACGGATCGAACTTGAAGAGCGTGATACATTGCAGCAAGCACGACAGTCTGAGTGAAACAAAAAATACGTGATTCTTTAATAAAATTTTGACGCGGAATCATAAAAAGAACATTCAAATTGCCTGAGACGTGAATCGTTACATCCTTAATATTGCCAAATTTCTAGTTTATATCTCTTTATATATATAATTTTCTTTCTAATTAAGCATCGCTATTCCCATCTGTGTCATCCTCCATCACGCAATGCACACCCTGATGCAGGAACAACACGGAGCATGTGATCCACACGCGAACAGACATGGTGCCATTTGTCCTGGAGGGCACGGGACCACGGGCGGCCAGCGTGCGTGTGCGGAGTCCCCAGGAGGCGAGCGGCCTCACGCTGGAGCCCGTGGCCGAGTCCTTTCAGCCGTCGACGGGCACGTGGGGCGAGCTGCTGGGGCTTCTCAGTGGGGAGCGTCCCCGCGGGGTGCTGCAGGTCGCTCGATCTCATCCCACAGGCATTGTCCTCACCGCCGCCTCCATCTATTGTTGACACTAATTTTATTACACATAGCCGAGCCTATCTCAGGGTTGTTTTCCATTCGCTATTTGCCGAGCCTACCCAGAAACAAACCATGATACATTGCCCTCACAAGACATCCGAATCTAGCTTGTGGCCAAGCAGGGCCAGGGGCAGAGATAATGTCACGTTCATTCTTTGTGACGTCAGTGTGCTGGAAGGTAACAACATTTTTGTCTTGTTTGTCACTGTGTGAGTGCATGCAAATGTGTTTGTATGTATGTATGTATGCATGTTTGTGTGGGGTGACCCAGCAGTTAGCGTGCTGTGCTATGAACCCAGCAACCCGAGTTTGATTCCTATTCACGCCCAACACCAGTGACGGTTATCTGAAACGGTCCTGGGCCTCCCCTAGGTCGACTAAACCTCAAATGAGTACCTGGTGCTGTGTGTAAACATAGCGATTAGGGAGACAAAGGTAGCCATGCGTGGTACTGGTCACCCACCCCCTCGTGTACCGTGCTGGCCTTCATAGGTGGTCGCGAACATGACAAGTTTGTTAAGGCGATATGGGGAATCGTTTTCTTTGTGTGTATGTTTGTGCGTGCGTGTGTGCGCATGCGCCAGGTTGAGCGCCTGCTGCGCGTGGGAGCAACTCTGACGGCTGTGGGGGAGGTGGCGCTGGGTGAGCATGGGGCCCCTGAGGTGCGCCCCCCGCGGGACGGTGCCGCCTACCTGCTGAGCGCGGCGGCGGGCGGCCTGCGGGCCCTGGTGGAGCAGCGTCGCTGGAGCATGGGCATGTGGAGGTTCGGGGCAGTCACCTGCACGCTGCTCACCCTGGCACTCGCCCTCTGGGTCCTGCGCAGGATCTACCGCCGAGGTAGTGCCCGCACTGTGGCAATGCATAACCTTACAACCACAATGATACATTACGGCTGCAAGCCTTAGAGGTCAACCTTAAAATCACTATCCTGGCTCAACTGTGCTCATTGTATGAGAATCTGATGAGATTGGACGCATTCCAGGTGATGTGGTGGTCAGAGTGCTTGTTAACGATGGCATTAATAATTCCGGATGGAAATGATCAGTCTTTGACATAATTCAGAATTTCGACTCCTTAATTGACAGTGGTGAGGAACCACTCTGCTATCACGTATAAATGTAATGAATCACCCTCTGACTGGTATTCAATGAGTTGTCATTTTGTTTGAAATTAATTAACAAATTAATTGTGTTTTCTTGTCTAGTATTTCTCATCTTGTTAAATTGTCATTCGATCCAATAGTACAATCATAATGTTTCCAAATATTTTAATAAATTGTAAGTCATCTATTCTTGCACAAGCAATTCCATGCAACAATGTGAGCATACCGATTTATGTAATCAATAATTGCATGCCAACCTGCTGACTAGCTTCCTCTTGTAAACCCGAGCATTAGCAAATTCTCACCCACAAACTTGCGACCAGTGAAAAGTGAATCCAGCAGAGGGCATACAATGTCCAAGCAAACAATGGCGGCAAAAACTCCGATGAGAAACTTGTGTTACCGGTGACAAGACGTGGGCCCACTAATGGACATCAAACGCCACTCTTCAACATGGCTCTTAATGATTCTCAGTGGCTGCCCATCCACCAACTGGCCAAGCCTTGCCTCGTTTAGCATAGGACATACCTGTCATGATCAGGGTGTAATTGGAGGCATTTTGATTTAACAACTGTGCTATTTATTAATTTACCATCAATTATGGCAAAATGAGAGACGTGGAGAGTCAGGATTTAGGTTGAAGGGATTAATATAATGGTAATTTTGATGAAGTGTACGAGGTGCGGGTTAAAGGTAGGGCTATACACAGGTTAATGTATATATATAGGCTGACTTGAGTGACTTACAGTGCACCGTACACGCACAGTGGATGCATCATCACCATGCCAGAGTTTTCCGTTGTTTCATCTCACATCGTTACCTCCTTGTGGTGCCGCCTCCCACAGCCCGGGAAGAGAGGCGCTGGGACAAGCTGAGACGCGAGCAGGAGGCCGAGGCGGCCCAGTTGGCCCCCGAAGACGGGGCGGGTGGGACGGAAGAGGGCGGGCGGCTGCCGTGCGTGGTGTGCCTGAGCGCGCCGCGCGGCTGTGTGCTCCTCGACTGCGGCCACGTGTGCTGCTGCTTGCCGTGCTACCGCGTGCTCCCACGCCCCGTGTGCTGCCCCGTGTGCCGCTCGCCCGTGTCCCGCATCGTGCCTCTCTACCACTCGTAGCGGAGCCCGGTTTGCGGGCTGTGCTCACACACCATATTTGTGGTACCACACCACAGTTACCAAACTGCACTAACGCGGCATACCATGGCACCACTGGGACATCACAGCAACTGTACATCGCCATTCTGTACCACACAATGCTATCACATCATACCACATCGCCTCACCACACGGTGCTACCACAGCAGACCACCACAATGCCCTGAAATCTCAATTGGGGTTTGACTAATTCCACCTTGCCTTCATAGGGTATAAATTATCATATTTTGGGAAGTCAACATTGGCTTATCTCTGGATAGAATTGCTTCGTCATAGGAACGTGGAATTGGCTCAGGAATACGAACAGAAATGAACAAGTATTAACCAGTTGCTCGTTTGAACACGTGATTGAATAAAACTGCTGCTGTCAAATAAGACCAAAACTTCACAGTTGAGTTTGACAATGGTCCCATGTGCACGCATATACATGTAACGAACATGATTATGTTCATGGCGAGCGTGGGCTGTTTATTAACTCCTTCCGACTAAGGTGCAAGCATTTGTGCAGCAGCTGTCTGTTATTCCGTACCTTGGTCCATCCATAATGGGGTGGGGGTGGCACTTCAACTCTTGTAAAGATAATCCAATATTAAGGAAGTTTTAGTATTAACTTGTGTTGAAATTTGGGAATTATTATTTTAAAAACCGGCCAAATTAGTGGAAGCGTTGCCCAAAACTTTGAGACACAACTCGTAGCAAGAAGGACTTTGCAAATGCATTTTGCGTTTAGGGTTATGGCAAATGCATTTTGCCCTGACTACTACCCATCAGCTTCCATAACTGTTAATTAAATACTTCCAAAGACAAATGCATATTGGAAAATATTATAGAATCCATGCCTATACATTATTTTCCCTTTTTTTTTTACAATTGAGACGATTTTACGACAGCAAGGAGATCATACTCATGAGTATATTAAACCCTCTTTATCCGCGAGGGTTGCGTTCTTGAAAGCACTATTGCGAATGCAGAATTCGCGAATGCAGAAACCTTCCAATGGGAACAATGGGGTTTATGTTCCTGGTACTAGTGAACATGAGGGGAATAGTAAATGTTTAATAACAATGACTCCAATAAATAATACATTATCTAGAACAATGATTTTAATTGCCTTTGATGATGATTTGACTTAAATGGAGGTGGTGGTGAAGGTGTTGAATTGCGGACGATGACTCCTGGGGAGATGCAGGTGTTTGAAAACATTGCAGTTATCATTTTGGCACTGAGGAGCATTAGCCGCAACACTTTGCCCGATTATTTTCGCGTTATTTTTAATGGACCCGACAGTCGACTCGTTCATACCAAAATGTGTAAACGAGTGGACTAAGTACGTATAAAGAAAAAATCACAATAGCGAGTTCAGAACGGGATTTCTGCGAGACGGAGGACTAAGTAGGCGGCCGAGGGAGCGTGACTAATCCTCGCAGTGTCAAATGTTTAATTCTGCACGCACCTCCCCGGTGTCGGTGGTCTGGCACGACGTCCACTCGCGAATACTGGAGTCCGGTGGGTCGCGAATAGGGAATTGATATGCATTTAGTAACTCGAGAATATGCAAAAACTCGCGAATTCAGAACTCGTGCATAGCGAGGGTTTATACTAGTCTGAAATTACCTCACTTTAGCGATGGACTTAGGTTTGCACCAATGAGAGGAAGTGGGGGTGCAGGAGACAAGGTGGACAATCATGTATGCAGCACAAATCGCAATCCCGCCCACGAACCCACTACATTTTAGACACCTGTCTGCAGGATAAGCATGCAAATTGGAGTTATAAAATCCCCGTTGGACGTTTATGAATCTCCGTGGGTGTTTGTGCACATGGCAGCGATAGTGTAGCAGTTAATGTGATGTGCTATGAACTTGGAAACCCGAGTTCGATTCCCCTTCACAGTCAACATCAGTGACGAATATCTGAACCGGTCTTAGGCCTCCCCTAGGTCGACTCGGCTTCAAATGAGTACCTGGTGTGGTGTGTAAGCACCGCTAATTGGGGACAAAGGCGGCTAAAGGCAGGTTGCTGGACACCCAGTGGCGGAGCCAGGATTTTCAGGTAGGGGGGGCAACCCCTCCAGCAATGAAAAATGATAGAGGAGTTGTTACTAAGTAAGGACTTGTCCCTTGCTTTTTATTTGACACGTGTGGGGCGATGGCGTAGCCATCGATCGAGGGTCGAATTCGAACCATGTGTGATCGGCATCGCGCTCGCTGAAGGTGTTTGCCTTCAGGGAAGTCGTGTGTACTGTATACGCAACTGCGCACAATTATGTGAGTCACTTATAACTGCTTTGCCATTACTTATTGCCAATTATGGACTCAAGACTATAGTCCTATCATCTCATAGAGTCCCTGGCACGTAATAATATGCTACACAGTGGCACTGAGGGTCTCAAAATGCCGATTTATTACTAATTAACCCCAATGATCCGATTGAATCTAGGGATTTCGATCGGATCATTGGGGGGGCACGTGCCACCCCACCCCCCACTGGCTCCGCCAGTGTGGACACCCACCCCCTCGTGTGCCGTGCCGGACTTCATAGGTGCTCGCCAACAGCACTTTCCCCAAAAGGTCTGTTTAGGCTATACCCCCCGTATAGCCTTAACAGACCTTTTGGAGAAAGTTTTTGTTTTGCATGTGGCTAGCCATGTATACATTTGGTCTTGCGGTTGTGGAAGAGGAGTGTGCCAGGCTTCCTTTCGTAGGGCATCGATGGCAGCACTGTGCATGTACACGTAACCCCATGTTTTATTAATCCACTGCTGGATGAGGCCACCCCATGCCGTACAGGGAATTGAAGGGTGGAGGATTTTCCATGGCATCTGTCGGACGAGCAATCCTTTCATGCACATTTCTTACGAAGCAGCAGTGAAGGATCGCTGGAATGAGGTCACAGGACAAACCAGGGTTTTTTTTTATTAATGCCCACTGGTAGGAGGTCAGGACAAATCATCTCCTGTGACGATTTGGAAGGATCTTCCTGAAAAAAATGTCATGAAACTCAGTGAAGCCTCTCCTGGGTAAATTAGTATAATAATAAAAGGCATGTTCTAATTATGTTTGGTGAAGTGTAGCTGAAGGTAGATTTCGGAAAATGCCCAGGTTATATATTAATGGGGTCGTGTAGAGTAACTGATAAGAGGTGATGGAAATGATGTGGATGGAGTGAAGGCCAAAGATGCCAGTTTACTCTTTGAGGTTCAATTGTCCTACTTTGTACAATGCCGCCTTGCTCACGAACGCCCTCAACAGAGTCCAATACCGACGGCAACATGCCTCGGCTACAGCAGATATAATAAAACAATATAACATACTGATTTCTCTCGCTTTATGCGAGTCCGATTTGTGCGATTTCACGTAAATGTGGCGAACTTATTTCTACACTAAATTCGCGATGCGGTCGGACGTGGGACGACATTGTGTGTGTTTGTTGTATGCGCTCCTCGGCAGGCCGCTGTCTCGTGCGGTTTCGCTTTGTGTGCCCTTATTTTGGAACGCATCTCCCACATAAACAGAGGACATACTGTTATACGTAAAACCTATACAACGGGTTTCTTGACATAAGAGCTGCACCACCGCTCAATGATTGTATTATATTGAACTTATTTCGCATTGTACGTAACTGCGGGGAAAGGACAACAAACTAAACACAAAAAGCAGTTCTAAAGAAATTAGTTTTCAATCTGGATTTTTAAAAGATAGAGCAGAGTCTCCTGTGTAAATACTGCTGAGAGCCCATAGACCTGACGTTCGTTGTATATCATACGATGTTGGTAAATTACTTTATTCATTTGAAAATGGTACACTGACATTTAGCCATCTCTCAGGGTAAGTTCAAATGTATCCTGCAAATATATCAACAGAAGATCATTCTTTCGTCTGAAAGAATTTTGTTATTTATTCAGTTTGAATAAGCTCCATGTGGGTCATGTTTATTTTCTGTGCTTTATCAGAAGTATGTGTAAATGTAAGCATTTTCACACGCTCCCTAAAATCTATATGATTTTCCCCACTTGGTATCACGTAAAAATTTAATCAGACACTTAATACTGTGCAGATGATTTGAGTTAAAATATACTAAGACGTACAATGAAATATAAGTGGAACTGCTTTTTTTCTTACGATGATTTATAGTGACCAAGATGTTGGTGGGGGTCTTTTTATATTGTCCAATTTCTTAACCGTTCTCGAAGTCGAATCATTCACACGGATGCAGCACTCGCACCTCTCGCAAGCGTATGCAACAACCTCACTTTTATCTGCCTTTTCTCACTACAATCACCACCACTCAATGGACGCTTAGTGGTCATGATTAAACATCGTCTTAGGGCGAATCGAGCGAAGAAAGGTCACGAGATTGTCAACACAACATCGCGGACGATGTGTGTGGGATGCTGGAAATGCACGGAGTGAAACTGCACGAGTGTTGGGTGGGGAGGGAAATATCGACGAGATGCATCCGCAGGCTATTCAGCAATTCCACGCCTGCCCTGTGTATTTTTGCATCCGCGTTATTTATGTATCCACGGTTTTCCTTCGGCATACCAATTTGCTAACCGCGGTATGGACTTGTGTGTATCCACGGTTTATTTAGCACAGCGACTGGCACTTGCAATTTCAAATCGCCCGCATCTGTGTTGCCTCCTTACAATCAATCTTGATTTGAAGCTTTCGTGACTGCAGGAATCCATTCCCTTTGGTTATTTCGGTAAAGTCACGTAGGTAGAGACTCAGAGCTCATTGTAGCGGCCACAGCAGATTCGGTATCTATCAGGTGTTCATTTAAAATAATGTAAATGTCCTAAAAACAGTTTAAATATAGCAAAGCTACACAGCCGTGCCCAAGGAACCATTTTACCCATTCCCCAAGAGCTGTTTCAATCGCTGGCTCAGTCCCCTTTATATAGGCGGGGGGCTCTTCCTTAATTATTCCATTAATCACCCCAGCTGTTCCCCAGTTACCACGCCGCGCAATATACCCAACAAGCTGTCTCGCCCCTCCAATCCAACACAATGTCACCCCCCCCCAGCCATCCCCAGACAGACGTGAGCACAGATCACACCACTTAGAACAACTATCTCTCCCATTCCCTCACCAACGTCAACGTCATCACCATGGACTCAAACCCTCAGTATTAGAGTTAAATCACATCATTTTATTGTTTTTAATTGTTATTTTAACTTTTATCGATTTTTATTATTTTATTGTGTACAGTATTTTATTTGTGTTTAGAGAAGGAACAGGCAACTTAGTTCGCCTATGAAGAGTGTGACCACGGCCGCTGCTAGCCCAACCCCCGATTTCCCAAAAAGGCCTGAGTATTGCCAACCGCATTGCTGCCAACCGCATTGCTGCCAACCACGGTGGTTTGCAGGAACATAACCCCCGCGGTTGGCGAGAGATTTCCATAGTGCTGTAATGGCTAGTATATGACATCAGATGCAAATTAGTATAGGTACACCATTTCTAAGTCCTAGCTGAAAATGTGGTCTGCATGTATAAATCTGCATGTTCTCCAGTATCAAATGATGTACTCAATGCTAGATGTTTCTTGCTTTCATTTCAATTTAGCACTGACCCGAACTGAACTGTATTTATTTATACGAAACAGTTAAATACTAAATCTATGCAAGTTCTTTTAAGTAATACGGAGATCAGGTCCTGTAGTTCGCATATATTCTTGGAACGATCTTTATCTCTTTAGTTGTGCAGTATCACGCACAATAAGAGAATGTAATAGGTGACGTTTTAAAGAAGTAGCCCTTCGTCACAGCACATAGGCTAGAAAGGTAGCGTTTTTATTTCTATCGGCTGGATATTCTCAATTTTGAGAAAGCACTGTGTGCAAGTTGTTACACAGGTAGTCAGGAGATGACAGGAGACAATATTTGAGTGTTGTGATTGTGTTTGTTGCTTTCACCAGGTGCTTCAGTTTGGTTCCACATGCAAAACATGAGAAATTGATTAAAATCCTAGTGCAGCACTCGAATAAAAAAATAATGTTAAGACTCATTTACATAAATCTATAACTGTTAAATCAGGTGAAATTGAAATTTTTGAAAACATTGTAATCATGAGTTTCATTGCTTGAATATTTTACTTGTGAAATACTGCATTCGTAAATAAAGGGTTGATGTTTTAGCCCATTTAGAGTAAAGCTGAGAAAGTTCTAGTGTGCCCGAAGCATTTTCGAAAAGCAGGAACTTGCCCTCTGGTTTGACATTTTTTTTGCCTTATACTTAAAGAATGATGCGGGCAAAGGACGTGGCTACAAAGGAGTAGGTGGGGTTAATTGATCACTGGGCTCGATGTCAGTGGAAGCCAAAGAGTGGAACCGTGTCGGGGGGGGGGGGGGCTAAAAGAGAACAGTTGGTGCATCTTGTTGATGTTTTTACCCGATGTTGGTTGACAATCCAAATACAAAAAAGGGGAGGAGAGTTGTTGGTTAGCAATTCAAACACAACAAAGGAGAGGAGAGTGCTGTTAAACGCTGGGGATGTCAACACTCGGTAAAGTAGAATAGTACCTGTCAAATAAGATGGTCCAAATATGCGCAGTTAAATCTTTTTTGCATGGTTAATAACATATTTCCACTTGAGACAGTAAATCTAGCTGTGACGGTCCCACCTGATGACAGAGACTTGTGTTGTCTCCGAAACGTCGTGCTTTATTATTTAATTTCTATTATTATTTCAATTTACCGAAAAACCTAAGAGTATGAATCCTTGCAGTCACGAAAGCTTCAAATCTAGAATCGATATCAGTGGTTGAATGTAAATTGAGATGCGGCTAATGGAGTGGCTGCCAGCGCATCATTGTGCCTAGGCGGTCCATCTTACGGGTGGGTTGACATGATGTGCATCTGATCCACGTCAGATATTTGCCACTCACCAGACATCGACTCACCTGGCCGTTACCGGTCAATAACGCAAATAGCTCTGGTTTATCAGCCACACTAAATGTAGCTACTCTAATAGTATGGAGTTAAATATCACAAACCGTCCTGCACAGCTGCATTGTTGCCATTTATGGCCTATAGCAATCAGACCCAATTGTCAATGTGACCAAGAAACACGTGTATAGTTCTCCAGAAAATAATAATTTATTTTTTGTCGTCGGCTCCAGGACGAATCTATATCGGGTCATAGCGTGGGTGACAGAGGCTTCGCTCTTATTCACAATATCACACAGACGTCAATGTCTAACTTTACAGTTTTGAAACAGAACTTCGACACCTAACACTGCACACCAGTAATAGCAAGGCTCTACGCTAAATCTATAGCATAGTACTAAAAATAGTATATATATACAGTACGGTATATACAATTCCCACACATATATGGCAGAGCCCACAACACGGTGTTAAAGTTTAAGTTTTATCTGCTCGTATAATAGCATTCTAAATTCTAAAACATTAGCATGATTATCAGGTATAATTGGATATACATTTTGCGGTGAAAATACTCTGGATCTACACAGTGAAAACTACTATATTTTCTTACACAATAGTCCAGATATCTGCAGAGATACTTCCTTGGGAACATAATGCAATTTCTATGGTACATTGTATCAGCACATTGTCCAAAACTTAATTACTGAGCAATCGATATTGGATTATCTGGCGTGCGCGATTATCCAGCTTTCAACATTATCTGCCAATCCCGGAACGATCCGGCGAAACCGGCATGTAATCCGGCACTGCACATTATACACTACATATAACAATTTCAACAATGAAAATATTGCTCGTAAATACATTTTTCATAGGAATAACTAATACAAACTGAAAATATACAGCACGATCTGGCGAAAAGTGCTGTACTTTTAAATCCTTTATATTAAGTTCGCTTGCTTGCTTAGGACCGTGCAAATATTTCGGTCGTTTTTTAGCCCACTTCCCGTGATCCAATCGAGCTGACATTTTCCACACAGACTCGTTGTGCGTGACAATTAATGTTCGTGCAAATTTTTTTCCAAAATTTTACACTTTTTAGGACAAAAATATTATATTTAATTAGCAATTGCTTAATGGTGCAATACAATCATCTGACCCATCGGTGGCAGCCATCTCAAGGCAGAGGACGAGATGACTCTAGCCGCCACGCATATAAAGGATTTATAGTGAAAAACTTTGTTTTTACGGGTTATACTTATTGGGTCTCAAGTAGAGGCCGACCAAAATTCGGTTTCGGTTTTGGCGCCGAAAGTTGGCAAATGCCCACTTTCGGCATACTTTCGGTTTCGGCCAAAGTAAATTTTTTGCTCTCGATCTGGTTTGAGTTTTGGCCGAAACTGATATCGACTTTCGGTCGTCAACCGAAGATCTATTTTTACAATATAACGCTAGTGCTAAGTCTATCAGCCGGTCAGTCGGCGCTAGGCAATCCTATGCGATAGGCTGCATATACACACACGTCAGCAGCAGCAGCTAAGCGAGCGAGGTTACAGCCGCAACCATAGTCTGGGGCCGTCAATAAATGACGTCACGCACCTAGGGGGCGGGGCAGCGACTGCGTAGCGAATTGCGTGCTGCGCTACGAACTCAGCGACCCGAGTTCGATTCCCGCTCACGGCCGGTGACGATTATTTGAACCGGTCCTGGGCCTCCCCTAGGTCGACTCAGCCTCAAACGAGTAAGTGGTGTGGTGTGTCAACATCGCCACTGGGGAGACAAAGGCGGCCAGCCGTGGTGAATCCAAGTCCCAGGTGAACCGGGTAGTAAAGCTAGTATTTCATAAATCTTCGGTAACTTCGGCTATGTAACTTTATGTTTCGGTCTCGGTCGAAAGTGTAGTTAAAGTTTCAGTTTCGGCCAAAAGTGTAGTTAAACTTTTAATTTCGGCCGAAAGTCATTACTTAACTTTCGGTCTGGTTTCGGTTTCGGCTGTAACCATAAATTCAGTTTCGATCGGCCTCTAGTCTCAAGGCTGCATCAGTCTGGCGATCGCCAAACATAAAGTTGTTGAAACAGCGTATGTACCAGTAGGCTTCTCCCTAAAAGTGTAGTGTAGCACAAGTCGGAGACAAGGTAGTTGCAGGAGGCACCTTTTATATTGTAACACTCTTTGGGCAGTTCACACACATACACACAGCGCTCGCCTCCTGCCCTCCCTTTGCCATACAGCCCAGCCTAGACACAACCCTAACCGCGTTGCACCGACGGCGTTGACCGAGACAGCCAACAACTGTCCGGCTGCGCAATTATCGAGTGAAGGCGGCAGCGACAAAGGCAGTGAAGACGACGGCGAGACAAGTCCACTCCCAGAACCGGCAGCCCAGAGCTCTGGCTCTCAGCTGCTTTTATCCTACTCGGCGCGGCCTGGCTCCGCCCTGGCCGCGCCTCCCTTCTCAAAACCTCTAGCGGGTTCCAGGGGCTTCCCGACGAGGTCTTCTGTGACCCTTGCCCCAGTTCCTCTGCCCGTGTATATGCTCGACGCGTGTGCACTGTCCACCGCATTTGCCGCTGCCTGACAGCAGTTGGTGCTATGTCACTACAAAAGCAATGTGGTTGATTGCGTTAGCGAGCAATTTTCAATCACGGTCGGATTCAGACTGAAAAAAACACCTCCAATTCCACACTCCCCTAATCACAGCACTCCATGCAGAGTCTTCGAGATTGGAGTGGTAAGCACAGCACAGTAAATCCAGTAACTCTTTACAGTGGATATTTATTTTTGTCTATTTGTATATTTGTTTATGTCAATTCCACATAGTAAACAAATTTGAAACAAAAAACACATCAATAACACCTAAAAACATGTTATTCAAGAATGTACAAAAATAAGCTATTTAAAATAATGTGATTATCCGGCGTTTTTGAAAATCCGGCGCCCCGTCCCAACCCCGAAGCCGCCAGATAATTGATCTACTGTATATATATAAAACATTGAATTTTATTAGATAAGCGAGGTTTGTGACAATGTTGTAAATTCTGACAAAATTGTTAAATATTGTTTCATATCGAGTTTTGCGTCTGCAGAAAACGCCATACTTTTGGAACAAAACAAAAACACATTTCTAAGCAGTTTTGTTCAAGTGCTACGTATCAAATATGAGAGTAAAAAGTCAAAATAAAGACAATGCTGTGCCAGTATAGGGGCAATCGAGAAGAGCCATGCGAAAAAGGCATCTTTCAGAATGCATTAATTAAGTCACTGTTTCATGATCATGGTGTGTCAGGCAACTTCTGCGATCAAAAATAATTTCTGCGGTTATCAGGATATTTTTAAAATGGAATTTCAGAATTAACGGTGTTTACAAAGTTGGCATCACGAGTTTGAATCACTGTGAGATTTCCAAGTAATTGATTCCGTCTTGGTTTAGACTGTTTTTAATTATTCTAAAGCCTACATACAATATTTATATACGCTTTCAAAAATAATTGCATATTCCAAGGAATTAGTTTTGGCGTATAATAGCACGTTTGTGATATATTTCGTGTTATATTGTCGACCTTTTAACAATAAAGGAAATCAGAAAAAGTACGCTATAGTGAAGTAATTATTAAAACAAACGGGGTTCCCAATCTGAATATTCTATCCAATTTGGAACTGGAAAAACGTATTTCATCTCAAACATGTCTCTATAACGCTGCCTACAGACAAGCTACTAATGAAACACTAAACAGATTAAACACACTATATTATTCTGCTCTTAGATTTGCACTGAATGCACCATACATGACCTACCATATTGACCTCGACTTAAAAATCCAATCTCACATCACTTGATGCAAGAAGAAATCTACATTGGGTCCTGTTCATCCGTAAAATCCTGATTAGCAAATCTGCGCTAATACTTATTAACTCAATTTCAAAATTTTGATTTAAAGCTTTCGTGACTGCAGGGATTCATATTCTTGGTTCTTTCGGTAAAGTCACGTAGAAGGGAAATAATAAAATAATACAAATTCTACAT
>CM025607.2:6032850-6055468 GCA_014621495.2 Entosphenus tridentatus | reverse complement strand
TTGATGTTGTTGTTGTCTGTGATTGCTTGCAGCTGCTGCTGTTGTTGTCTGTGATTGCTTGCAGCTGCTGCTTCCCTGCTGTCTCCTCTACTGCTGCCTTGGTGCTGCTGCTGATGATGATGTTGCTGTTGTCTGTGATTGCTTGCAGCTGCTGCCTCTCTGCTGTCTCCTCTACTGCTGCCTTGGTGCTCCTGATGCTGCTGCTGTTCTTGTTGTTGTCTGTGATTGCTTGCTACAGGCGCTGCTGCGTCTACCGCTACGGCTGCTGTTGATGCAAATGCTGCGGCTGTATTCCACTGCTGCTACAGCTTAACGCTGCTGGTAGAGCTGCTGCAAGTGATAATATCGCCTCTTGCGACTGCTGCTTCACTGGCACAGCTCTTGCCGCCTCTACTGGATCCTCCTGCTAATGCTGATACAGATAATGCTGCTGCTATTAATACACCTCCAGACGCCTCTCTCTGCTGTCACAATTACTGGGGTCTCAGTGCTTGGTGGCACAGTGACCGCTGCCCATTAATCTCGCTGATGCAGCTATTGCTGCTGCTGCTGATACAGCTGCGGCTGATACAGCTGCTGCTGATGATACAGCTGCTGATACAGCTGCTGTTGATGATACAGCTGCTGCTGCTGATACAGCTGCTGCTGCTGATACAGCTGCTGCTTCTGATACTGCTGCTGCTGATACAGCTGCTGCTGCTACTGCTGCTGATACAGCTACTGCAGTCTCTCACTACGGCTGGCGCAGCTACAGATATCTCAACACTGCCGCTGCCGCTGCTGCCTCTCCAAATCTCTTTTCGCGCTCGCCGCTGGCCTTGTCAACAGCGGACACTTTGCCGTCCGCTTTCGCTATATCGTCGCTGTCACCGCTGTTCCTTATCGAACAGGGGGGCACTAACAGCATCCAGCTTGCCGCCGCTCGACGCTTCCCTTGCTGTCACTGCCGCAGGGCGACCACTTTGCCGCGTATCGATTTCACGGCGGACCGACTCAGAGTGGCTTCTTCAGACAGCCGCCAGCCGCCTCGTCGACTCGTCGAGTGCCGGCGTGGACGTGATTTGCGTTGCCGTGGCGACCGCCGCGCCGGAAGCGACGCCGCGCGCGCACGTGGCGTGACGTCACGTGCGCGCGCGGGTCGCCCTGGCAAGCTTGTCGAACCGTGGCACGTGTCCGAAACTCGTTGTCGACCCGATGCCGGTGGTGGAAATTCCACGTTCTTATGGATTACAGCGCGGGGTGGTGATTTGATTGGCAGCTAGCAATTTTTTTTATTTTTTACCCGTGGTACGCACGACGGTATAGGATGCTGGAAATTCCACATTCTTATGGCTTACAGCGCGGGGTGGTGTTTTGATTGCCAGCTAGCAATTTTTTTTTACACGTGGCACATACGACAAGATATGGTGGTGGAAATTCCACATTCTTATGGATTACAACGTAAGGTGGTGTTTGATTGCCAACTAGCAATTTTATATATTTCGTTTTTACCCGTGGCACACACGACGGTATAGGGCAGCAGTAGAGTCGAGGATATAATATAATGGGAAAAAAGGAAAAAGGACGAGAGAAGATAAAGAATGGGCGGTGGTGGCTACGCACGTAGCCTGTCATCCAGAACTGTGGAGGTGAAGGTTGGTGGATCACGTGAATGTTGTGAAACTCCTGTGGGCGCTTCGAGGAGGTGTCCTACCGTGGCGGCCTGGCTTGCCCCATAGTTCGCGTGGATTGTCTCCCACGTGTATACACTTCGTAATTGTGTGATAATTTTATATATCGAGGACTACAGAGCTTGGAGGGGGATTTGGCGCAGGCTCATCACGTGGTTGCCTTTACCGCTGGCCTGTGGTTCCTCGCTCCTGTTGAGTAGCGGTCTCCCTCTCTTGATGAATGCGCGGCTTACAAGTCGAATTTATAATTGTTAATTTAGAGAAGGATGACAAGGGAACGGAACACGGGACCAAAGAGTCAGGAAAGATGAGGCATAGGGAGGAAGAGGCTATTGCAGGGCCTCTGTGCTGCTACATGGAGCAGCGTCTGTTTTCACAAGGGGCGGGGAGACGGGAGGGATTCAGAGTGGGGATGGCCACACAAAAGTCATGGGATTTACGGGAGGTTTAGCTTCTTTCGTATGGCTACTGATGTAGATTCAGAGCAACAACTACAATTTCACATTGAGGTGATGTCTCCTTCATATTTATGGATCGGGGCATTGCGTTGTTACATGTTGTACCATCTGTTATGGATGACCACAGTCTCACACTCCTGGAGAGTTGATTGAGCTACAATTATCCATATTTGTTTTTGGGTTAGGCCACAAGGTGGTCGTTTTATGCCGTAGTTGTCATAAACCCTCCACCGCCTGACAATATTGTCACGTTTACAAATAGGTGATTTGTATTTATCACTTCGCGCAAGAAGGGCACACAAGTGACATCACATCTCTCCCTCTATTTAAGGAACGAAGCAGGAGAATTCCTCCACAAATCTGGCTGTTGCCTGATGAAGCTAGTTGTGATTACTGGCGAAACATCATACTCAGATTGGAAATGTGGCTTTGCTGTCCAACACACCAGTGTGCTGTACTAGTAATGAATTGGCATATTCTGTTTACGCGACAAACATTCGTAAATGGCTGTGTGGGGTGGTGTCGGGTTTAACGACACATTTATATATTTACACAATTTAACCCCAAAAACCTGGCTTATGTATTGATCGAATTCCGACCAATAAAGTTCCTCACCGGTGGCTTCCCAGTAAACATACCAGACGTTGGGCCAACGTTGGCATGCGGTTAGAACCGTTGGATTAATATTAGCCCAACATTCCATGTTTACTGGGTTAAAACCTTGCAAAGATCGCATTCAGTATGAACATACGAAGATTTCGCTGAAACTTTTCTGAGCGTCATGAGGTAATGAACTCAAAAGTCGCGTGTGCGATTAATGACAATAATTTTGGCGTAAAATGATCACGTGGCCTACCCCAAATAAAATATATGGAGCACGTTCAGTGGTTAAATTGATTATTTTAAAATGTTTTAAATATATTACTTCGGTTATTTCCTGCTCAAAAGAGCATTGAGGGTGGCTCTCATTTCCTGTTTAAAGTCCTGAGCCAATGGTGGAAATTCCACATTCATGTGGATGGGGGCGATTTCCTCCATATGACAACACTAACGCGCAGGCAAATAATTTTAGCGCTGTTTTTTTATTTCCCAAGTTTTTGGCAAACCTTTGTCCAAGAAACGTTATATTGGATCGTCGCTATAAGATTAACTGTCCACCCCCACCGTTTTAGACAGGTCAGAGCTAATGCATAACTGCTTTCAACCTGAGTTGAGATGGTGCTTTGGGTGGCAGATGTGTGCCAGAACAGCGCCATATGTGTAAGCAAAAATAAAATTTACTTGACTTGGAAAGGATTAAAAGGGGAACGCTCTTGGACAATAATGAATATTTGTGGGCATCATCAAAGAAGTGGGGATGGGCTGTTGGAACTAGATACAGCATGCACTATATAAAATGTAAAAAATACAGTTAAGACTCTGGATCACAGCAATTCACAAAATACACAAAATAAACTATATGAGGCTATATATTTGAAGCAGCAGGAAGGTTGTTCCACCTAACTCCCACAATTATTTGAATTGTCAGCATTAAATGAGGCAATAACATCGCTTCGTATAATTAATAGTTAATTTAATTTAACCACGTCAGACAAATGAAAAATAGACCAGAGAATCCTCATTTGCGAGAATGACCTGGGTTATTAAAATTACTAAAAAAAATGTAAAAAAAAAACACATTCAGGTAAATAAAACTAAATCAGAACAAAACTACCACATTGTACAATGATGCAATACGGTGCAGTCCATATATCAGTATTGAATCAACACAATCTTCTGTAACATACGATGACTTGGACAAAAACTCTTTGAACCATTCATAGTAAAATTACATTCGAGAAACCATTATACATAATTGGGGTAAATCATTGCAGTATTTCGGTAAAGAGGACAGGACATATGATCTCATTACAAGTGTCCGTGAAGTCATCACGTAAGCATGAACGCCAGCGTTGCATACAATTTGTGTTGCAATTAAAAGCACTTCAAACAAACCGAATTGCCTTAAAGGACAATCTTAAGGGGGGTTCACCCGAGGCGACCTCGTGCAATTTGGTCGCCGCTGATGTATGCTGCCATTTTCGAAGGTTGCAGAGGCCCCCCCGTCTGTTCTACGAAATGTGAATGGCCGTTACCACAGCGACACAAGTTTATAAGTGCACGCCTGTTGAACTGTTTGTTGCCCTGCTCTGCTGGATTATAAGACGCACGCTCCGGAAAGTAAGACGCACCCAAACAAAAACTTGTGCCCGGTGTCGATCAAGTTCAAAAGATCTGGCCTCGTGCACTTGTAGATCTGACCGGATTACTCTATAAGAAACCATCCCAAACGTTTGCTTTCAGATACAGGGGCCGAAAGTGCGTCTTGTTTATTTTAAACTATTTTTTTATTTTACCAGGTAAGGCTATGTATCTCTTTTTCAGAAGCGATCTGGCAACAAAAGTTAGCTCAACGAACTGACTTATCACGTGGAAATTTATAACAGCCAAACACGCGAAACGCGTGTTTCTAAATGTGGAGGGGAAAAACCCGGAGGACCCGGGATGGAACCCACGACCTCCTGTATACCAGGCAAGGTAGTTAACATCTCGCCATAATTCGCATAATACGGTAACATTGGTGGGGAAGTGAAACGGGCAGGGGGTGGATAGGTGGGGAGGGGGGATGCGAGGGGGGGGACTGACCTTGCTTACCCAGTTTTGTATCGCAATGGCATAGGTCAAAATCATAATCATATCATTATCATCAATATCAGATCTATGGTGGAAATAAATAAATGACACACATATCGTGGGAAGTCAACAATGGTTCTGCTTTGGAAAAATGTATCAGTGCCATACGAATGTGGAATTTACACCTTTTAGATTAAGTGCTGGCAAAGTAAATGAGAACCCATTACTTGCTGCGATATCTACCTCTGAGCTTAACAGACTTTAGGAGCAAGTACTGCTAGCGAGCACCTATGAAGACCGGCATGGCACACAACGCGGTGGGTGGCCAGCACCACACCTGGCCGCGTTTGTCTCCCTAGTGGCGATGTTTACACACCGCACATCGTACTCGTTTGAGGCTGAGTCAACCTATGGGGAGGTCCAGGACCAGTTCAGATAATTGGCACCTGGTGTTGGACACGAGCGGGAATCGAATCCAGGTCGCCAGGTTTGTAGCGCAGCGTCGCGCTAACCGATATGCCACCGCTCCACTTGAACACATAGAGCACTCGGCACCAGTCATACGTTTCGATTGTAATTTTGGCTGCCTAGAATAAGCTTGAATTTATATTCTGTCTGGCTGGCATTGGCTTAGTTTAGCTCATTATAACTCACAGCTTGGCGAAGAAGAATTCGCAAATATAATCACAGAATGCCATTATATTGTACAAGGGCCTGCTTGAATCCCATTCACGTTCATGGATATTTTTTACGTGGGAATCACCCGTAGAAAACCTCTAATTCTTGCCGGAATCATCCAGGGAGGAACCGTAGGAATCTGATACGATACCTGCAGGAATCTCCCTGCCATGACCATAGAATAATGCACGACTATTCATTGTATATACACTCCATAAACAAACCAATCATAATATACACGCTAATATACTGTACATACACCAGTGACACCACAATGCCTGCTATACATATTTGCAACAAGCACATACCATGGCAGATGCTACACATAACATAGTGATACACCATTCATACCATGCAGCATAAACATACCTCATACACATCGTAAACACATAATAAACACACACCAGGCATATCTGGTTAGGGAGCCTTTGATGGGCGTCTGGGCTGCTTCTAATGGGCACCTGCTCAAGAAGGTTGGGCTGCGAGTCTGGGCTAGGAGACTATTCATCGAGTCTTCTACGAGAGCCTAAAACGTGAACCAGTGATGGAACCTGGGTTTTGTTGTAAGGGAGCCTTGCTTGAGATCCTCAAATATTGTGAAATGGAAACGTGGAACCGTGTCTTAGAGAGAGCCTGGGTTATGTCCTTTGGGATTGTGTACCCGTGTCTTATGGGATTCTGGGCTGTGTCCTATGGGATCCCAGGCTCTGTGTTATGGGATCCCAGGCTGTGTCTAATAAGATCCAGGCGTCCAGCAGCGGAAATACCTGAATCCCAGGGGCGCGCGGCACGCGCTCTCTTTAATCTCCACGTTTTAAGACTTATTTTATTTTTAATATTTTATTTTCGGCCCAAACGCACATTCTTCACGATTTTCATTTTTTTTATCGCCGCTCCCCTATAATCCATACCTTATTTTTGGGCAGTGGCCACTGATTAGATAATACGTGCAAATATTTTTACGCGTGCAGTTTCTGTCCGTATATTGCACCGTGGAGTAAGCCGTAGATATTTTTTTACTGAAAACTGTTGATTTGCTCGTTATGGGAATATTAAATTCCGTTGTCAAATGGTTTGCTGATGGGATAAGAAAGATGCGTGCTGTACTTAGCATGCGGGTTTGCTGCGATGTAATTATTCGCGGTATGATGCGATATCAATTGTTTTGGCGTTACCACACAATTACAAAAACCCCCTATGGATAGATATCAGCGCCTGCTCTGAATATGTGCTCCTACCACCTCCGAAAAGAAGTCAGAATTACGATAACACACATTATAGGCTATAATCAATAAATTTTTATACCGTTTCTCAGACGCAACATAGACATGTTCGGGTTCAAAGTTGACCCCAAAGGGTCTTGTGTTGTCTTCTTTTCTTTAACTCCCAGGCATGGTTGTTACAACGGCAACTGTGTGTACAACTGTAGCTTGTTCTTGGAAAACGTTGACCTTTAAGGTGTTGTTAGCCTTAAGGTTACGTTGTATTCTTTCAGACGATCCATATCCAGTGTGGTGTGTACACATACTACGCACGCACAGTGTTCAAGACAAATATTGCAGGACCTTTGCAGTCATATTGCTTTAATTAAGTCCGTGCTGCGGAGAGGGAACACACCTGCCCTCTTGCTAATAACACAGCGAACAAAAGAGCGCAGGCGCGTTTTTTTTTTAAACATCAGATACGATTTATTTCATTATTGGCACAATTTTGCGATCATTGTAGAAACGTATTCAATAAATATCACCGGCCCGCACACCACCCCGCCTCCTCCCCAATAACCCTGTTTGTCAAATGTGTGTGGCAGCATCGTAGTTGGGGGACACACCACTGATGAGCCTTAACAGGGGTGAAACCACGGAAGACACTTGTTATGTCGGGCAGCAGGGCCCGTGCTGCTCATGTGTCGCATCAAAGAGTGAAACGGGTACGCATTTGAAATTAACGGTATGGGACATACACGGCAATGCTGATGGTACTTAATAACGGTAAAACCAGCAATAATACAGCCCTCAAGCCAAGCAGAAGAGCCACACTGCACTGATGATAATAAAGGTGAAACCAGTACACAGCTATCATAACGTAGGGCAAATAGGTCTCTACGAATTAAACCAGTACGCGCTTGTTACGCACTGATGATGAATAAAAATGAACGTAATAAGCAGTCCCCGTACTGCCATTTCCTGGCATTAACTTTTAGAACATTAGATTCAGTGTTTTGTTTAATCCTGGTGGCTGACAATCGGGCTGCTGTTCACATTCACACCAGCAGATGGTGCGGGTTTCTCCCACGAAGCCTTAGGCAGTCAGGAATTGAATTGATTCACAAGCAGTAATTGCATGGCGAATCAACCTCCAAAGCTTATGCGTGATAGTACAGCATTACCCACAATACGGTCTTAAAGGGCGCTTATCCACTAGACAACACAATTCGTTTTTTAAAGGGCATCCGGGGAGATAAAACTTGCCTTTTACAAATTCACCCCGGGCCATAAACACTCCAGGCGTCTCGGACCATAGTTAATCTCGCCCATGCTATCGATTGATCAATCGGTACTCGTGCAGCAGTTATTACAACCTGTCATCATGCAACAGTTTACAATGGAAAGAATCGGGGGGAGTAAAACTGCGTGACATTTGCAACTGATGCTGGACGTGATTTAGCCACAAGAAACTGGCAGACGTCGTGACAATAAAGATAATTTTGGGCCCCCCCCCCCCCGAATGTACGCACGTTGGTCAATCGCCCATCCTCACGATTTGTTTGCCCTAATGTCACATTGCGCATTTATTTGCTTCATGTGCCTAAAATTAAACCCTTACGGCCGCGTCATCGAGAGTGAGTTTTTCGGTACTCGGTATCTACTCATG
Organism: Entosphenus tridentatus; assembly: GCA_014621495.2. Classification (NCBI taxonomy): domain Eukaryota; kingdom Metazoa; phylum Chordata; class Hyperoartia; order Petromyzontiformes; family Petromyzontidae; genus Entosphenus; species Entosphenus tridentatus. The sequence goes on along the minus strand of CM025607.2, from coordinate 6,047,118 downwards.
CAAACTGTTCGTACGCCAATTCATTGTCCGATGTTTAAAGGGTTTCAAATAATCGCAATGTGAAATGACATCTTCAGCTATGATTCGCAACTTTCGACACGCTTCCGCTCTCTCTCTCTGCTCCAAAGATGGGCCACTGTCCGAAAGCAGAGGCCAAGCGTGGCTGAGCACACCTGTAATAGGTGTATGAGTCATCCCCGAAAAAATTGTGCGTGAGATACCCATTGGGAAGACGAGGACCAACGTTGGTTGACACTGGGCCAATCCTGGTCCTACGTGACATGTTCACTGGAATATGGTATGCGGAACATGGCATAGCATGTAGATCGTTGACCTGTGTGGATATTTGAGAATAATCCCATTACAGTGCATACAATGCTCCGGATTCCTCCCACATTCCAAAATGCTCAATTGTGAATTGGCCAAACAAGTTAAACTTGGACCCGACTGAAAGGGGTGGCTCGATCCTCAATTGGTACTTTGCCAGGTAAGGAACCTTTTTTTGTTTTATGTACAATTCTTCAGTTGTGAAAGCAGTGTAAGGAGTGGCAGTGCGTCTCCGATGTTCTATATCTGCTTCAGGTGATTCAGGCAAGGGGGAAGGGTCTGCGAGGCCCTGCGTGACCTTTTTCCTGTTGCTCAGTGCACTCATTATAACAGTAATCAAACATTAAATAAATATAATAATTATTAAATTATCTGATTAAATTAAGCAAGCTTTTAAACGTAACGTAATATAGAACCTTAAACGCATTTTACATGTGTTTTTTTTTGCTAATTAGGCATGTTTCTGCAGTCACTTAAAACTTTAATAAAAAAAATAAAACCCCGGGTGAGTTTACTTAACATTCCAATTTTATTACGGTCTATTTTAAAACCGCTAAGAGGTCTTTTTACTTTCAGTGTCGATAAAGTTCTTTGCATGAAAAATAATAAGAACGCGTGTTTTAGCTTTTGCGTTCATTTGCAAACGTTTGTGGTTGGCAATTTGCTGGAGGAGGAAGATGCTGTGTTGTTTAAAACCTGAAATCGACTTAATTGGTCAAATCCCCATCTCGTCAAAATCTTTCTAATTAAACCCATTCTGTCGGCTAACTACCACTTTCTTCGTTGACCATTGGCACTTCAGGTAAAAAAAGCGAAAAACAAAACAACTGTGCTTAAAAATTCTGGCCTGAAGTTTGTAAATTAGTTGCAGGGTTTGTAAATAGCTTTTTGTAAATTAGTTGCAGGACTACTGTACATTCACAGAATTTGGGAATGGATCTAACTCTGTTCATCTAATCAGTGTTCAAAATTCCCGTCGACATTATTGTAGTAACCCGAGTGCCGCCCCGAATGGCACACAAAGGTGGTTAATGGTAAAGGCGTAGCCCTGCAATTACTCGCCCAGGCCACTCGCTGGCAGAAGGGCCTCCACTTAAAGGACCTCTCGACAGCCCCCCCCCCCCCCCCATTTTGCCTACATTTCCACACTGGCTTTAACGTCTTGGAAGAGGTGGAGGTTCCCACACTTTACCCCACCGTACTGCATCCTGTCGATCGACCGACGGTTTGTACCTATTTACACTGCCAGGTGTACAGGGGCGAGGGTGGGTTTAGTTGCCCCACGCGGTGTTATTTCAAGGTGTGTGGCAGCATCGTTGTTGGGGGGGACACCACCGATTATTCCGAATAGGGCTGAAACCACTTAACACACTTGTTGTGTCTGGCAGCAGGGCTCTACTGCTCACGTGTCAAATCGAAGACTGAAAAGGGTTACGCATTTTAAAAGAACGGTATGGGACATACACGGCAATGTTTATGCTACTTAAAAACGGTAAAACCAGTAATAATACAGCCCTCAAATCAAGCAGCAGAGCCACTCTGCACTGAAGATAATAATAAAGGTGACACCGGTACACAGTTGTCATCACGTCGGGCAAATAGGGCCATTCTGCACTGCTGGTAACATCAGCTGTGCACACTTTGTGCACCGCTGCCCGGGTCCAAATGCCGCGCTTCTCCGAGTCTGGATCCAATGCTGGAATAAACGGAACCCAAAAACACACGCACGCGATTCACATGCTCGTGCCACTCTCATGATCATCCCGACATGAGTGGCACGTTAACCTTGAGTTTGAATCCAATCCCGCAATGGTGAGGCATCCCCCAAGCCCATACCAAAGGGATCAGAACCACATTCTGAGTTAGAACCCAGCTTTAATAACCTCTCAGGCTATTGCGTTCGCTAATTCTAGTCCAGCAGAGCCACTTTATTATTTAGTCATGTATAAAACCTTAATTACAGTATAGTAATCTCTCTGTATATATTAATAATACGTTACGTATACTACAACGTACCTTAAATATGCATAGATATCTGTAATTTCAAACTAAGTAATTATATGTGTGATTGGTTACAGCCATATCTGCATCAGAAAGCTAGTGATATTGAGATTACATTAAATACCGGTTAATGATTACGCTGACGACAGAACCGATCATTTAAGGCAGTTATCAAACATACAGGAACGGCATAGTCATGATAATATGTTAATATTGCTTAAATTATGCCTTCTATAATATCAATGCGGTAATAAATAACGGAGATTATAGCGTTTTAGATTGTTGCGGCCTAGTTGGGATCAGAGCCTCGTCCGAATGCAGAACGCCTTCTGGGGCTCGCTGTCCTCGGAGGGTTGGGTGCCAGCAGAAGTCAGAGTTAGAACTACGCTAATTCAGTTACGCCTATGAAGAGAACAATAATACACGCTATCTCGGTGATTATTCGATAGCAATTCTTTTTGAAGCAGATGTCTTGGCTCTGCCACAACATTTAGGGCAGGACAGTGTCCATTGTTGCTGGGTGGTCAAAGGCCACAGTCCTATAAATTACATCTGTGGTATTTAAGTTTAAATAAAGTTTCATATTTAGTGGTATTTTCATTGTTTCTGTTTCATGTTAATTTTTATTTTTATTACATTTATTCCACCGCGCACTTTCACCCGACCTGGGTGATATGAGCCAAGGTAATTTTAAACGTTGATATCACCTTGCACAACCTGCAGAAACGACCCTAACCTCAACTACCCACTCATACGACGCCAGGGCCGCTCTTTGTCCCGAGGCAGTGGTCAGAATCGGATGAGGTCATCGCACCTTCACATTCACTCTATATATACGACCTCTTACACACAAAGTGCTCACCACAAATGAACCACAATACCTTTCTGATCTCGCAAAGGGGCATAGACCATCACACAAACTGCGGTCATCCTCGCAGTGGCTTTTGGCGAACCATCGAACAAAGATGGTCACTGCATCTCGTGTTTTCAGATGCGATTCTGCGGCCATCTGGAATGCTCATTCTTCCAATATTAGGAAGCCACTGGAGCTTATGCACTGTTAAATCTAGATTGAAAACTAATATCTTTAGAACTGCTTTGTGTGTTGAATTTCTTGTCCTTTCCCCGCACCTCGGATTAGCATGGTTGGCTACGTATGATGTGAAAAAAGTTCAAATACAGGCCATACATACTGCCCAGTAGATATTGAATGTCGGGCCGATATTGGGCCAACGTTGATGGCGCAATGTTGCATGTTTACTGGGTAAATGCCGGTATCGACGTCTTATTGAGGCATATGTTGCCCGGCAACAAATGGGTGATGTCCATTGATGTGATTGACCGGTGTGATCGTGTGATTTGCGAGACAGCACATAGCTTGCGAGGCAAGGATCCACAGGAGCTAGGAACCAACAGATCCCAGGGTCAGTCGACACAGCCAGAGAAATTGACTCGTGTTAAAATTATCGTGTAACATCAGTTAACATGTCGAACTGTTTTTGGTCCAAGAATATTTTTCGTTTAGGGTTTTTTTTTATATATTAGTGTCATATTTTTCATGTTTTTACGCTTTCCACCCCCCCCACCTCCCCAATGTGAATATTCGAAATGCGTATGCACTTCTTCACACCGATGAGACGCATCATCTTGCAACAACTGAGAAGTGACATCAGAGGCTTCCTCTGACGTTTTTCAGAAGTCTATCTCGCAGAAAGTGCTCTAACTACTCGACATTTTTTACTTAGTCGTGAAGGTGAATTAATTGTTCACACAATGCACCCTTCTGGCTCAGCCTCCGGCCTGGGCTCCACCGAATGAAGTGCAAAACCAGTGGTGAGGTGGTTTTATTTTGTGCTTCGTCAGCGACTTTGCTGCTGAACGGATCGAACTTGCACTGGACAGAAGGAAGGACCAGGTGGGGCAACAGGAGTTGACGCAGATCACACCCAGTTTCTTCTCAGTCCTGCCTCAGGATGACGAGCGCCCAAGAGCCACCCAGACACCTTAAATTAACTATTTCCTTTCCGCCATCAAAGCGAGGTTCACTTAACTTAAACAATAACACTGAATTCCGATCAACCTAATACACACTGAATAAATAATGATTTGGGCTAACAAATAATAACAACAATCTGGAAAACGAACGCGTGCACTTTAAGGTGTTGAAGTCAATCGCCAACAACTGGCGCGACGGTTGCCGACCCTTGACCCGGAGAATGTTACTAAACGTTCGTTTTGTGCCATCAGCTGCGCTGCTTGCCGAGCGACCGCACGAGCGCCGCCTGCTCGCGCTCCGAGGCTTCGGTCTCCCCCAGCCGGCCGCCCGGCCCGCCGTCGCTGACAGGACGCGGCAAGAAGTGCGCGTTCTTATGGTGCCGGCGAGTCCGCGTGCCGTCGCGGGGTGAGCCGTCGCGGTTGAGCGCCACGTACAGGCGGCGGGAGGAGAGCGCGTGGCGGTGGGCTGCGCTGGCGTACGTGTTGTACCAGTTCTCCTCGAACTGCTCGCGGAAGATGGTGTCCGACGACATTGCGGCCTGGGGCCAAGTACGCGAGACACACCGCGACCACGAAATGAAAGGTCCGTCGAGTCGAAGTCGTCTTCCGCTCAATGTTGAGCGCTGAGGCGATGCTCATCTACCGTTTACAGCCAGCCCCCCCCCCTCCCCCCAGCTTCATCCAGTAAACAGTAAATATGTCAATGTCGGCCCAACGTGGACATTGTCGTTGGAAACGCTGGACCAACGTTTAGCCCAAAATTCCATGTTTACTGGGGAGCCAGTGGCATTAAATCCACAATCCTATGGTGGGTATACGGTAAGTCTATTCATAGAGCGACCACTGTTGACTGCACCACAACGTGGTACAGTAGCCGGTGTGTAGGATCAATGGCAGAGTGAGCATCTCACAATCGGAAAGTTGCGAGTTCACACAGCGAGGTGTGGTGCAGACCACACCGTGCCATCGTGCACTGTTTGGATATGAAATGTATCAATGGGTGCTTGACTAACAGCACTTGTTCCAAAAGGTCTGTGAGAGGTAGGCTAATTGGGGAGCCATTTTGTGTGTGTTTGTGCTTGCGTTTGTGCGTGCGTGGACTCACTGTTGCATACAGCTCTCCGCGCTGGTTCATGGCGAGGTACATGCCCGTGTGCGCCCCGCGGATGCTCACCAGCCCCACGGCCACGCTGATGAACTCGAGGATCCCTGCAGCAGAGACGGGGCCACATCTGTGAGCAACGGTCACTTCAGCGAGTGCACAGTGGTCGGTGGAAACAGCAATTGGCTGACAGTAGGTTTGTTATCATGAGCAGGGCACAGCAGTTCACAGTCCCAAGGTGGTACTGGTTGTACCCATGACGAGCGTGCACACACATCCCTTTTGCCAATCAACTGCTGGACGAGGGCCTCCTGATTCCGCGTGGGTCGTTGTGCAGTTTACTCGTCCGTACTTCACTACGCTCGTCAGTGCGTGTTGGTGACTGGCAATGAGCGTTGACATGGGGCCATAGTATAATGCAACAATCGATTTTACTGCACTGCTCTCTGCTGACCACAATGCAGCATCAGCCTATGACACCTGTTTTTTTTTGCCGCCTCGCACCTCTTCCAAGACATCTGCGAAGAGGTGGGAGTACCCGCACAAGACGTCTGGCAAGCACGGAAGAGTAGGCCAAATACCCTCTATATAGCTCCCTCTGGTGCAGTCCTTCAGCCGGTAGTGGCGTGAGCGAACAATTGGCAGGGCTGCACCTTTACCTTCTGCCTTTTAACGTAATTATGAATTCTGATTTTTCAAAACTAGTACATGACATCGTGATAAGAACAGGCTCATTTGGAAATTGTAGTTTCCAGTAGAAATATACACACAAAATAAGTTATCGTGATGAGGTGACGATTGTCATGTATTCGTTGACCGGAATCCCAAAAATATGACATGGAACAACACGTTCAGTCGTGTGCACGATCACTCCAGACCCAGACTACGTCGAGCACATGGTTTCACCTATATCACAGTTATTGGGAAACATTTTTTTTTTACCCGCAGCACTTAAATTCAAAGTCTGCAGAGTCTCCTGGCATGGGCACTAGCCCCCGCGAGGGACACCCAACCCCAGGGCACGAGCTGAGGAACTCAAAGAATTTGGCTCGGTGTCACATCATGGCCATTACAAACGCCCCCGAGCGATGTAAAAACCCAACCCGGGGCTTGAACCCCCTCCCTCCCTGATCCAAAGAGGTTCAATGTGAGGTTCACAGTTATCTTGATATGGTCGTTGTGATCTCACAGATCATCATATACTCCTTCACCCAGCATTGCTGTCATCTTTGCAACGTTTTATACAGTGGCGGTAGCAGCAGCAACGAGAGGTCCTAGACGAAGCATGCGGCAATACCCCCCCCGCCCACTATGGCCTAAACCCTCGCAGCGATTCAATAAATTTAAGAATCTATTCTTTTTAACTCTTTCCAACTTGGGTTGACAGCATCAATGCATCAGCTTTGTCCATCTGTCTGAAACGGAGAAGGGGGCACGATAACTCTCGTAAAGATGATCCGGTATGAACGAAACGCCAGTTTAAGGTTGCGTTGCCATTAACGAGTTGCCATGTAAAAAAAAACCCCAGTCAAATTGATCAAAGCGTTGCCCCAAGTTTGTAGACCCATACGCCGCGCACTAAAACGACCCACTTTGACATCCTGGCCCTTGTCCGTCTCGTCGCGGCCTACAGATGTTACCGCTTCCTGTGTGCCCCGCATGGGCCCTGCCGTTATTATCGCTGATTAAAGACAAACACTGTCAGGCATCGGAAGCTTTAAGTGAACGGAGAAAAAAGCAGGCTTCCAAAATTACCGCGAGCTTTATCCAAGATTTTCTGAGTGTTTCTTAACCACGTCTGGCACAGTCTAATAAAACTTGAAGGGGAAAAAAAATCCACCAGGCATGGACTCAAAAAAATATATAGCAACGCAACAAAGTGTTTAAAACGAAAAAAAAATTCCCCTGTAAAACACCTGTAATGCATGAGGGTTTTAGCAGTCAAGGAAGATGATACCCATCGTTTTCTCTGCTTTACCACACACTACGGAGTTCGCAGGCAGAGTAGCGGGCAGAATACCTGACCTCTTATTCTCCAATGCTCATATTGTCCCAAGATTACCACAGGAGAGTGCCGTGAACGTGCCGTTTCGTGTTCAATTGGAAATGAGAAGGCACGCTTCGGGGATTTTTGTTAACCGTGGATGTTAAGGATCAGTGGATGCCCTTGCCTGCAGGCACGCAGGCTCTGGTGCCGCTCGCACGCACGACCCCCACAGTGGCTGCTTCCCTGTCCACTGCCCGGCAACCCTTCTCCCCGTTTCAAAACGCACACAGAAGGGTGTACAAAAAGCGTTTCAGAGCCTTTGTGTATTGTCACCATGAAAATAAATTAGAGCAAAAATGTTGACCTACCAACTGACAGGCAGCAGCGAGAAAGACACGAGCCAACTGGAGACACGGTGGTGTCATCATCACTATTGGGGCTCGTCAGTCGAGTGCGGTCACCAAATGCTGACCGCTCGCAAAAAAAACCGATCTGCCTCCGGTAACCATTTACCGAATCGGCTGTGGTCCCGGCGCGTGCCGTGCACCGTGCCGTTGGGCAGCAGGGTGACGTGGAACCCCGTGCGGCAGTAGAGCTGCCGGCGCCGCATGACGCCCTTCATGTGGAGCAGGCCCCCTCCTCCGGCTGCTCCCAAGATGCCCATTCCGGCGCCAGCGCCGCCAACGACGCCGCCGCCGCCCCCATCCGCTCCGCCGCGGCCCATGTGCTCGCTCAGGGACATCACGTCGGCGAGGTGGCCGCTCTGCTGCTGGAGCCCGGCGCTGTGGTGGAGACCGGCGCTCTGGTGGTGGTGGTGGTGGCTCACTGGATGTTGATGGTGGTTGCCCTGCATGCTTTGTAAGAGTGCGCCCAGTGGCTCGCTGGGTAGAGATGTCATTACGTTGGCCGGGATTCCGTTGGTGGCGGCCGCGAGGGCTTGCAGGGCTGAGGTTATCTCTGCGATGGCCGGCATTGTTGTGAACATGCAGAGGTGAGCGATGCGGTTTTGTGTTTAAGACAAAATGACGCAGGCGATGCAGATGTCTTGTTCGCACGAAGATTGGCGGGTGAAACTTGACTGCTTGCCGATGAACAAATTGTTCTCACCTGAAAAAATCCACTTGTGTTGGAAGCTGTCTTGTTTGTTATTGAAACCAGAATATTCGTGAGTCGCTGTCACTGGATTCTTAAGTGGTGGTTGTAGGAGCAGATTCTGTTTGGATTCCGTTTGATTCTGTTGGATTCGGATATGGGTAGACAATTGTATGGATTTGCTGGAACTGTGTGTGATCCACAATCAGGTCATTAAACTTGGAATTAACTTTATTTGAAGATTTCCAATTTCAATGCCCAACCAATACGCATCAAACTTTATTCTTGACAATGAATTGAGTGTTTGTGGATTCTTTTTGAATTCACGAATGAAATGAAAACCAAGAAATAAAAGTCCCCGTTGTATCCAACGCTTTTAAATGTTCTCACTTTTAATTTGCTGTGAACAATATTGTGTCAGGCGCATCCACGCTGTGCCCTGCCTACTTGTATCCTCAGAAGTCTGAGTTAGCTGTAACCCTTTCAGTTTCCCTTCAGGGCTGAGTCAATATTATTTTATTGGGCGTCAATTCAGCCCTCGTACAGACGCTACTGGCTGTGTGCAGTCCAGCCAAGGCCTACCGCAGGCCTCAAATTTATACTGACGTTAAGTTAGTTTATGAAATATAGGAAAAACGTGTTTCAATTTAATAGAAGAGATGGCTTGGTAGAGAAGACGTTTGGAAGAATCTGGAAGATCTGGTCGTTCTTCGTCTGAGACGAAAGGTTATGATGGTTGGGAGTAAGACACCATACAAGAGTTGCTGGAGGCCTTAGAAAAGAGATGGCCAAACTGGGGTTTTAAAGCACTTGGACACTTTTCAAAGGTTTGCCGAGTACAGGCCTGAAAGGCTATGACCCCAAATGCCCAGCACTAATTGTGATATAGCAGATGTAAATGTTGTAGACGTTTCAGGCTATAGAAGCCAATGTACATTGACGATGAAAACGAGTCCGACACCAGAGAATGGAAGATGATGATCTTGGCTGAGATTAATGATCGATCATAACGCCTGCCGGGCACACTGCCTTCAAGTCCAATGAGAGACAAGTGGAGGGTGCCGTGGCCCGGGGGGCTTTCGTCGATTGAGGTTTTGTTGGGCCGCAGCGATCAGAAATCCAAGCTGCACGTGGCGACTTGGCGTGAGCGTCACGGGGTCACACGAAGTCCCAACGGAGTCGCAGTCACACTCGGACCACTTGCCCGTTCCATTCAGAGCCGAGGTATGGCCATCGTCGCGGGTGTATAATGTAGGGCAAGGAGGGCGTGGAGGAAGTCGGTCAAATACGAGGAGGACAGTCGAAATAAAAGTGGGATAAATATTAGGAGGGCAAAAAAAACAGGAGTAGGAGAAGAACTAAGATATGAATGTAGAATGAGGAGCAGGATAAAGACTTCAGGTGATGAAGGCACGGAGGATGAGAATGGGGAGGGCCCAGGTGGCTAAGGATGATGACGAGGAGGCTCAGGGTGAGGAGGAGGCTGAGGATGATGATGACGATGACTGTTAGTATTGTCGTGCGTTCACGCGGGTGTAGTATCACGCGCGGATTTTCTGGCCGGGGAGAGGCACGTGGGCTTGCGGATGAGCGTGTGTCCACCCAGTACCTGCAACCACGTGCACAAAACAAACACGCACAGGTCAGTGCTGCATCACCACGGAGACAGAGTAGCCTGTCTCCATAGAAACATACTCAGTAATGCGTCTCTATGGAGACACAGCCACCTATCTTCATAGACACATGCTCAAAAATGTGTCTCCATGGAGACAAACAGTAACTTGTCTCCATAGAAACATACTCGGTAACGTATCTCCATGGAAACACACTTGTCTTATCCCCATAGCAACATATTCAGTGATGTGTCTCTATGGAGACGCACGTCTCCATGGAGATAGACCATCAATAATTATCCGCATGGTGACCCACGGTCATCACCGCATCTCCATGGAGACGCACTATTTAATAAATATACATAAAGGACACACTTGGGTTATGAGCGTGGTTAATACAGTCATAGTAATACAATACAATAATATATTATTACAGCTATTATGACATAGCCATTACGATGCCTACGTCATAGACTTCCGAGCAACGTGATCCATAGAACTGTTGTTACAACTGAAAGTGATCGTTCCATTGCAGCCTCTCTGGCCTCCACGTGGAGCTGACGAGCACGTGTGACAGGGACTGAAGCTCATCGCTGAACCCGTCCCTTGTCACGACGAGAGAGAGGAGAGAGCAGCTTAGAGCTCCTCTCCTCCCACTCCCCATCGTGCCCCACGTGCATGGCTAGCAGCATTGCCAGATGGGAGGTTTTACCCCTATACCTAGAGATTGTGTTCTTGGAATTAGTTCTATATGGGGAGGGGTGGAGAGGGGGGGGTTCTGATTTTTTTTTTAAACCATCTGGAGGGAACTGCTGCGGCCGACGTCTTGTTTTGCTGACCGGTTGGGTTTTGCGTCCGTCGTTGTTTGCTTTGTTTGATCCTTCATTTAACGCGTGGACGGGTTTTGTTTTCTTTCAGAAAATTAAGTGGATGTTTGAAATAACCGAAGAGAGTTATTTCAAAGTGGATCTTCTCAAGTATAGCAGAGTTGATGGGCTCAGCTCAATCACCGATGACATTTTCTCCTTCATTTCATTTGGCAAAAATTCCAGCTCTAAGAATTACACGATCAGCTTGGCAGTGATACGAGAGCAGGTGGAGAATGTGTTTCCCCCTGCTGCGTGGAACAGAGCTTGATGGGATCTCAGAGGTAGCTCTGTGGCATCCGCTTCTGCGGGCCATTCTCTAACACGAAGGATGGCACTGCTGTGTGAAAAATCCGAATGGTAACTTCGTCTTCATGGCATCACACCGATTGCAATAAGTGGGATAAAATGGGGGGAAAGTTTGGTAATAACTAAAGCAATTAAAACGTATGGGATGTTTTTTGGCGGTATCAAAGTTTAACAAAAGTAAGTAAGGGGTTTACCCTTTCTGGCAATCAAATAGGCGTTTAGATGTTCAAACACCAAATAGATATATTATCAGAACATGTTTGCATAGTTTCCCACAAGTGCTGTGTGTGGTTAATGCAGACTTGATTCCTTGCAACATATATCTATTTTGTGTTTGAACATCTTAACGCCTGTTGTATTGCCAGTAAGGGTACAACCTATGTTTATGTTTCATACCAGGGTGTTTCAAATCAATGGACCCAATTTCAAAGCAGTATATTTCACGATGGCAACATGTTACAATTACACAAAAAGTTACAAATGGTTTAATGAGTTATCAAGTTTTACTAACCATTTTATAAATGCTCTATGTGCCCTCCACCTGCTGTACGGACAACATCGAGACGATAGTTGAATTCGTCCCAAACGCCTCTCTTCTCACGTTTTCCTCTGAGGTGCGTGGTCGCCCTGTGCTCTTCCCCTGACATAAACAGCCTGTTTCCTCAAATTGTCGGTACCAACGACGAATGCTCTTTGACATTGGCGGATCAATGCCAAAACGCCGTTGAAACGCACGCTGCACCGCAATTACGGATTCAGTCTTGTTGAACTGCAGATCGCAAAACGCCCCTTGTGTGTTGTGGGGTCACCATCTTGCGAATGACTGAGGCTAGGGGCTGTTTGTGCGCTGGGAGAGGCATCTCGCGGTAATAATTTGAAACTCTATGCCCCGCCCTCTCTATGCCCCACCCTATCTATGCCCCGCCCTTTCAAGTGGTACGAGTTTCATTCATGGGCGGTTCGTGGTTGCAGAGATATAGCGATTTCAAATCGGGTCCATCTTTTTTAATACTGGGTCCATCTTTTTTGATACTGGCAAAAAAAAGTCCCATGTTATCGCTGCTCACCCCAGCTATAAATGATCTGATACGTGCATTGTCGTTGTACTGTTCGTCTTTTGGAATTCTATGGTCTGACACTGAGTGAGACTAGGCCATAAAGAAGGCTGTCACTGGTGTAGGCCAATCAGTTTCAAAGACAATGTATATATTACCAGAGCATGTTTGTTGGCATGTTCACCATACGTACTGTGTGTGGTTAATGCAGACATGATGCCTTGCAAAAAGTACCTATTTGGTGTTTGAACATCTTAACACCTGTTCTATTTTTTTTCCTTCTTCTTGGTTCTTTCGGTAAAGTCACGTACAAGGGAAGTAATAAAATAATAAAAATAAAACATAATAAAATAATTCTCACGACGTTTCGGCCACAACGCAAGCAGCCGTCCTCAGGTGAAGACCAGGTCTGTCGGGGAGACAGCGTTCTATTGCCAGAAAGTGTAAAACCTATTCTTATTTTTCAAACTTACTACGGTAAACACCTCCTCATCTTCAGTTGGGATTTGTTTCTCCCATCTGGCAAATCTGGTGACCAATGTCCTTTTGTGTCAATACGTTGTCAAATGCACTGGGTTTCCAATTTAAAATAAGCAGGACAATGTACTCCCATTATAATCCCATAAAATATTAACTTCATTTACTGCATTATAAATGCACATAGGAAAAACATACTTTGTGGGAAGGTATAATTTTACTCTTATTTTACTATAATTACATTTTCCACATCTGCGAAAAAAGATGTGAAAAGAGCCTGATAGCTCATCGGATTCCTCGAGTATAAGAACACATTCTGATTCTGAACAAAACGAGCATGAACACGGAACCAGGATACAAGGGGTCGCCACATCAGTTTAAGACGGATTCATTTCCAAACCCTGGCTGTGATTTAGAGCAGAGAAGAGGTGCAGAGGAAAGAGAGAGGAAGAGGGAGAAATAGTGAAAGAGAATGGGAACATTAAATATCGGGAGTGACTTGAGGGGGTAAGATTATCAAGCCAACGACAAATTAGCAAGTCGGACCCACACCATCCTCATGGCATCCAGCGAACCCCGTGTGAGAGAGACTCCCACAATGTTCAATTACTCATCGTGCCTCATGTTCCACCAATGTTCTAAAGTGGGAAGATCTGAAGTTTTTCAGTGGCTCAATTTGCAGGAGGAGGCTGAAAGGCACTGATGGGAATTTTCATAGAGGGTCCCTTGGGGGCGGAGATGAAATCACGAGTGAAGAAATGCCAAACAGGCACGTGTGCCTATGGAGGGAGGGGTCAAGGTGTCCCTAATAAGTCATTGACAACAGAACCATAAGGTATGGGAATAGGTGTGTATGGCCTGGTTGAAGTTTTATTTTAATGGCTTATCAATTGTCCAAAGTTGTTATCGACATGACAGCTGCATGGGTTAGCCAGACACTCGTCAGTCGCTCATTTTTTGCTATCGCCTCTGCCAGCGATGACGCAAACACCAACCACCGTATTATCCGGAGTATACGACTCTCCGGAAAATAAGACGCACTCCAAACGTGTTCCAGGTATTCAACTCTCACTCAGCACAAAAGACAAAGACCGCCCGTTTAGCCTTAACAGACGTGTTGTTGATGAGCGCCAATCAAGGCCGGCAGGGCTTACGATGGCGTAGGTGGCCAGCACCACACCCGGCCGCCTTTGTCTCCCTAGCGGTGATATTTACACACCGCACCAGGTACCACATTTGAGGCTGAGTCGACCTAGGGGAGGCCCGGGACTGGTTCAGATAATCGTCAGAGCATGCACACACACACACATATGCACCCTACTGGCTTATACGTCCTATTCGCGCGACAACAGCCACGTGCCCGTACACACGCCGCGTGTGCACAACTCAACCTGCGCATGGCATGAGAGAGGAACGGCTCCTCCGCAAATTTTGTACGGGAGAG
>CM025607.2:5993685-6021548 GCA_014621495.2 Entosphenus tridentatus | reverse complement strand
GGGGGGGGGGGTGATGTGTGATGGGGGGGGGGTGTGTGATGGGGGGGGGATGAGTGTGATGGGGGGTGTGATGTGTGATGGTGTCCAGCTAGGCTCCGAGCCCAGAGCGCTGTGAGCACCTTGGTTCGAATTCAGGCAGCCGCCTGTGATAAAACCGGATCGTCAAATCTAGGGAGTTGTATTACGTTGAACTTCTTTCGCACCGTACGTAGCCAACCGTGCTCGTCGAAAGGTGCAGGAACGTCTGGTCTCGGACCGTTCACCAACGACTGCACGCACAAAAAAATCCCGTTACATTACACTTGGTTATGCACCAAGTACTTTGTTTACATTCCAGCTCTGACGATTAAAATATATGTTTGAACCGTGGTGCGAGGAGCGTGACAAAGCGAGTGCGAAAGTGCTACGCAGCCCCTTGACTGCGTGATGGACAGAGCAACTTGGTTTTGGATCTCCCAGGCAGCTCTGTAATGTCAACTTCCGCAGGCCGCTCTCTGCGAGAGATGAGCACGTGTGTGCTGCCGCTGCTGCATCTCATGCCAATGGCGCAGATGAGCACACAATTGCGTTCAAAAGGGATTCTGCTAACAAAATAAAGCCGAGACGAGGCTTGGGAAATAATCACACTTCATTTTAATAAACAGAGTTTAAAAATAGAGTTTGTGTTTAAATAACCTATGAGCAAACCGCCCGGAATTAAGCACCAATCTGGTCAGATCTCAGGAGCTTAGCAGACTTGTCCCTATATGGTGCTTGGATAGACCACCCCCATGATACGTCCAATAGGTGTTATAGTATATTTATCATTGTATAGAATTTTCTATTTTTATCATTGAGTATGAATGTGATGGCGATTTGAGTGGCAGATTTTGTACCAGAAAGGCGCTATGTGTGTAAGAAACAAAACTTCACTTGACTTGTCTAAACTCAACTATTTAAACTCCAAACTATCTGAGCTATAGAGCTTATTTTCAGAAGCGACCTGGCCACAAATGATAGCTTCACGAAGTGGCTTATCACGTGGACATTTCTCGCAGCCACACACTCAAAACGCACGTTGATTCTAAATATTAAAGGAAAAGCCGCAGGACCTGGTGGAAAATCCATGCAACTATAGGGAAAGAGACCGCACACTCCAAATATACAGTTTAACACGTAGGCTTTCACGACAAAAAATTATCCATAATACAGGTTTCCAAATATACAATCGTCAGGGTCGGGATGGAACTCATGACCTCCTGTAGAACAGGAGAGGTAGTTAACATCTCACAGGGCAGCAAAATCCATTTTCTATGTTCCCTACCTTCACTAACCCTACACTGACCAGTGTCGTGACATATACTTGAGTCAAGTAACACCCTTGACCCACACGGTGTGGGCAGTCATCCAGCAGTTCTGCACATGTTAGAATATTATTCATCTTTAGTAATCTCTGGAGTATAAGATGTAGCCGCTGTATTTTAAAGAAACATTTTTTGGAGGTGCGTCTTATAATCCAGTAGGCGTTTGTGAATGTGACCAGATTTGGGTAAGTTTTTTGGCAGCGGGGGTGGTGGGGCACACGTTTTTCAGTGTGTCTTATTTTCCGGGGGCATCTTCTAATCTGGCGAATACGGTAACAGTGGCTAGTGGAGTGAGTGAGCGAGCTGCAGGCATGTTTAATAAACAGAGCTGCCCATAAGCAAGCCCGTTGCGTGCAGAGATGTCGGGTCATAACGCGGAACCCCGGGGCGCATCTGGTGATGGAGTTATTTTTAAAAGTCGCTCCGACCTCTTGTTACAATCATAACCACCACTTTATGAACGACTCGTGAGTATATCAAGTTCATTGAGGGCATCGAGGTCAGAGTTATTTCTTATTCAAATGAGCATTGAGGCCGGTGCTCATTTCCTGTTTATAGTCTGGAGCCAGTGATGGAAATTCCACCTTGCTATGGTGGGCGGTGAGTTAATCCATAAGACAATTACTGTTAATGTCCACCAAAAAGTAGTACTTACGTATATTTTTGGACCCCGAAGGAATGATGGGCTTGAGTCAAGCCCCGACCAGGATATGAATTTGCAACTCTCTCCGATTTACGATCCGCCAGCTCCACCTTCGAGCGACGTGACCATTGTGAAGGTAGCCCGGTGAATACCGTTCAAGGGAAGCTGTTTGGTCAAGTAGTTGGTATGCGCACCACTGGACCCTTTACCTCGGGGCGCCATGGTTCACATCCCATTCAGCCGCCCAATGATTTCCCCAAGGCGTTATAATTTAGTATCATTATCAACCAAAGCCAATGACCAAATCATCCCATCCCGTACATATCTCCAAGGTTAAGGAGGGTTGAGCCTGGATATCGATTGGGTTGGTGACTACCACGCACAAACAGGTTTCCACAGGGCTTATGGGGCTATGTGGTGGACATCATCTGACAGTGCAGCAAATCTATGGTTGTACTGTTCTTTTATGTTCACTAACTCTGTTCCCCGCCTTCACCAACCTGCTCTGACAAGTGTGGTGAAGTATGGTCAAAGAACAGTTACGACCCATAGAGTCTGTGAAGGCTGTCATCCAGCCGTTGATTTATAACAGGTGCTATACGTGTACTCATGTATGAACCAAAGCATATGGTTTGCAGTAAAGTGCAAGCTGCAAAAAAACGACTCCTGACTTCTTTTAAAAACACAGACCGTGGTGTTCCACAGCTGTCAAAACACAAATATGACATTTCAAGTTTGTACTTGCAACTAAATTGTATTAATATCTATCCGAAAATAACTACGACCTCCCAGGTCTGCATTTAGAGGTGACCATGTGATGGCAGCACAGCAACGGATTCTTCAATCAATCTGTGTGGAGCTTTGAGTGGTTTCACTGTCGTGTACATGGGTTTATTTGGGCTTCTCCGATTTCCTTTCACATGAAGCCAATCGCTCGTTATCGGAGTTGAGCAAACATCCCATTTGCAGGGACCCTACTGAAAAAGAGTTATTCTTATTCAGTGAAGTTGTCATGGGAATTACTGTATTCTTTAGCTTATTAGACAATCTCCTGATTATAATACAGAGCAGTGTTCTTCATTGCAAGGCCCGCGGTCCACTGGCGGCCCCTGGTGGCCTTTAGTGCGGCCCCTTGACGTGTGGCCCCCGACAATACACACATGTGGAAACACCCCCATCATCTCGATTTAAAGCTTTCGTGACTGCAGGGATTCATCTTCTTGGTTCTTTCGGTAAAGTCACGTAGAAGGAAAATTTAATTATGTTCAATTTTTATTATTTTATTATTTCCCTTCTACGTGACTTTACCGAAAGAACCAAGAAGATGAACCCCCATCATCGTGCTGTGAAACCCAATGGTTTCGAATCTGTAGCGGCCCTCACACTGTCTTATCGGCGGAAGTGCCCCCCCTCCCCTTTGCCTGTATCAGTGTTCTTCACTAATGTTCAGAGGATATTCCAGTAGAACAATTAATGTTGCTGCAGTGCACTCTGATGACGTAGTTTAGCAGCAGTCTACAACATCTGTTGTTTTTATTAATTATGGTTACCCATCCAAGCACTATCCTCACTCAACCCCGCTTAATGTCTTTAGATTAAAGATTTAGTGAACGTTATGGCGGGACCCCGGGGTCCCATAAGCCCCCGGCTCTCGCATAAACATGATATTATAATGTAAACAAAAACTTTGCTCTTCTTTACCAGTTGGTTTGAAGGACGGTGGCAAGTGTTGTCTTGTTAAACTATGCTGCCTTTAAAACTGAAAAACTTCTTACCTGCAGTACCTCTATTTAAATACACTATCGAAAAAATAATTTACACCTCTCTGTCAATCATCATGTTTCTCAGTGTGGATTTGTGAGCACACTTTGTAAACAGTACATAAAATAGTACGCGTTTTCAATGCGCTGTTCATATTGTAACAAGCGTTTATACCAATGTTACTCTACAGAGCAGTGGGTCACCGCTCCTCTTATCTGCGTTGATACGAGCGGTATGTGGGGACTATGGCTTAACCGTAAAAAAAAACCTATCTGCACAGATGCATACGGACAAGAGAAGTATTATCAAACATGAGCAATTAACGGTGCAACGCATCTCATCTGTTAAATATCTGCAGGTAATAGGATTGTCATCGATTGATCCTGGCTGCAGACATTGGTAGGTCACAAATAATAATGAAGATAAGTTTCACTGTATTGTGCATACCGTGATGACAAATAAAGGACCTAAGTCGTGTAGACAGTTTGAGCAGCTTTGGATAAGACTCGTGATCCTGCCCATACCCGAGCATGGAGTGCATTTGCTCTTCTGCGCATTTGTCCTCGCTGCTGCGCTGGGACACGACACGACAACAGAATGATCCGCACCAGGTGGGTCGCGGCGTTTATGTGCGCGGTGGGACGGAGTCGCCAAAAATAAATAAATTAATTACGATTTTGACTTCCGTCTATTCGGGACTCCGGGGTTCCGCCACAATGTTCAAGTGTGACCAATGTTAAAATGTGTGCTCAACCTTTCCATTGCCACCTTAGGCGCTCGTAAAACACACCTGCTTACACCTGCAGGAGCACAGCAGATGTGCCCGGCACACTTGTTGGTTTGTGCATACACACGCGTACACGCACACAGGTGTGTGTGTTGGGCACTGGGCCTAAGAGCCAGGAATCCCAGGCACGGACCCCCTCAACTGCCTCCCCCCACCACCAAATTCGGGGGGTAACCCTGCATTCCTCTAGTTTTGATCGGGAGGGGGTAAGTGTGTGCGTATGTGTGTGTGTTAGTATGTCTTTGGGGAGCAGTGGTTTGCACGCTGCACTTCGAACCTGGTGACCACAGTTTTATCCCTGGCTGTGGACAAGTGACAAATATCTAAACCAGTCCTAGGCCTCATGTAGGTCGACTTAGCATCACACGAGTACTTGCTGCAGTATGTAAACATCAGTACTCGAGAAACAAAGGCACCACGCACAGTGCCAGCCACGTTGTGCTCTCGTGTGCCGTGTCGGCGGTAATAGGTGCTCATTAACTGCACTCTTCTCAACAGTCTGTATGGCTAGAGGGAGATATTTGTAACTGTGTGTGTCTATGGGGAGTGGTGGTGCAGTGATTAGGGCACTGCACTGCGATGCTTCAGTTCAATTCCCAGCCATGTTCAAGATCGGTAGCACATGCTATCTGAAATAATCTCAGGCCTCTCCTAGATTGACTTGGCTTTCAAGTGTACCTGCCTAGGGCTCTTTTCTTACGGAACGGATCAAGCCTATAAACATTGGGTAGTTTATAGGCAAGCAAGCCTGGCTCTTCTGATGAGACACAGAATGTCAAACCCGACCCAGAGTTTGCTTGTGTTGAACCAATGCTACTGATCTGATGGAGTCCCAGAAGGCCACGTGGAAGGTGGGTTGTGAAAAAAAGGAAATTTTTTATCGGGAGAGAAAATTACAGGGAGGAGGCATTTATTTTGTGCGTTATTATAAGCACTCGGGAGACAAAGGCGACCGGCGGTGGTGCTCGCCACACGACCAGCTCGTCCATAGTGCTGATCTTAACAGGTGCTCGCTAACAGCACTTTCGTGTGTTGTGAACACATGGCAGTGTGTGTTTGCGATAAATTGCCACCATTCGTGGTCATGATTCCATTTAAGAATCAGGTTAATGTGGCCTTGTTCTCATGATCTTCAATATAATAGCTTGTATGGCTTCGTATTTTGCTGTCATATCTCATGAGTTTTTTTTGCTCCGTTGGTCCAAATTAAACACTTGCGTTTAAATTGCACACGTCACTTAATTTAACGCACGTATGCAAGAATCGTTTTCAACCGATTAATCGATTCACTATGTTACATGCCAAATAGTGACCTCACCACTCCGTTGCCACGCGATCTTGGTAAAAAATTTGGCCACACGTCAGAAGTGACAGATGGCATCAGTGCTGGAGGGACTGGAAGGCAGGTAACCATCAACATCATCCCCTCATTTGCAGTGCTAGCCTGCATAGGTGCTTGCAAACATCACTCTTCCTGAATAAGTCTCTCCTGACTCATGGGAATCTGTGCATGTTCATGAAGGTGTGTGTGTGTGGGGGCATGTGTCTTTGCAGTTTGTGATTGTATTGCTTTTTTTTGGACGCTATTACAGTATGCGTATATTTTTTTAAAGTCGTACGTTTATGTGACTTTGACCAGAACACCCTGAATGTGCCCAATCTCATCCGATCTCTGAAAATAAGCAAGGTTTGAGCCTGGCTAGTACATGAATGTGAGGCTGCCTGGGAATTGCTTGATGTCATAGGCTTAGGATGCAGTTTGGCAAGGCAATCGCAGTACAGCAATGGATATCGTGGATCCATTAGTGCGCAGCTCTGATTGGTGACCCCCCCTCCCATGTGCAATTGGCACGGTTGGCAATGTACGGTGTGAAAGAGGTTCAACAGACATACGTACGTTCTCTGGCAGTCCGTGGGCCAGAGCAAATATCGGCACCACCTGGGGTAGCAAAGCTTTCATCGTGCCAATTTATGTACGCGGCTAATGCGGGTGAATTTCTTAATAACCCATTAATTTCAAGTGGTTATCACAATTCACTGTTCTTGGCCACATTAAGAAATTGTAACCATCAGATTTATACTATGTGAAGCGGTACCAACTCTCTGATCTGGGCTCGTGGACTAAGTATAGGTTCTGTGGTTTCCTTCCCACATGCCAAACACTCATCAATAGTATTGGCCAACCAGCCTGATGCCAGGACCCTCTTGAGAAAAAAGTGTTAAGATTCAGTGAGTTCTACCTAGGTAGAGGGCATTGGTATCATTTAGAATAGACGCACGTATATGGACGCGGAAAAACTTGAGGAGACCTGGGGGACACTGCACCCTGTTTTCATATAGTTCTCACGTGCCTACATATACACACACACAAAGACAAAGATCTCCGTATAACCTTACAGACTTTTGGCGCAGGTGCTGTTAGCGAGCACCTATGAAGACCGGCACGGCACACGAGAGGGCGGGTGGCAAGAACCACGCACGTGTCGATATTTGCACACCGCACCAGGTACTTATTTGAGGCTGAGTTGACCGAGTGGAGGCCCAGGACCAGTTGAGATAATCACCACTGGTGTTGGCCGTGAACGGGAATGGAACTCGCGTCGCCAGGTTCATAGCGCGGCACGCTAACAGCACCGCCACCGCTCCCCGCAGACACACGTGTGCACACACATGCATACACACGTACACACATTCTCACAGACGGATTGCATGTGTCTTCTGACATGGGTTGCGTGCGTCGACTTTATTTATTAAATTCTAAAATTTCAACTATTTAAAGTTTGCGATGGGCCGGCCAAAAACATTCCCTTCAATGTAACGTGCGTGCATACACGCTGACTTACACAGACACGCAGACACGTTCACTTGAGTAACACTTGTAACACACGCACGTACGCATACGTACACAGGCACAAAGCTCCCCCCACCCCCGTTCGGCCTTTTGACCGAAGTGGCTGGTGGTGTTAGTGAGCACCTATTAGAACGTTGCAGTGTGACCAGCGACACCGCCAGCTGCCTTTGTCTCCCCCGTTGCCACTGTTAAACACAACACCCCTGCACCAGGTAACAACTGTAGGCTGTGTCACCCGAGGAGAGTTCCGGGCAGGGTTAAGAAACGGAATGGTCACCGGTGAATCGTGACCAAGGGGAAACCACTACAGAGCAACCTAGCAACACATGTACACAGACAAAGATCCCCCGTATAGCCTTAACAGACTGTTGGCGCAAGTGCTGTTAGCGAGCAGCACCTATGCAGGCCGGCACTGCACACGAGGGGGTGGGTGGCCAACACCACGCCCGGCCGCCTTTGTCTCCCCAGTGCACACTGCACCAAGTACTCATCTTAAGCTGAGTCGATCTAGGGGAGGCCCGTATACGGTTCCGATAATCATCACTGGCGTTGGCCGTGAGCGGGAATCGAACTTGGTTCGTCAGGTTCATAACGCAGCGCGCTAATCGCTACACGACCGCTCCCCATAACATATGTACACACACACGCACATGCACACAAATGTACTTTGCTACACATATGCATGTATCCACACTCTTCACCTACGTATGTATGTGTATACATCTTCAGACTTTATATTGATGTGGCACATGAGGGGGCAGCATGGCCAGTGCCATTCCCGGCAGCTTTTGTCTCCCCAGTACTGATAATGACACACACCGCATGGGCTACTCGACCTCGGTGAGGCCCAGGACTGGTTCTGATGTCACCACTGATGTTTGCCGTGGAATCGAACTTGACTTGCTGGGTTCGTAGCTCATTCCATTAACGACTTAGCCCGGTGCGTCAACCGCAGCGCCTCCGCTCCCCACACCCACTGATGCACACGTGGCACATATCCATGCACACACCTTGAGGTTAACGGAATGCTCACTCCTGCCTAACGCATTCGTGTGTAGTTTATTAATCATGCCGCAGCATGGTGTCTTATCTTATTTTACCCATGAATACTTGTTTTCAAGTTTCAAGTTGAATATTTAACATTTTTAAAACAATTTTTTCTTGGCTGCGGGGACGTCACGCAAGCGTGTGCGCACGCACACACAGATAACGCAGGTACGCAGTTACAGGTGAATTTACTCACTGACACACACGGGGACACAGATCCGTGCTGTTGGTGAGCGCCCATTAAGGCGAGGGGGTTCAGTGGTCAGAGCAAGTGGCTCGCAATTGGTAGGTTGTGATTTGAAATGTTTGTTGATGGGTGGTTGACTCAGCCCATCACCTCCCCCCCCTCTCCCAGGTCCGATAAAATGAGTACCACTTTTTGGGGAAGTCCACAGTGTAAGTTCTATGGAAATGATGTACTTGTGCCATTTGTACTTTTTTTCTAATCCACCCCTACTGGATATTTGTGAAAAAGAGCTTCATGGCTCATTGGATTCCTCCAGTCTCAATAAAGATTCTGATTCTGGATAGATTCGCCCCTGCCGTAGGAACGAGGAATTCCCGCCACCGACTCATTTGACCTTCAACTTTTGTTAAGGCGAGACCCGTATTGGAGAGGGTGGTGTGGCCAGCACCATGGCCAGTCGCCTGTGTCTCCCCAGCACTGATGTTCACACACCACACCAGCTACTCGTTAAAGGCTGAGTCGACCTAGGGGAGGCCCAGCTGGACCGCTTCAGATAATCGTCACCCATGTTGGCCACGAGCGCAAATTAATCTTGTCACCGGGGTTCGTCGCGCAGTGCGCCAACCGCTGAGCCACCACTCCCCACACAAACAGGTACACACACGCACAGTACACACGCATCGGGCACCCTCTCCGTTACATGCTTGTGAATGCCGACGCGCACGCACGTAAAGTTTTCATGGAATTTGTCGGCGGCAAAGAAAAAAAAAGTTTCCCAAATAAAAGACAATCGAGTGAAATTGAATTAAAGTTGAAACGCAGCTCCACATAAAGGGCGGCATGTGGAACGCGCACGCGGGTGTGTGCGTAAGTATGCGTGCGTGCGTGCGTGCGTGCGAGAGAGAGAGGGAGGGAGCGAATGCCATGGTGACCGCCTGGCCCACAGACGCTTACACCGGCCCATGGCTCGCACTTCAAACTCACGCACGCCTCGCACCAAGTGCACCCGCCGACTCGCTCGCCGTCCTTGGGATCACATCCCATGCTCACGGTTGAACACTGACGCTTGGCTCGTACACTCACAAATTGCTAACATCTGCCTTTGACTGATACATGCTCACTGTCACATCACTTGCGCCTTGCTCTGACTGACATATTCACAAATGCCTTGCACCGCCAGGAGGTTGAAAACCGATTCATTAGTGAGGGCCGATAGGACCTGTAGTTAACTTTGCCACATCTGATTCGGTGATAAAGCGAAAAGTAATTCGGGGGCAACCTATGTTTACAGATTTCTCCAGCTTGAAAATTATTCCCCTCTAGAACCGGTTTCGTGCGGCTAATATGACTACGGTGACGTGTAAATATAATTTGCGAGCCGTTTTGAAAATGGTAGGGCTCATGACGATTAATTAGTATTTTTTATTGTACCCGTATCGCCCCAATAAAAAAGGGGCAATATCGTTTCGTCATGTGTCCGAGTGGGTTTGGTTTTAACCTCCCGGGTAAATCGAGGAGAATGGCTCGCATGTGGTCGTGGACCGTGCGCGGTGAAGTGGTGGTAGGCCCTGTATGCCCCCTTGTGCTCACGCCGTTCAAAATGTCACGATCGTTGATGCACAGCTGACACTTGGGAGAAGTGAAATCTGCTTTTCGCAGTGCTAAGAAAAGAAAAAAGGTTAACACCTGCTGGACCAGATGGAGTAACTGTGGACATCATCAAAGAAGCGGGGACCAGCTGTTGGAAAAAAATTAGCGCGACCTATTTACTAAACGCTTGCGTAAAAATGAAATGCCTCAATCAAGGAACGATGTCTCAATCATTAGCTTCGCATGTGTGTCTAATAATGGTGTAATAATAACGCTTGTAATTATTAATTATTGCACACATACCAAACTACAGACGTATGTATGTTGAACTTCGAAGTATGAATGAATGTATATACACTGCACGTACGTATATACAATATGTGAGGAGTGAGTGTGGGGCACTTTGGAATGTGTTGGATTCACCGTAGCGCTGCTCTGATTAATGCGTTGAGGGAGGAAGAGGCGAGCGTGCGTGCGTCTCTCCCCCCAAAACCACTTCTCGCCGCACTCTCTCCAAGTCTTTAGAGTCCTGGATGGCGGAATCGCGGTGGAGACGGCTCACAATCAAAAATGTTTGTGCGTTCAAATCCAGCTCCGGGGAAATCTGAGGCCGTCATTTCACTCGAGTCGAGGAAATTAGCACTGCATTTTTGAGACCTACCGGTAGGGGTTTCCTCCCCTCCACCTCTCCCCTACAGTTGGACACCATAGGAATTGTGGGATTTATCACCACTTCGTAATTTACGAACTGCTCGCCTGAGCGTCGAGAGGCAACAAGCCCAATTCACGCGCTGTTGACAAAACTTTTAATCTTTTGTCCGATTTTTTTTGCCAAAAATGCGTCCCATGTTTCCCCCGTCACCAAGGGCGCAGCAAATCGCCAGCACAACGTGTTCGTGACGTTTCGTCCTTGTCGCCATCATCGGCCATGCTCTAGCCACTGCTGGATGAAGGCCTCCCCATGCCGTCTCTCATGATCTTGACTTGCAAATAAAGACAAAGATTCCCTGTAGAGCCCAAACAGACTGTTGGGGCAAGCAAGTGCTGTTAGCGAGCACCTATGAAGGCCGGAAACAGCACACCAGGGGGTGGGTGGCCAGCACCACACTTAGCCGCATTTGTCTCCCCAGTGGCAATGTTTTCACATCACACTAGGTACTCATTTGAGGCTGAGTCGACCTAGGGGAGACCCGGGATCGGTTCAGATCATTGTCACTGGTCTTGGCCGCGAGCGGGAATCGAACTCGCATCGCCGGGTTCATAGCACGGTGCGTTAACCGCTGCACCACCGCTCCCCACCATGCACACAGTCCACATTGGCACCTGTACACGAGCTGATCTCGTCCCTTCCACTCTGACTGCACCACTTCTCGGGACACGTTCCTTCCTTTGGCTGCCATTCCATCGTTAGTCTCGACCTCCTCCGGCCATCGTCCCGGCGAGCGAGGTGCCCCTGCCAGAGGTCGCAAACGGGTTTTGATTCCTTACCCGTACCCGGCCGCACCAGGGTCGCAAATGGATACTCGTACCCGTACCCGCCTGGGTACGGGTACCCGTACGTAACCCGTACCCTACCTGAAATGAGTGACAAACAGTTGCTCACCAGTGACTCACGGCCTACCCGTACCCGGCCACACCAGGGTCGCAAACGGGTACCCGTACCCATACCTGGCCGGGTACGGGTAGCCGGGTATCGGGTAGGGTACGGGTATCGGGTACCCGGTTGCGACCTCTGGCCCCTGCCCAAGTCCACCCACACCCACTTAGTTTTCTTACCAAGTCCGTGTGAGTCCTCCAACTTGCGTATGTTCGTTCATCCAAGTGTTCCTGATCCTGCATCTCGGTATAATTTCAAGCGTGCACTTCTCCGTGCTTCTTGGCACACTTTTACATCTTTTTTCATTTGCTTTGTCATCTAACCGTGTTTGTGACCGTGACCATGTTTCTTTTTTTATTTTACCAGGCAAGGCCCACTGAGATATATAGCTCATTTTCAGAAGCGTCCTGACAACAAATGATAGCTCAACGAAGTGGCTTGTCACGTGGACATTTTTTGCAACCAAATATTCTAAACTCATGTTGATTCTAAATGTGGAGGGAAAAACCAGAGCACCCAGAGGAAAACCCACGTGACCACTGGGAGAACATGCAAACTCTAAATATACAGGCGTCGGGGTCGGGATCGAACCCACGGACCTCCTGTATACCAGGCGAGGGAGTTAACATCTCGCCACCGTGGCTGCCCCATTGTGATTGTGGTTACCCCATTGTGATTGTGGTTATGTGTTGATGGTTCCTGTAGCTAACGCAGTTGTGTGGTTGTGCAGCATGGGCTGGTGGCGTCGGCCCCCATGAGTGTGGGCCCCTCTCCGCCCGAGATGCGCTTCTTGGAGTTTGCTTCACTGCAGCTGGGGGAGCAGATGTACATGACCCCCCTGGACTTCCTCGACTCGGTGACCTCCGACACAGCCAGTGAGCCGCCACCACCACAAGCACCACAAGCACCACAGCCAAAACCACCACCACAATCAAAATCACCACCACAGCCAAAACCACCACAGCCAAAACCACCACAGCCATCACAATCACTACAACCACAACCTCCACCACAGCCAAAACCACCACAACCATAACAATCGCAACCACCATAACTACCATCACAGCCAAAACCACCGCCACAGCCACAAGCACCACCACAAGCACCATAGCCACAACCACCGCCACAACTACAACTGAGCACCATCAGTATCTTTAGATGCGGTCACATTTAAATGCTTCATAAATACAAATGTAGTTGTACTCTTTTGTAAAAACAAAAGAGTACATATTCCTGGGATTATAAGATGCCTTTTTCTGCTGTATTTTTAAGTAAAAGTTAGGGGTGCCTTTTACAACCCAGCAGGTGCGTGCGTGCGTGCGTGCGTGCTTTCGTGTAACTTTTTATTAACACCGGGCACAAGTTTGGGGTCCATCTTATTCTCTGGAGTGTCCGTAGAACACGGTAACACCCCCAATAACCACCACAAACACCACAAGCCCAAGGCTGGTAGTGCTGGGCCAACGGTGGGTGGTTGTGAATAGTGGATGGCGATGTCGTATATAGCGCGTGAGAGCGACGTGGGATGGGCAGTAGTTCAAGGCAGATAGATGGTTGTGTGGGATGGGCGATGGGTGGGCGTGGGGGGTTGCTGATGATTGATAGCTCATGGCAGGTGGTAGTTTGGGGTGCTTGGAGTGTGGTAGTGTGGGGTGGGTGGTAGTTCAGGGTGGCTGACAGGCTAGGGGTGTGGGATGAGTGGTGATTGGGGTGGGAGGGGAGGGGACGAGTGGTAGTGCTGGGCAGGTGGTAGTGTGAGATGGGCGCGTGTGTGGGATGGGCGACGTATGTATGGCAGTGTTGGGTGGGCGGATGGGAGTGTTGGGTGGGCGGTCGATGAGGGTGGCTGATGGGTGGTAGTGCGGGGAGGGTAGTAATGCGAGAAGGGTGCTTCTGTGTGGAGGGTGGTAGTGCATGGAGGTTGATAGTGCGGGCATGTTGGGAGTGCGGGGAGGGCGGTAGTGCGGGGAGGGTGCTGGGCCCCGTGCCGCTCGTTAGCGCCTCGAGGCTGCGTGGTAACGGGCCGCGGATGCCACATTGCAGTCCTGGGCGGTACGTTACCACGGAGACACAACGACAAACAGCCTGGGTAAAGGTCGCTCCCCCGCCCAGCACCTGACCATCTCCTCTCTACTCTCTCATCTCTCCGTGCGCTCTCTCGTCTCACCCTCCATGCCCCCCCCCCACCCTCGTGCCTCTCTCCATTCTCTCACGCTCACACTCTGTGTCCTCTGTCCTCCATCCTTGTCGCCCTCTCATTGTAATTTCTCTTCCCTCCTTTCCCACTTTTTTTCGCTGCTCTATCTGTCTCCTCTCCCTGACTCTTCGGTGCCATTGTCTCCTCCCTTTCTTTTCCTTCACTTTGTCTCTATCCTCCCATCTTGAATTCATTCACTCTTCCTCTCTCCCTTCCTCTCCCTCGGCCGCCTTCCTCTGCTGCCTCTCACTATCTCTCTTCATTTATTCTGTCCCTCCACCCTGCCTCTCCTTTTTTAACCATCTCCCAAGATCCTCCATCAACTCGCCACTCACTGCCTGCCTCTCTTCTGTCATCTCTCTTTTTTTTTATCTCGCTCTACTCCCCTCCGCACACACTCCACTCCGGCAAACCAAAGCTTTCTGTCGAAGCCCTCCGTTAACTTTCACTTCGTGGGAGGTCGCTCATTCTCCTTTACTGCCCCCCCCCCCCCCCCCCGTAGTTACCGCGCACCTCTGATTAGTACGGTTGGCTACGTACGGTGCGAAAGAAGTTCAACAGACATTCTTATAACTCTGTTCCCCCTTTGCCGTCTGTCCTGCTGACTCCCGCTGTCCAAGTCCAGGCTCACGTCCCTCCTTTATTCCTCTCGCTATGACTGACTGCCTCTTTATCTCCATGAAATAAACATTCCCGCGGTTTCTGTTCAGCGTCTTGCGATTCGATTGTATTTAGACGCGATATGACCGCAAATTGTAATTTTCAATCCCATTCCTCTCGCGTCTCTCCCACTCGTCCTCCCCCCTTTCTCTCGCGCTCTCCCTTCTCTTCGAGTCTCTCGTCATTCCTCCCTGGCCGAGTGAGTGCGTGACTGTGTCGTACATCAGCGTTTGCGGGTGCGTGAGCAGGTGAGGCGGCGTGTGGACAGAGTGAGTGGATGAGCTCGTGAGTTTATGAGTGGGTGAGACAGTGAGGGGGGTTAGTGAGTATTCGTCAGTGACTAAGTTAGTGAGCGAGTCACTGGGTGGGTAAGTTAGTGTGTGCGTGTGTGTGTAAATTTGGCCAATGCCACCCTCCGACCCCCCCCCAGCCCCCCCACCCTCGGGACCCCCATTTTATTTTTATCTCTCGTCCTTGAATAAATTTCACTCTGTGCCGTGTTTGTCCGCGGTGCAAATTAAACGCAGCGGATTCCTGAGGGTTCATGGCTGCTGGCTCGTCTGTCTCTTTACTTAAACGCCTTTTAAAAGGGAAGAATCTTGTTTTTGTCTCCCACTTCTTTTTTAATATAAAATCGTCTAAATTTAAACGTGCGTGGGTGTGAGCGTGCGTATGTGCGTGCATGTCGTGCGTAAGCGTGTGGGTGCGAGAGCGTGTTCGTTCGAGTGAGTTTGTGAGTGCGTGTGCGTGCGTGCGTGTGTGCGTGCATCTGTCCACGGTAGAGGGGAGCTGTAGTGTAGCGGTTAGCGCACTGCGCTACGAACCTGGCAACGCGAGTTCGATACCCACTCATGGCCAACACCAGTGAACCGGTCCTGGGCCTCCCCTAGGTCGACTCGCCCTCAAATGAGTACCTGGTGCAGTGTGTAGTAAGCATCGCCAGTAGGGAGACAAAGGCGGCCGGGTGTGGTGCTGGCCACCCACCCCCTCGTGTACGACAGTGCCGGCCTTCATAGGTGCTCGCTAACAGCACTATATGGGGGATCTTTGTCTTTATGTGTGCGTGTGTCCACACATGAGTGTGGGTTGCAACAGTGTAGCAGTTAGCACGCTGTGCTATGAGCCTTGTGACCAGATTCTGATTGACAATCATGGCCACCAACACTAGTAACAATTATCTGAACTGGTCCGGGCCACCCCTAGGTTGACTCGGCCTCAAATGAGCACCTGGTGTGATGTATAACCATTGCTACTCGGGAGGCAAAGGTGGCCGATTGTGGTGTTAGCCACCCACCCCTTCGTGTACTGTGCCAGCCTTCATAGTCGCTTACCAACAACACTTGCCTCAACAGTCTTCTAAGGCTATACAGGAGGTCTTTGTGCATCATTGTACATGTGTTTGAATATCTGCGGGTGTGAGTTTGGAGGCAGTTGCCCTCCAACATCAGCGGAGGGCCAGAGGAGCGATCCTCACAACAACGAGCGGAGTGCCAGGCGGCTAAAATTGAGCAAGTTGGCACAATACAGGGGGCACAGGTGATCCATCTGCCAGTCATCTCAGTCAGTCAACCCATGCTACATGGGTCTGTCCCGTGACATGCTGCCAGCAGCGAGACTTTGTCACTTCACGTGGCCTCGGAGTGCACCTGGCCTGGCACTTTGCGCAAGCACCATGGTGACATCACCGCCACTTAGTGGCGAATGGCGGTTGCTGTTTGTCGTTGTTCTGCGAGTAAGTGGTGGGGTAGCTATCGAGTGTGCAGGAGGGTAGAGCTGCACTGGGGCCCCCACGGGCTAGATGGGGGAGGGGGGGGACTGAGGCACCGGACTTGAAGATAGAGGAGGAAACAAAATTAACAGGGGGGGGTCCCATTGCAGTCGTTGCACCAGGGCACCATGCCCATCGCGCTATGCCACTGGGTGGACGTGACATTACCGATTAATGTCGTTGTGTATGCGGTCCACGCTAATTGTATTGGCAGTCTTTCCAAAGGCTCGTCAAGTTCAAATCCCGGCCGTGAGTCAACCCAAATCTCTCCGGGACCACTTTACGGGAAGCTATCAATGGTTGCTACTTGCACAAAGACCGGCTCCCACCATGGGAATGTGGGATTTCCACTTCTCGCCGTAGGCCACCATTGAAGATTATCACCACCCCATCATTAATTTCCAACGTGAAGGGGAGTGGGAGGGCGGAGGGGGGTGAAAGGGGGGGTGGGTTGGGCTGGGGTGATGGAGAAGGGGTGGGAGTTGTTGGGGAGGTGGTTTGGCTGCCCTTAACCCCCTCACCCTGCGTCCCCATTCTCTGGGCCCTGCTGGGATCCAGGTGAGCAGCGATCGTCGCTGCCTCCCCCTCCACCTCGTCGCCGTCACCTGCCACTCGCGCGTTGTTTGCGCCATGTCCCGCCACGAGCGATAACGACCGTACCCACGTCGCAATTTGAGCAGCTCCAATTTGTTTGCTGACAATCTTTATTATTGACTGTCGATGCAGTGCTTTGCCAGGGCTGCTCGTTGCCGTCTGTCTGGTTGGTGGTGGGGGGGTGATGACGACGATAGGGTTCCAGAGAGAGAGGAGAACGGGGAGAGTGAACGATGGGAGAGTTATGTTTGATGGCTGTGCAGTAACGTAGCTATCCAGTGTGCAGGGGGTGACACTGCTGTATGTTGTATTTTGAACTTCTGCACCATATGTAGCCAGCCACGCTAATCGAAGGTACGGGGAAGGACGACAAACTGGGATTCAAGGACCCATGCCAACTAAGCAATGCCACTCTGTCCCAACCTTCACCCCATTCAGGACTTCCAACTTATCGCCTTCTCTGTAGGGGATGTTTGTACCAAGCTCATCCCCCCTCAAGACCATAATTCGTCCCTTCCTCTTGAGGGGATAGCTCCACTCACATCCACCCAATTCATGACTCGAACTCATCACCTTGTCGAATGGGACATCTGCATCTTAAATCCACCCTGTCCAGGGCTCCAGCCTATCACCTATGCCTCTCTCCACCTCCACCTGCAGCCCAGAGGCAGGCGCCCGCTCCCCTGCAGGTGTAAGACCCCCGCTGTAGTCTGGGTGCCGTGATCGCCAGGAGATAGGGCACAGCACTTAGGACTCTGCTCCCCGTCCCCACAAACACACCAGAGCCGTTTGGGCATCTCCCCTTTGCTTTCTCTCTCTCTCTCCTTCTCCCGTAGCCTCTTCGTCTCTCTCTCTCTCTCTCCACCACCTCCTCGCCATCTCTGTGTTCGACCGCTGCCGCTGTGCGCTGCGGTAGATAAGGCACGTGCGCGTGGAACGTTACCGGGCACGAAGTTACTGCCTCCTTATCAGCAGCCGCCCGCGTTACGGCTTTGGATGGCGTGGTTCACGTGCGCCTTTGTTTAAACACCGCTGCATACACAACAACAACGACGACAGCCGTTAAGTGGTGGTCGTGGTGGTCGTGTCATCACCGTTGCAACCGTGCCAGGCTAGGTGCACTTTGTGACCGTGTAGAATGACGTAGGTTTACTGGCACATTGACACACGAGCGTGCATATTAAACTATAAACTGAACTATTTTTATTTTACCAGGCAAGGCCCACTTAGCTATATAACTCTTTTTTAGAACAATCTGACCACAAATGATAGCTCAACGAAGTGGTTTATCACGTGAGACTGGATAACAGCCAAATACTCTTAATGCATGTTTATAAATGTGGAGGGAAAAACCGGAGGACCCGGAGAAAAATCAACGCGACCACGGGGAGAACATGCAAACTCCAAATATACAGCAGACATCAGGGTCGGAATCGAACCCACAGCCTCCTGTATACCAGGCGAGGTAGGGAACATCTCGCCACCATGACGCCACAAGAAGTGGCGTCGATTTCACGAGGTCACTTGCACGTTTTTCTACTAAAAGCTCCATCACATGGCATGGGGTGACGTCACTGCTGTTAGCGCGAATACATTTTATACGAGCTCGTCATGTAAACTATCCGCAACGCCGAAAGAAAATTTCGTCAATGCTGAAAGAAAAATTCCAGATTACCCAGAAAAATCTGAAGCGCTCAAACCCCAAACTCATCCCGATCATCTCATGTTTTAAGATCAATCCGAAACAATACATCTTTCGGATTGTCCATAACCTAAGGAGGTGTTAGCTGCCCTAATGCTGCTGTGTGGCAGGGAAGCTCCCAGAGGCAGACCGGACGATGTTGCCCTGTGTTCGGAGGTCCTTAAGTGCCTTGTCCTGTGTCTCCGCCCTCTCTGCTTAGGCTGGACGAGAAGGAAGTTCATCACAAAAAAAGTGAGTTTCTCCATCCATCAGGTGCCCTTTTTTCCAGCGTGTGCGTGTGACCGATCGTCTATGGGCCGTAGATACCTGCGTGGCGACGCGAGTGCACATGTACACACTCGCACACACATACAGCACTGTTGTCGCTCCACCGTGGGATGAGGGCCCTCCCCCGTGCCGTGCAGGTCTTGGGGGCTGTTTGACCTTACTTCACGTTGGTCAGTGCGGGTTGGCGAAAGTGGCGAGTGTAGAAGTACAGTACAATAATGGGTTTTGCTGTGCTCCCCATTGCGTAACCCCCGAGCCAATGACAACCTTTTGTGAGCATCGCGGTGGCCCTTCCCAACACTATCTAGGCTCAAACCTGCTCAGCTTCTGGTTTCTGAGATCAGATGCATTCTGGGTCATTTCATCATCGGCATGTCTGACTCTGTTCCTGGGCCTTCGCGAGGTTGACTTGGCCAAAGTCAACGCCTGGTGCTGTGTGTAAATATTAGCACTGAGGAAACAAAGGCGGCCGGGTATGGTGCTTGCCACACCACCCCCTCGAGCGCCATGCCAGACTCAATAGGTGCTCGCTAACAGGACTTGCCTTTGCCGTAACAGGTATTTTTCTTTGTATGTGTGTGTAGGTTTACTCGTGTTAACATGTGCGTACGTGCATGCGCGTGTGTGTGGATGTGCAGGAGGCTGATCGACTTCTCAAAAACACCCCCAAGTTAAAGGAAGGGTCGCTCAACTTTTTCACCTCCCAGGGCCACCGTGGTGACCACCGCAGCTACTTCAATTGCACAACCACAGCGACTCACAGCCACGCGAACCAACACACCCACAGCACGCACCACACAGCCACAGCGCCTACCGCACGACCGCTCACATCACTATTCGTGCTTAACGAGGGCCGTACTGTACGGTGCAGCGCGCGCCACCCAATACGCCACCGTCCCCGCCACGTTTGGGAGAATTCTCGCAAATTTAAAGAATAAAAATCTCTTCTGCAACCGATTTCTGCCGTAGGGGGTGCACTGCTCTGCGAGATTTCTGAATGGATTCTTCATCTCATAGTAGTACGCCGCGGATGACACGGTTAGGATTAACTGCGGAAATATAACCTAAAATATTAATTATAAATGGATGGACGGCCACATATGTTGTGCATTGCTTACAGGAATAAAAGCTTGGTTCCCATATGCTGAACCACGACCACAACGTCCTCATTCTCACACTCGCGCAATCACGCAAACACACATGCACGCGTGCACCTGCACGCACACCCTGTCATGCGTTAGGGTCTAAACTGTGTCGTTCTGTCCCTACCCCCTCCCAGGAATGCTGTCGTACACGGACTACCTCTTCCTGGTGTGCATCCTCACCAGTGAGTCCCCCGCAGAGTCAATCGCTGTGACCACCAACAGCACCACAACAACGATGACTTAACGGCACAACACCCACCGACATCACGGCAACCACCATAAACAATATGACAGCCACTAACATCACAGCAGCCACGTGAGTGAGTGGTCGGCGGATTGTCAGCAGGCAATAGTGAGAGTGCTTGTTGGAGCACGTGAGTGTGAGTCTTCTCACGCTCACGCGGGGAGCTCTAGCGAGGAGCGGTGGTGCAGCGGTTAGCGCTACGCTGCGCTACAAACCCGGCAGCCCAAGTTCGATTCCCGCTCATGGCCACCAACACCAGAGACGATTATCTAAACCGGTCATGGGCATCCCCGAGGTTGATTCAGCATCAAATAAGTAGCTGGTGCGGTGTGTAAACCACCCACCCCCTTGTGTGCCATGCCGGCCTTCATTGGTGCTTGCTAACTGCACTTTTCCCCAACAGTCTGGTTTGTCAATATGGGGAATATTTGTCTTTGTGAGTCTTCTTAGTCAACCCATGGCACCTGGGTCTGTCCCTTGACCTCCTGCCAGCAAGCCTTCGACACTTCACGTGGCCTCAATGTGGACATAGCCTGGCACACAATCGCCGTGGTGGCATCACCGCCACTTAGTGGTGAACGGCCGTTGTTGCAAGTGGTTTAGAATCAAGGTGCATTTAGAGTATTTGGCTACTATACATTTCCACGTGAAAAGCCACTTCATTGAGCTATCATTTGTGTTCTTGGTTTTTTCGGTAAAGTCACGTGACTTTACCGAAAAAACCAAGAAGATGAATTCCTGCAGTCACGAAAG
This sequence comes from Entosphenus tridentatus, assembly GCA_014621495.2. Lineage (NCBI taxonomy): Eukaryota > Metazoa > Chordata > Hyperoartia > Petromyzontiformes > Petromyzontidae > Entosphenus > Entosphenus tridentatus. Next base: position 6,000,412 of record CM025607.2, on the reverse strand, counting down.
CTTTAAATCGAAATCTATCATTTGTGGTCAGGTCGCTTCTGAAAAAGAGCTATAGAGCGCAGTGGGCCTTACCTGGTAAAATAGTTCTCGTTACTTTGGTTGGTGAATTGTGTGATCAGTTGATTATGCAGAAGAGTCATGAGCGTGCGAGCGACTGAATGAGGGCATGGGGGGGGGGGGCTTTGCGTGTCTCTGCCACAGAGCCCCGTGCCGGCTTCCAGGTCTTCTTCAAGATGTTTGACACCGATGGAAATGAGCGCGTGGACAAGAAGGAGTTCATGAAGGTGCCCGCAGCAAGGGGCCCACCCCCACGCCATCGCAACCCAACCACACTCCACTCGCCCTGAGCAGCGGCGTTGCTTACAAACCAGAGACCGCCGAGGCAGCTTCACTGGATCAGTCGGGGAGGCTCGTAATGGCCAGGACAAGACACTAGAGCCGGCGAAGCTTGTAGCCAGATTCAGAATATTTTTTATATTGGAGGAATCTGATGAGCTATAAAGCTCTTTTTCACATATGTCCGGTAGGGTCACAGGGTCAGAACGTTACAAAAACAAACAATGCAAAAACACGGTTGCAGGGCAAGGTACAGGAAAGGCAACACAAATCACCCAAAAACATACAAATAAAACCAAACCATCCCCATCCTACCAGGCAAAGCCCACGGAGTTATTAACTTATTTTTCAGAAGCCACCTGGCCACAAATGATAGCCCAACAAAGTGGGTTATCATGTGGACATTTATAGCAGCAAAATTATCTCAATAATTAATCGGCTTATAGCCTGTAGGGGTGACAATGTTGCTATTTGATTCCTGTTTGCAATTGGATAATTTGCAGGCAATTAACATTTATTTTGGGCAAATTTTTACCATGACCCTGGCACATGTGGCCTATAGGTTTTGCAATCGTCGGTATCCACTTTAAAGCGTACGGCACGTGTCTATGGTCAATACATACAAAATGTCATTTCTTTTTAGTTTAGTTTGTTGTCCTCGAATTGTAAATGTTCTGGGTTTACAGTGTGCTGAACTAGCAAGTAATTAGCACGTGTTGTTTACGTGACAAACCTTACTAATTGGCAGTGGTGGCGGGTTTAACGACACATATACGCGATCGAACCCAAAAAAACTCTAATATGGATAATATTAGTCGTGAAAGCGTACGTGTTAAACTGACCCGACTTCGATTCCTGCCCACGACCAATAACCACAGCGAATATCTAAACCGGTCCTGGATTTCCCTTCGTTCATCTCAGCCTTAAATTTGCATCTGGTGCGATGTGTAAAACATCGGCACTGGTGGTTGGACAGCGCATTCGTGCGATCCGTGTCATGCGGCGCAAGCTGCGTGGGGCGGCGCGTCACGTGGTGCTGAGCCCGCCCGTAGCGCTCTATGAAATACAAATCGAGGGCGTGGCTATGCACGACAGACAGACAGACAAATAATCCCTGTATAAAGACGGCCATGCGTGGGTGCTGGCCACCCACCGCTTTGTTCACCGTGTACGCCTTCATAGGTGCTCGCCAACAGCACTTGCCACCAATAGTCTGTTAAAGGCTATGCGGGGTGTGTCGGCATTTGTCTTTGTGCATCTGTATGTGCGACGCAGCTGCTGAAAATTTTTCGGAAAAAGAAGGAAAAATCTACGAACTCACTCGAAGAGGCCACGGAGGTGACGCACACGCATCTATACACGCACACACGCACGCAGCTCTGGGTGGTGATGTGAGCTGCGATGCAGGTGGCAATCGATGTCGTGCTGCTCGTGTTTATACTGAAGTCGATGCTGATGATGATGGTGGTGGTGGTGATGGTATTGTAGATGTTGATCCTGGTGATGGGTGGAGCGGTGGCATAGTGATTATCTCATTTGAGTTGCCGGTCCTGGTTGACATCAGTGATGGATATCCAAAGTGGTCCTGGCCACCCCCCCCGCCCCCCAGGTCGATCAGCTTCAAATGAGTACCTGGTGCGGTGTGTAAACACCAGCGCTGGTTACACAAACGCGGCCGGGCGTGGTTTTCCGGCCACACCACCCCCTCGTGTGCTGTCCCCGGCCTTAGTTAATGCTTGCTAACAGCACTTGCCCCAAAAGTCTGTGTGGCCTATACAGGCTGTCTTTGTCTATGTTGTCTTTGTTGATGCTCATGTTTTTGGTGATTACTGTCAATTACGATTTGCTTTTACAATAGCACCCTTTACACCGGGGTGTCTTGGAGAATTCTACACACGATAGGAAACTTGCATCGCATCTCCTCTCAAACAATTGAAAGGGCACGACCCAGTGACAGCTTTCCCCAGGGCCACGAGATAACTCGGCACTTGGCCTGTAATCCGTCATTAGTCGAGCAGTTGAGGGCGATGATTGCTGCGTGTAATCCCAATAAATTATGACGATTGTTGGTGTAACGATGCATCGATATTGATGCTTGAACTCGCAGTGCATGTGTCGAATCGTGTGTGTGGTGTGTGTAAGAATTTATGTTTTATATTCGCTCTTGTTGTACCAAATGTGTTCATGTGACCTCTGCAGTCACTCAAGGCCGATGCATTCACTACATTCTAATTGAATTGAATCTCAACCCTTAAAGTCATCAACTTCGCTTGGTGTGGGGTAGCAGTGGGGGGGGGGGGTGTGGCGGGCTGAATCCTTCCACTCTTAATAATGATGATAGTGGTAACAATATCGTAAATTTTATTTAGTTGTCCACTTTACGTGCGTTGATTGTGATGTTTGAGCGATCGAGCGAATGTCGGTGGCGATGTCGCTGACGGTGGTGTTGGCCGTGTAGGTCGTGGGGGGTGCCCCCCCCTTTGGAGACCACGCTCGTCCTTCACCTCTTCAAGGATCAGTCCCTGAGCTTCCAAGAGTTTGAGAAGTGAGTCGCCTCCTCACGTGGTCCATGTTTGATTTGTGAATCGTTGCTTGGTTTTAACGAGAGCGGAGCTGCAGGAGGACGGAGTAACAATTAACGTTTTCTACGAATCAATGAATTGCCACGATTCGTGGTCACGATTCGATTCCTGAAATCAAAATCGAAAACAAACATTTTCAAGCAATAGTGGTTGAGACGGAACGGGGCGGTCGCGCATTTGTCGATTGTTGCAGAGGTTCGCGGTTCACATCCCAGCGGCCGTCCTGGTTCCTACTTGTGGGTGGAACGACCGTATATGATACGCGCCGTCCGCTTCACAGTCGACGTTAAACATCACGTGACGCGAGTCGAAAAAAGATTGGGCCACGTGTGCCAGCGTCACGGTTCAGATTTTGCCAGATTTCTTTAAGTTGCGAACGATGGTGCCCCACGCGCAGGTTCATGGTGGAGCTGCAGGGCGAGGTGCTGCGGCGCGAGTTTGAGGAGCTGGCGCGCGGGACGGGCCGCGTGACGCAGAGCGAGTTCGCCAGCGCCGTGCTGCGCTACACGGGCGCGGCGCACCGCGGGCGCCGCAAACTCGACTCCGACGAGGTGTGCACTGCACCTTCTCCAACTCCACCGCCTCCTCCGCCTGCTGCCTGACTCAGTGCGGCAGAAAACGCCAAAACCACACGTCTGCACACACCACACACCTCTTCACATATCACACCTGCAGACGCCACAACTCTTAACACACCACACACCTCTTCATGCATCATCCCTCTTTACACCCCACACGCTACACATTTATTCGACCGTTTGTGCTCTGATCCACGTGCTCCTCTTCCTGACTCGCAGTATAATTCCCGGCTTGCTCCTCTCCACGCTTCTTCTCTGCGTACCCTCAGCATGTTTTTGTTTTGTTGTCTTTGCTAGTGTCCATGTTTTTTTATTAACCTCTCATAGCAGGTGATGCAGACTGCTTGAACGTAACAGTGACAAGCAACGATATGTGCAATATTACTGCGTTTTTATTATTTGTTTCCTAAATGCTTTCAGAAGGATGACTCTCGTGGTAAGTTTGGAAGGATGACTCTGGTGGTAATTGCAAGTTTGCGATTCCTAGCCTGGGCACAACATCGGTGGCCAATGATGGTTGCACCCCTTCATAGGCCTCCCCTAGGTCGACTTGGCATGAAATGAGTGCATTAACATCAGCACTGGGGAAACAAACGTGACCGGGTGTGACCTGACGACACCACCCCATCATGTGCACTGCCACCCCTAATAGGTGCTCGTTACCATCAATTGCCTGTTGGGCCTACAAGGCTACATGTGAGGGTCTTTGGCTCTAGGTGTGTGTCTGTATCGGGTGTTGTGTGTGCTGTGTGCGTGTCGACTCGGCCTCAAAAGAGTACCTGGTGCGGTGTTTAAACATCACCAGTTGGGAGACAAAGGCTGCCGGGCACGGTACTGGCCACCCACCCCTAGTGCCGGCCTTCATAGCTGCTCGCCAGCAGCACTTGCCATACGGGGGGGGGGGTCTTTGTTTTTTTGTGTGTGGTGTTTTATGCATATCATGTTCCGTCTGCATGTGCTATGTCTGCGTGGCATGCTGTCCGTGTAGTGTGCCATGAGTGGTTTGCTGTGCGTGGCGTACTGTCCGCGTGGTGTGTCATGCGTGTGATGTCCCGTGAGTGGTGTGACGCCCGTGGTGCGACGCTCGTGGTGCCACACGTGCCGAAGAGGCTGTGCTTTGCTGCCGTGCTTCCCACAGGGCATCACGTTTGAAGAGTACCGGGCGTTCTTCCAGTTCCTCAACAACCTCGAGGACTTCACCATCGCCGTGCAGATGTACACGCGGGCAGGCCTGCCCATCGGACCGGGTACCCGGGGGCATGTGGGCGGACACGTGCACAGGGATGCATGGGGGGGGGGGGGCCCGCGCTGTGACACATGGGAGGACACGCACGGGGACAAATACAGGGACGCACGGGGGGACACACACGGGGATGTGGGGACACAACATGGGGGACATATGGGGGACATATACAGGGACAAATGGGAGAACACGCGGGGACACACCGGGACACATGGGGACACACACAGAGTGGAGACACTGTGGGGACACGCAACAAGGATACAGTTAGGGGACACACATTTTGTAGTATGTGTTGTGTGATGTTGATGATGATGTGCACTGTTTTTTCAGTGTGTTGTGTAATGCCGTGTGTTGCGTGCGATGCTGTTGTGATGTGTGTCATGTAATGCTGTGCGATGTGTCTTGCGTACTGTTATCGTGTAATGTGTGATTTTGGTGACGTGTGTAATGCGGTCGTGGCGATACCGTGTACACTAATGTCGGAATGCTGCGTACTAATGTCGCGATGCTGCCGCTCTGCCGCCAGATGAATTCCGCCGCGCGGTGCTGGTGGTGACGGGCAGCCCGCTGTCTGCGCGCGTGACGCGTGTCGTCTTCTCCCTGTTCGATGCCAACAATGACGGGCGGCTCAGCCAGGCCGAGTTCATCGGCGTCATGCGGGAGCGGCTGCACCGCGGTTTCAAGGTGCGACCACGCAAGCACGCGCACACAACCACGTGCACACAACCCCGTGCACACAATCAAGCGCAATCTTGTGTTTAGTTTGTTGTCCTTTCCCCGCACCTCCGATTAGCGCGGTCGGCTATGTTAAGTACGAAAGAAGTTCAATGTTCCTGCGAACATACATTGTGCGCAACCACTTGCAACCACTCGCACGTACAATCACACGCAACCGCTGCAACCACGTACAATCACCCGCAACCACGCAATCACGATCGACCGCACACAACCATGATGAACCATGTACCATTACTTAGAACCACGTGTAACCGCGCGCACGTACAACCGCGATCAACTACGCGCAACCATGTGCAATCAAGTATAAACGCAAGCAACCACGTGCAATCAAGCGCAACCAGGCACATACTGCGACACCATGACGTAGTTACACCACACCAAATTAACACGACACTAATCCCAACACCAAACTTAAACACCGTGCCACCAGATAAAAAAAATATCATATCATGCCAAAACAACACACGACCACATTAAATATAAACAATACTATGCCACCTGGCAATATGACACACCTCCAATACGTTCCACCGTTACACCAAAACATTCTGATGGCAAATGTGCAGTGGAGACGTGATGTCCATGCAGTGTGTCAGTGATGTGATGTGGTCTGTGATGTCCGCAATATTGTATTGTTGCCTGCGATGTTGTAATGTTGTAGTTATGTCTGTTGTAATATTGCTTGTAACGTTGTCAAGTTTCCTGTGATCTCACGATGTTACCTATGATGCCGTGATGTCGCCTGGGATGTTTTGACAATGTCCTGTCGAGTTGGAGCTTCATGTGATCAACCAGGTTGAGAACGCAAGGGACCAGTATTAGTCTCATTTGCAAGAGTGAATTGGGTCGCCGAAATGGCAAAAAAGCTAAACTAATTTTAGGGTACAGCGATGAATAAAACATAAATCGGAGCCAAAGATAACTGTGTCATTTGAGAAATAGAAAATATTCTCAAAATATAAATCCGTGTTAAATAAGACATTTCCTGCAGCGTAATGTTGGCTCGGGGACATTATTATCAGACCCATTGTAGCACAATTACAAATGAAGTTACAGATATTGGTGTGGCTTTTGTCCAAATATGTAAACAGACGAGGATATATTTTGACTTAAAACTTTCGTGACTGCAGGAATTCATATTCTTGGTTCTTTCGGTAAAGTCACGTAGATATCATTTTTTTTTATAAAAGCAAAAAACCACGACGTTTCGATCGCAACACAAGTGGTCTTCATCAGGCGGAGAGAAAAGA
>CM025607.2:5972880-5988685 GCA_014621495.2 Entosphenus tridentatus | reverse complement strand
ACCCCTCGTGCACCTGGGTTTGATAGCTAATTAGTGACGTCACCAATTAAAAGGCGGCACGTGACCCGATCCCCAAAAATTCGAAGATGGCGATGAGCCCCAGAGGAGTGAGTGGTCGGCTTGGAACCGAAGTCGTTACTTTGCGTGTACAATATTAATCATCGTCAGCGGTAACTTTACGTTTAAACGTTATATGTGTATTATTCATCATACGCATTTGTCGATTTCGCCGCTCGTGGCTGTAGAAGTCTCTGTCAGAGTTGTTGGTGATGTGCTGTTTGTGGAATGTTGCCATTGTGGTAACCGCTTTTAATAGTCGTTAACTCTTTCGGTAAGTATAAACTTGAGTACGATGGACGTATGTTCCGGATAATAAGACGCACCTTTTTCCTGCTTTGTAACTTAATGAAAACGGTGGGGGTGGGGGGGTGCGTCTTACATTCCGGTGTGTTTGTGTGAGTTAAACAGATCTTGTTAAACTTTATTGGCACTGAGCGTCTTATAATCCGGACGATAGGAAGCGATGTAATGTTAACGACCCCTCGCCCTCCCCAGAGAGGTGATGTACAAACCAGATTCCGATTTGTAGACCTACGAATTCGTTAAAATTGGTTCACCTTCGACTTGGTAAAGGTAGATAATCATGATTGCAATGCGTTTGCCCGTGATAGAATGATTTCGGCATGAGTGTGGATCTCGAAAGCCAAGCAGGGGGTAAAAAAAAACCCCACCCTGGGTCCTGAAAAAAAGCCACTTAATTAAGACTTCACGTAACTCTACCCCAGACTGGAACAACAACAACAAAAGATCGAGGCACGGACACTCGCTGATGCTTTCCCGGGTAAACAATCGACATTAAATATCTATATACTGTAACTAGAGTGCTTGGATGCTATAGGCAGGGCCGGATTAAGGTTCTTACTGGTAGGAACCTCCTGGTTACACCAGCCCACAGGGGATTATTGTGTCCGTCCGTCGTGCAGGGAGGGGCTGGGTGGGGAGGGGTGGGGCTGGGTGCGGAGGGGAGGGTGGGGAGGGGCTGGGTAGGGGGTGGGAGGGGTGGGGCTGGGTGGGGAGGGGCTGGTCACCCCGTGGTGCCCTTATACAACTCAACGTTTAACCTACTCACGCCGGCTTGTGCCCGCCCTCACAGTCGGGCATATTTGCGGAATACACCACGCCGCCGTTGACCCTGGCCATTGACCGAGCAACCCAACGTTCCTACCAGCTCCCTCCGCAGGAATGTGTTGTATGCACTTATGTTTCGTAGGTCTTAAGTGATAAGTTTATAACAGTTAGCGCTGCTGCTGCTGCCAATGATACTGACTACTCTCACCGTTGATCACTCGCTAAAGCTGATTTAAAATATAAGTAATATTTAAAAAAAACTTTTTTTTAAACACGCTTTAATGAAATGTACCGTACTAATAATGGAAGAACTCCACGGCTCCAGGAAGTGGCCCCGAAGCTTGCCATAACGTAAGGGGCCGTGGCCAATTACAGCCAACGTGAGTTGAGAGTGGATAATTAGACCAAAGGCGAAACATAACATATACAATATTTTTAAAAATATTTTTTCTGATAGAATATAGTATTGTCAACAGTATGACATAAGTTTCCCAAGTTTGCAGTCGATACCACATTGGAAAGTGGGTTAAAATTGAGTTACAAGATTTCAGGATACGACAACAACAACAGAGTGAGTTAATAGAAAGCGTGTAAAAAGCAACCATAGGACGACATCAACAACGCTTGTCTTCTCTTGCGCTGGCGCTACTGGGTTGAGAATGAGATGGTGTCAAAAACGCCATTGTAAGATGTTACTGCTAATTTTGCAATGAAAACATCTCGAAAAGTTAATATCCGGTGTGAATTTCTCTCGCCCTTATGAAAAAAAAAAGATTGACATTACTGCCTCTTTTAATATATATATACTCTGCCGATCCTTGATACGTAAATATATTTATTCAAGAAGATATCTTGCGAAAAAAAAGTATCATACGAACAAAAAACATGGTCACATTTTTTTGTTTGTGGGCCCTTCAGTTTTCGTTGGCCCCAGACACAGTGCCTACCGTGCCTATTGGATGATACGGCCCTGGCTAGAGGCAGCTCTGGGGCTACGTGGTGGCAGCCGAGAGCAGTGCAGCCAACGCATCCCATTGGTGTGTTGGCTGTACTGTCCTCCCAGGTCTATGGTCCCTCCCTTACTATCCGGTATGGACCAGCGTGGTTAGAATACAGGATTGACCCCCCTCCCCCCAGACCTCGCACGGCCTGTGGAGACCCCCCCTCATCCAGCAGTGGATTGACAACAGGGCCTGGGCGTTGTTGCCTGCGCCTAATCCGTGCTGTTGTTCCCTACACACAGCTCGTGCCTGCTTGGCAATGGACCCCTTGGCCTCTGGCCTGGAAACTGGCCCAGTGGCCCGGAGACATCACCACCCTTCTGGAAGGAGAGGTAACACTAATTGGGGCAGCGCACGCGGTGTGTGTGGTAGTGCAGCGGTTAGCGCACTGCGCTACGAAACCAGAAATCCCGAATTCGATTCCCGCTTAATGCCACCATCAGCGATGAATAACCGAACCTGCCCTGAGCTTTCCCCAAGGTCGATTCAGCCTTAAATGCCAACAATCCTGGGTGCCAATGTATGCTGTACGAGGATATTTGTGTTGATGTGGGATAGTGCTGTTACAGCGGTTAGCGCACTACGCTACAAACCCAGCGACCCTGTAGCTAGGTCCGATTCAGTGACACAGGTTACATCTGTGGCGAGTGATTTAGATGAACCTGTCTTGTGTCTCATCAAGGTCGACTCCGCTTTAAATGATTACCGGTGACAAAAAGGCAGCTGGGCATGGTGCTGGCAACAGTCTGTTATCGGCTGCACCGGGGGGATGGGGGGGGGGATCTTTGCTTTTGTGTGCTTATGTTGATGGTCGGTTGCAATAAGGTGGCCGGTTGCGGCGGTGGTTTGGCAGTTGTCATATGGTGGCAGTGACGATATTGTTGTTGGTATTTGGTGGTTGCGGGTGTATTTTTGTGGATGCAGTGCTGTCACCGTGTCGCTCGTTGTGGTTGGGGTTGATGTTGCCTGTGGTGGTGTGTGTGTGTGTGATGGTGACATTATATAAGGGGACTCCATGTAGACTTTGGCTGTGTTCGAGTGGTGGCTGTCCATGAGGGGTTGAGTATCGTGTCAGTGTTTGCCCAGGAATTCTGTTCGTACATAGCGGCTGGCCTTCTGGCGAGGGCGGCCGTTTCAAGAGGACTTCCGGTGGGCGGTGGGGGAGACCGCTGTATTCATAGAGGAGATGTATCCTGACGTGGCCTCTCTCAAGGGTCGGCAAACCTGCGGCTCCAGAGCCGCGTGCGCCTCTTAAAGGACTGCATTGCGATTCTTGAAATATTGAGGGTTTTTTTTTTGTTACTGAATTGTAACAAAAATTACTTTTATTGTTATTTTGGTTGCCGACCCCTTACCATGGGAGGTCCAGTTTACCATGGGAGGTCCAGTTTACCATGGGTAGGAGTCTGCAACCTGCTACTCCGGAGCAGCATGTGGCTCATTATTTATTTAAGACCACCATCTGGTATTCACGTGGCATTGCGGCTCTTGGAATATTAAGTGTTTTACCAAATTCTAAAAAATGGCTACTCCTGTTATTTTGGGTGCTGAATCCTGTCCTAGCTGTAGGGCATTTGCCAATTGCAGCAGAGGTTCAACGGTTCGAATCCAGCGGGCCCCCCTGACGAATACTGCTGCTGTAATAATCATAACAATGCGTGCCGTAAACGTTAAAGATCCCGGGACATCGTTCATGAGAGTAGTTTATTGTGTGCCGACGTCGTGGTCCAATTTTTGCGAAGGTTGAAATTTTTCCCGCAAATTTCTCAATTATGATTATACATAGCAAGTATCTTCTCCCCAAATGGAGGACCACAGAGCTTGGGCAAATGCTGGTGACGCTTTCTGCCTGCCTCACAGCTTTGTCTTTCCTGCCCTAACGAGCTAAATGGCCTTTTATTCAAAGTGGTTATAGTGGTGTAATTGCGGATGTTGTGGTGTTTTGTTGTTATTGTGACCAGGTTGGCCCCTGTACACGCGAGGTTGCGGTCCAGGTGTCCCCGCGCCGTGACTCCTCCGTTCAGTGCGACCTGGAGGGCCCTATCCACGTCCGCCCAGATCTGAGGCCACGTCCACTTCTTGGCCAGAGGCCGCAAGCCCAGAAGGGCCAGTTGGTGCGTGCGACCTCACGCGTGTGCGCCCTCGTGTGTGACTGACAAGCCGTGTCGGCATCGTAACCTTAACCTCACATTTGACTAGTTGCCAAATTTTCAAGTTTATTTTATTTAATCAGGTGAGAATTGACAAGACCAGGATAGCATCTCATTTGCATAAAAGTACAGCAGGTGAAGCAAATTAAAATCAGCGCAAAAAACAACTATCGTCAGATGAGATATCGGAAATATAGCACAAAAAATAAATCGGTGCTGAATAATGCATTCCCTATCGCGTAAGTTGGCACAGGCAAATTAGTAAAAAAATCACAAACATTCAATATAGGGTGACTATTTTGCTAATATGTAAACGGAAAAGGTTATATGAAGTCAAATGCAATTGCAAGTGCAGTTATAAAGAATTGACCTAATAAAATTGTGGTTTAGATGGACACTTTTTTTTATATGGCTATAGTTCTAATCGGGTTGTGCTTCAGATTTTCTGATTCAATCCGAAAATATGACCTTGCTATGAAATTGGGGATTGCTTTTTAGGGGAATACATTTTTTCCAAATAAATGTGCAGTAAAATGTTGCTTATGCTTGCATCCTGTTATTATAAAGAAATCACAATTTGGACAATTTTCTTTCTTTCCATACAGGGGAAGGCCTCTTCACCATGTGGAATCGGCGCAATATGCTCCTATGTACCCTTGCGCCATCCGCAAAACGTCATCGCCAAGGAAGGGGTTACCAGAACCAACAGTTCCCAGCCAGCAGGAAGTGACGACGTCACCAAAGCCCAGGATCAAGGAAGTGATGTCGTCAAAGCCCAACAAGCAGGAAGTGACCCGGCCAATGCAGAAAGTGGGGGGGAAGTTGAAAGCGACCATGTGACCGAAGGGCAGGAGAAAAGGAACTATCCGTCATTTCAGGTATGCGGGCCATAATCAGATGTTTGCGATCCTGGAGCCTTTCCGCGTGGTTCCAGGAACCCTGCATGCTGTATGTTCCTACCTGGCCAAGGTTGTTTCCCACGCCTTGATCATGTTGGGATTTTGTCCTGTGTCAGTCACCCAGGTTGAAATGTTTGCTGTCTTGTGGGCAAGCCCTTTGGGATTGGCTTATGTTTTGTCAATCAAGGGTTGAGGTTTTCCCAGTGTGCACGGGCCGGCCTGGCATCTTGGCCGGAGAGCAAGCGGCTTGCAATCGGAAGGTTGCGAGTTGAATGCCTGCTTTTAGGGGCTTGACTCGTACCATTTTGTGGGAAAGTCAACGGTAATCGTCGTTTTGATAGACTCGCCCCTTTCCCTGGAACGTGTACATTTCCACCACTGGCTCAGGGCTGTAAACAGGAGGTGAGCACCTCCTCGATGCTGATTTAAACAGGAAATCACTCTTCAAATGTGTGAATCAAGTTGAGATTTCCCCCATTGTGTTGGCGAGCCTGGCTGATGGACTGGGCTGATATTTCTCCCACGTCTACGCACGCGCGTGTGTGTGTGTGTGTGCACGCACGCGCGTGTGATTTTAGTTTCTGGAACAGAAGTACGGCTATTTCCACTGCCGGGAATGTGGCACACGATGGGAAAGTGCCTTCACCTGGTGTGTGTCCGGCACCTTCAAGGTAAGCAGCAGGTGCAAGAGTAAAGCTACCAAGCATCCCGGTTTGGCTGGGACAGTCATGGTTTCAGAATGGTTCCTTCAAAGTTCTGATGCATTTGTGGAAATGTATTTTTATTATCCCTAGTTTCAAATGTTCTGGCTTTATAATATATATTCTTTGGGTCTTTCGGTAAAGCCAGGTAGATAGAAAAAATAATAAAAATATCACGTTTTGATCGCAATACAAGCAATCGTCATCGGGTGAACAAATAGCGAGAGAGCTGCTGAGGCAGGATGTTAGAAAGGTTTGAGATGGGTGTAAGCCCAAGGGTCATAAGCGACGTGGGCGGGGCTAGTGATGAAATTTGCATCCGAGAGCTGCGCTACCTCCACGACGACGAGGCTGCGGAGGTGGCCCTTGTATTATGAGAGATTAGCATGTCAATGTAAGATCGTAGAGCCACTGCCACATAAAGGAAAACGAGCATCGGTGGCTGTGTTAGTGAGACATTAACCTGTTAATGTAACACCAGAGAGTCGAGAATAACTACTAAACATCACAGCCAGTTATGACTTAACCTGGTTAATAACGTCCTTCCAATGATTGCTCAGTTTGTACCCATCTTCTCGGTTCAAATTGTGTCTGTGTTTATATATCCGGATGGCTTCATTAACGAATCTTTGCTGATAGCCAGTGGGTTTGTAGAGTACCTTCGTCTTGGAAAAATCTATTTCGTGTGAGCCCACAGCATTAAAACAATGATCAGCCATGGCTGAGGTATTGGTCTTACCGTGTTTCAGATCTGCCTTGTGTTCACGAACACGTTCCGAGACATGTCACTTAGTTTCCCCAATGTAACTGCTGCCGCAGACACAGCTTAGTTTGTAGACGCCGGGATATTGCATGTCAGGGATCACATCCTTCACAGATGGGATCAGATCACGAATTTTATGTACTGTGTTAAATCGAATCTGGATGTTGTATTTGCTCATGATTTTGGAAATATTTTGGTGACCCCTGCTATGTATGGCAAGGTGATGGTTTTGATTGATTCCTTAGATGGTTCTTTCGCAACGGTTGGGGTGATAGCTTTACGGATTGTGTAGTCTGAATATCCATTCGTCTTGAGGGCTTGGTCTACGCGTTCCAGTTCACTGGCTAGGTGGTGATGGTCAAAAATACATTGAGCTCTATGGTGTAGAGTTTTGATGAGGGAATTCTTCTGGGATGGAGGATGGTGGGAGTCAGGTTTTAGGTAGGCATCCGTATGGCTGGCTTTCCTGTAGAGAGTGTCCCATTGAGCCATCTGGTCTCTTTTCGATTAAAACATCCAATAATGGTAACTTGCCATCCTTTTCCACATCCATTTAGAATTTTATGGCTAGGTGTATGGAATTGATGTGGTTGAGGAATTGGTCCTGAGCTGGTAGGCCATGTGGCCAGATGACGAATGTGTCATCTACTTAACTCTTCCAAAAGGAAGGACGTAGGGTGGATGCTTGGATGGTATCTGTCTCAAATTTTTCCATAAAAACATTGGCTTCAGCTGGAGATGAGGGATAACCCATTGGGGTACCTTCAACTTGTTTGTGGAATGTTCCATTCCAGGTGAAGCAAGTGTCGGTGAGGCAGTTTCTAACCAGGGCCGGTACATCAGCATTCGGTCCTTATTGGACCAATTCTTCAACGATTGCAATGGTGTCTGGAACAGGAACTTTGGTAAACAAAGAGACTACATCGAAACTGACAAGCAAATCACCTGGAGATAGTGAGATGTCCTTAATTAACGATACCAAGTGAGCTGAGTTAAGTACAGCTGAGGTGGTCTTACCAGTGAATTGTTGTAAGGTCTCAAGACAGAAATTGGGCCAGTTTGTAGGTGGGTGAGTCAATGGTGGAGACGATAGGCCGAAGGGATTTTTGGTAAGCCGAGGGTTTTAAGGAAAGCCGCTTGGTTGGTTCGATTCTAGATGTCGAATCGGTGATGATATTGTTGGTTTTCTTAACCAGGCGGTTTGTGGGATCTCTTGATTTTGGTATAGCTACCATCATTAAGTAGGTCCTGAATTTTGTTGTTGTATGTCGTTTTGTCCATGATGACAGTAGCATTTCCCTTGTTGGCTGAGACGATGACTGTCATCTCTTTTTTTAGTTGAGAAAGCTCAATAATATAGGGAAAGGGGCAGAGCTACCCGAGTAGTGGGCGGGGTTGGCAGAAGGGTAGGTGGGGCCTGTGGGTAGTTGGTGAGTCCAATATCAGATGGTGAGTCGACTCACTGTGGGTGAGGATAGCGTTTGAGTGGACGTATCGCTATCGAAAAGTGGTTGAGGCTAGGAGAGGGAGTTGTGAAGGATGTTACTGGGCTGTTGAAGGCAGTCACTCTCCAACAACAATGGAGGGCAGAGGAGCGATGCTCACAATAACGAGCGGGTGGCTAAAATGCAGCAAGTTGGCACAGTAGGGGGTACAGTTGGTGCATCTGCCAGTCATCTCAGTCGGCCAACCCATGGCACCTGGGTCTACCCCGTCACCTCCCGTCAGCGAAGCTTCGACACTACACGTGGCCTCAAAGCGCACCAGGCCTGACACGGGCGCCGTGGTGACGTCACCGTCACTTAATAGCGAATGGCTGGTATTGGTAGCTGCCATTTCACCATGTGTCCTCTTTGAGCCTCCCAGAAATTGGTAACTTTTGTATTAGCGTGTTTGTGAGAAGCTTGTGGTGGTGGCACCTTTGTGGTGGCACCTTTGTGGTGGCAGTGTGGGCATTAATCTGTACGAGGGAAACGAAGGTTGCCTGGTACATTGGATCTGCTGGACCCTCCACACCCCCATGTATGTGCTGCTCTACACGCCTTAATAGACGCTCAATAATGTCACTTGCCCCAAGTATCTCGAAAATGTATTCTGGTTCAATGAAGGACCTTTGTATTTTGTAATTGATAATATTGATATACACTAGGGATGTGCTAATGATGTTCGTATTGATCAAAATAAAAACAATCGGGCCGAGATGCACTTTCTCATGATCACAATATATTTTAGCTCAAACCACAAAACGAAAGTGGTGTCGCGAACACTACTTCACATCCGTGCTTTTTGCTCCAATAGTGGTGTCACGTCACATCGGGTGATGTCATTTTTGTTAGCATGTGGACTCGGATGCCACTCTTTCTGTATGTTCAACTTCTTTCACACCGTACGTAGCCAGCCGTGCTAATCGGAGGTGCAGAGGGAAGGACGACAAACTAAACACAAAAAACAGTTCTTAAGAAATTAATATCAGTCTAAAGTTTCAGTTTTCTTAGATCACACCCTCTCAATTTGTTATTTCTGGTGTAAAATTCAACTTCTGAAAATTACATTTCTAATTTGTTCACATTTAAAGGTTGCTTCGGATCGCCCTCTTTCATTTGCTTCTGTGTCTGTGCCCCTATATAGTATTACTCAGTGTATTTACTGTAATGCATTTTTCAACTCCAACGAGTAAATATTCACAGATTGTCAGTAAACTTGCAGTGGCTTCAGTTTTAACAGCAAATGGATACAGCCAGGCGACGTGACCTTGAAAAATAACAAACTTGAATTTTCAGTACATTCCTAATGTCGGCCGTTAATTATCTTAAAACTGAAACTTTTCGAAATTATCGTAGAAAACCTGAATTTTCAATCTAAAACGCATCCCAGATATATCTACAGAAGGATTTGAAGGAGAATAACACGGTCTGGAGGAAAGCACAAATGTAAGACGTTTTTCCAGCCTCATAATTTGCTGTTACGTGACAACTGATGGATGAGTGGGGGTGGGGGGAAAAGAGATTGTATACTTGTACGGTGGTACATGTTAAACTGAGAAAAAATATTTGTCGAAAAACTATGCCAAACTTTGTAATTAATTTTGTTCTTGGCCAAAGGAAAAGCACTTTTTGTGCAGAGTGCATTCGCAGTGGAAAATTGTGGAAAATGTTGGCGTTCACATTTGATGGGTACGATCAGTGGTCGAAATATGCAGCTATACGACAGTACTGCCATACTGGCTGCATCTCAAAACAACAAACATGTAAACCAGCACTTCAGAATGATTGCTGTGCCCATGCTATGATGTTTCCGCAGCAGAGGGGGAACTGCAAAGGACATCAGCTGTAGGAAGAATATTTCATACGGGGAACTTTCGATTTCCATATCGACCACTGGTCACCAAGTTGCAATGATATGGGTAATGCCTGTGATTATTACAGACATAGCAGATGATGCCGTTCCTCTTTCTCACCAGGTTTACTTCAAGCAGCTTTGTCGGAAGTGTCAGAAGTCCTTCAATCCTTACCGCGTGGAGGACATCGTGTGTTCGGTGAGACACGAATGCGTGCAAGAATGAAATGGCATGCACGTGTGCGCGCGTGACTGGGAAGTGGTAGTGTAGCGGTTAGCGCGTTGTGCTACAAACCTGGCGACCCGAGTTGGATTCCTGCTTGCAGCCAACACCAGTGATAACAATTATCTGAACTGTTCCTGGGCCTCCCAATAGGTCGACTCAGCCTCAAATGAATACCTTGTGCAACGTGTAAACATTGCCACTGGGGAGACAAAGGTGGCCAGGTGTGGTGCTGGCCACCCATCCCCTCGTACCGTGCCAGCCTTAATTGGTGTCCGTGAACAGCACTTGGTCCAAAAGTCTGTGCAAAGTCTTTGCACGTGACTGTATGCGTGGGTGTGGGAGCGGTGGCGTAGTGGTTTGTGAACTGCTAAGAACCCTGTGCCCTGAGTTACATTCCCGGGCCAATGGCAATTACTTTAACTGGTCCTGGGCCTCTCCTAGTTTGTGTGACTGGTGTGCTGTGTAAGCATCAGCACCGAGGGGACAAAAGATGGCTAAGCGTGATGCTGGCCACACCACCACCCATTTGTGCAGCGTTCCGGCCTTCATAGCTGCTCTCTTAGCAGCACTTGTGCCCCAGCGGTCTATAGCTGTAAGGGGAATGTGTTTTTCGTGTGTACCCTGTGCTATGCACATCCCATGTGAGCCCACCCTTGAGTGTGCATCTGTGTAGTATCCATGTCCTCCGTGAGGATGCATACCTTGACCTGGGCTCTGTCGCCACTGCAAATAAATAGTGGAAAACCACCCGTACCGTGATGAGCTGTCCCACGAGCATGGCTCATATGTGCCAGTGGAAAGGGAAGGAGGGGGAGGGGGGCGGTGGCGGCGTGCTACGAGTTGCCCTGTTTGTATATTCCCTGCACTCGTGTGTATTTTGTGCATGTGTCCCCTATCCCCCCATGTAGCGGTGTTCGCGCCCCGTGTGCGTGTGCTCGTCCGTGCAAGGCCGCTCGTTCCCGCGAGCCCCGCGTCGCCCTCACCGCCAGGACCTGTGCTCGCGCTGCCGCGGGCGACCGCTATCCTGCGTGCGCACATTCAGCTTCAAGTACATCCTGTGATGGCCCGCTCACCCGCGCATGCGAGCGTGCGTGTGTACGCCGCGCTGGTCGTGCGCGCCGTACCACGTGCGCCGCTGCATTGGGCAAAGGCTCGCGTACATCGCAACGCTCGACACAGTGCCACGACATGTCTACGTACGAATACACAATTCGCCGAACCGCGCCGATCAACATGGAGTATGGTCAAGTGATCCTCGTTGTTGTGTGTCTGCTGTGCCCTGCGTATGTGAACGCCGCGGTCATTGTTCTACGCATGCCACCGTGTACTCTGCCATGTACACAGGAGCACGTATCGTGCAACACATGTACACCACCAGCACCCTAATTAGTGTCCTACACATTTATGCTGTGCACACAAGCATGTGCACGACATTACGTATAAGAAAACGCATTGCGTCATGCACTACCACGCCCTGTCCTACACGTGGTAACATGTACATATCCACAAACCCACACTAAACCACGCCGAGTGCAACTCAAGCGACATACGACTACCACTACCTTACTGCGTGCATTGTCCTGTACGTCGTTCAATTTGCACTTCGACGTACACATGGAGCCATATGTATGACAACGTGCGACATGCACACACCCCCCATCCACACACGGCACTCCTTGTAACGGCGTAGTCTGCAGCGTGTAGGGCACAGCATGTTAATGAAGCACGTCGGAGACACAACCCCTTCACCAACCCACACTGACTAGTGTGGCAAAATACGGTCCAATGACCCCCATGACTGCATTGAATTCATAACAGGCTGTAAATTAAGCTTCGACTTGGATTGTATTCTGTAATCACGGACGCACACTACACCAGTGGTTCTCAACCTTTTTGGTATGTCAGCCCCCCCACCCCTCCAAATTTAAAACCACTGATTCCCTGCGCCCCCCACCCCCCTTCCCTAGGTTCCTAAAGTCAGAAATCGCGTGTCCTCCCCTCTAGTCAACACGGTGCTAGGAATGTTAGTGAAGCGTTTGTTTCAAGGTGTGTAATGGTATATTTTGTCGCCACGATGCGACGCTGACATTCCCAGTGCACGTTCAAAAACCTTCCCCTGCATCGTGTCCATCATGCCGCAGCAAAGGCAACTCGCGGGTGGCTGAGAACCCCGCTGCACTACATCTTGTTATCTTGTGTCGCCACATTGTGCACAACAAATAAGGCGCGAGTGGGTCGGTGGGATGGGGGTCGTGGACATTCGCGGGACTGGTGGTCAGATCTCCACAGTAAGCCTCCTCATGTGAGTTCGTAAACGCACTCTGCTTCTTGTGGTTGTCTGCCACTGTTTTTGAAACCCAGAAGCTCCTGCACTGAAAATGGATCGATGAGATTTCAATAAATGTAATGAAGCACGCCCCATGCCTGTGTGCCTGTCTAGTCCGATAGCGTGTCTCCAGTGTGCTTGTACATCACAGCGTCGTTCTCTAGTTTATAAGAAGCACTTTCCCCCGCCCCTGTATTTTTAAGCTATAGTTGGGGGGTTGTGTGTGTGGGGGGGTCTTATAATCCGGTAGCTGTGTGCCAAAATGTATTAACTTAATTGACACGGAGCAAAAGTTTGGGGCGCGGCATTTAATGCGGTGAATATGGCGATGAAACCTTGCATTTACAACGTGAATGCGAGTAGCCCAAAAGGAATTTCCACGCTATGTATTTAAAACCCTATCGTCAGTGTTGGCACGCAGCCTTGTTAATTCGGTCATGTATGAACGTTGAACTTTTCGCACCGTACGTGCGAAAATATACATGAAGCTAATGTCATTTCGGAAGTGACTTTGCAAAGCTGTAGTGGTTTATTGCTCTTCGCAGGGGCTTGCGGTTAGTGCCCCAACGGCGGGCCTGGTTAATACTGGGCACTTAAGAGTGGACGTTAAATGTCTCGTGACATTATTATTATTATTATTAAAAAAGGGGTAGGGATGTGTGTCAGCTTCATGGTTACACTTTTTTTAATTGCAAATGAATTCCTCATTTTGGAAATTATTTGGTTACAAAAATAATAATTTAATCACATCAACCCACTTGCTGATTTGGCGTGGCAGGCAGACTTTGTTATCCCACAACCTATTTTGGGCTTAATTCCTGCGAGTTCGTTTGCTGCCACTCACGTTTGATAATGTGTGCATGTTGAACTTCTTTCGCACCTTACGTAGCCAACCGTGCAAATGGGGGGTGCGGGGAGACGGACCACAAACGAAACACAAAAACGCAGTTCTAATAACATCATTTACAGTGGTGATGTAACCCGGGTTCCAATGCCTGGCCACGGCGAACACCAGTGGCGAGTCACGTGGCTCATCTCGTAACAAATACCGAAACTCGCCGCCGAAGCCCAGGAAATTACCCTCGAACCCGATCTCAAAACCGGCCAACGAACCTGCTACTGACCAGCCATGGTTAAGTATGATTAAAGGACCAACGTAGCATTGGGAGGGCACTCCATCCAGCAGTGGATTGATGAAGCTGTAGATTCATTGCAAATGACAAACTCGTCACCATGACCATAAGCCATGGGTTCGGTATTGGTGACAAAGTATTTGCCGTTGCAGCACCAACGTTTTGGAACAACCTCGTTGCCTCCCTTCACATTGTAAATCTTCCTGAAATAAATAACCTGATGCAAAATATTAGCGCTGGATGAAGCCACTTTTCCGAATGTGATTTGTAACTTTGATCCTCGTTACCCGGGTCTCGATGGTTATACGTGCCACTTTATTGAGGGATTGCGTGATGTCTCTGTGTGGTCTGGGGCTGTGTTGTTTTGCTGCCTTGCCCAAGCTTTCATTTAGGTGTTGTAAAAACCGGACATGTCAACTTTATTTATATTTAGTGACTTGCTTATCTTTTTGTTCTATTGTTGCACTCCTATCGGTTTTTCCTTTTGTATCGCTTGTAACTTGCGGCACCTGTCCCCTTACTGAACACTCATCTGCCAACCCATGTGGGTTACCCATATTCTTGTGCAGGCAAATTGAGTTCATGTTTTTGTCTATTTGTTTGTGTTTCTTCCCTGTGATGGGACTTTGTAGGATGAACGTTGAGATTTATAAGTGTCACAGGGTGACCAATAAGGTCTGAATTAGTCTGTAATCAGGTAGGGCACTGATAAGGGGTTGACAGGTATGTAGTGGTGAGTGTACTAGTGGTGAGTGTAGTAGTGGTGAGTGTCATGGTGAGTGTACTAGTGGTGATTGTCTGTGTGTTTCCCCCTTGTAATGGGACTTTGCAGGATGAACTTTGAGATGTATAAGGGCACTGGGTGACCAAAAAGGTCTGAATTGGCCTGTAATTAGGTAGGGCACTGATAAGGGATTGACAGTGAACATGCGTGGGGGGAAAAAGCACTTCGTATTAGCTCATCCCGGATTTCCTTCCTCCTCCAGTCTCAAATACACCAACCAAGATTCTGGTCGTGGGAGTTTCAAAACTTACAACCCCCCCCCCCCAAAAAAACCCCGCAACAACAAGAAGCTGTATCATTAGACCTCCTTTGCCAGTACCAAAATATAATAATAGGATTTTTCCCCTTTTTTTGGCAACAAAACTGAAACCTTTTTACAAGGATTCATGTCTGCATTAACCACAATACTTGCAGTCAAATTGCAACAAAAAACATATTATGATAATCATAGTATGTGTATAGAGTATGCTTTTTGTTTGCAATTTGACTACAAGTATTGTGGTTAATGCAGACATGAATCCTTGTAAAAAGGTTTCAGTTTTGTTGCCAGAAAAAAGGGGAAACCCCCTATTATTATAACAAGAAGCTGCTAAATGACGTCATGTCCACGCTCGGGGGAGGCGCGCGATGACGCCACTTCCCGCGTTGGCGCGGACGTGACGTCGCGGGGGCACGTGACGAGAGCGCGTGACTCTCCCCCCCTCCCCCTTAATAAGGGAGCGCGTCGCTCAATGTAGCGCTGTCGCAGTTGTCGCTGATTTAGTTTCTCTCCCCTTTTTGTTTTCTCTCTTCCCTCTCATTCCATCAAACCGGTTTAAGTTTCTTGATTTGTGTTTAACCCCCCCCCAACCCTCCCGCGACTCCCACTCATGGCCGCGTGAGAGGAGAAGGAGGAGGAGGAAGGAACGGGCGGGGGGAGTGTTGGAGCGCCGCGCCGCCAGCCATGGGGTGCTGCTTCAGCAAGGAGAGCGGCGACTCTGAGCAGGTGAAGAAGGCGGAGGGGGTGGTGGTGATGGGTGGGGAACAATTGAGTCGATGTTTATGTTTGAACACAAATGTTCTGTTACGTTACGACGATATCCTCACGTCCCGCTCACTCCGGGCCTAGAACGCCGTGCGGCCAGCGACGATCGGCACGAGGCCAAGTTTGTAAATTGAAAAACAACGTGGTGGTGGTGATGATGGTGGTGATGGTTGGTGGTGGTGGTGGAGGTTGGTGGTGGTGGTGGTTGGTTGTTGGTGGTGGTGATGATGATGATGGTGGTGGAGGTTGGTTGTTGGTGGTGGTTGGTTGTTGGAGGTGGAGGTTGATGGTGGTGGAGATGGTGGTGGTGGAGATGGTGGTGGTGGAGATGGTG
>CM025607.2:5954075-5971897 GCA_014621495.2 Entosphenus tridentatus | reverse complement strand
AGATGGGGGTTGTGTTGGTTGGTTTTTAGGTGGTGTGTGGAGATGGGTGTGCGTTTGGTGTTTCGTGTGTTTTGTTTTTGGTGATAGATTAGGGTGTTGTCATTGTTACGTGGTGTGAGTATGGGGGATAAGCTTTTGTTAGGTGGTATGTGGTTGTATCTAGTGGTATGTCAAGTTTGGTAGTTCCTGAGTGTTTTATTGGATAGTTTTTTTACGAGCTTTGTGAGGTGTATGGAGTGTGGGGTGTGCTGTTAATCCATGAACCCCAGACCAGAGGTTTCATTCGTCGGTAACAACTGAGGTGCCAATGGTTCTCATTTGGCTATGCGGCCATTAAGGGTGAATTGCGTGATAACCGATTGAATTGAGCGGAATATCAAATAATTTGTATTGGCCATATAAATAAATCGCTACCAACCTAACGTTTTCCTACCTAGGTACCAATTCGTGCTTTGGCCGATAGACTATGTTTTAGGTGGTATGCTTTGGTTGTGAGTTCTGATAAGTGGCGTGTGGGGGTTGGGTGGTGTAATAGGGAGTTCTTTGTTAGGTGGTGTTCTATTGTTGAGTAGAGTGGTTTGTAGTAGTGTCTAATGCTGTGCATTGGTTGCATAGTGTGGAGTGATGCATGAGAAAGTGGTGATTATACCATGTTACACGTGGAGCTGTGAGTTGCACGTGGAGATGTGTGGTCTTTATATGGGACGTGAGGGGCTTGGTTTCGCGAGGTTTGTGGGGTGTGCGGGGTTGGGAGTGAAGTGGTCCGGTGCAGTGGGTGCAGAAGGATGTGGAGCTGATTGGACTTGCCGATGACTGCTACCAGCAAGTATCAAGATCAGCCTCTGGAGGAGGTTCATGAAGGACGCTGCTGGGGAGTTGGAGGCAGTCGCCCTCCAGCAGCAATGGAGGGCAGAGGAGCGACGATCACAACAACGAGCGGAGTGCCGCGTGGCTAAAGCGCATAGTTGGCACAGTGGGGAGCATAGTTGGTGCATCTGCCAGTCTTCTCTGCCAGCGGATCTTTGACACTGCATGTGGCCTCAAAGTGCACCTAGCATGGCACAAGCGCCGTGGTGACGTCACCGCCACTTAGTGGTGAACGGCAGTTGTTGGGGTTTATTAGATGATCCGTGTGCTGGGATCGGCTTGGGGAAGTCGTGTTGGTGTGTGGGTTTGCTTTTGTACGTTGGCCTTTGGGCCGCGTTAAGTGATCTGTTGGCTTGAGGTTTCCTGGGTTGGGGCATGCGTGGAGCTCATTTCTCGAGCTTTCGTTACGCACGACTGCACTGCATCTTCAGGAGTTGAAGTAGTAGTGCGTGGCGAAAGCTGGAGAGAAGATATGCCTAACACGGCCTAACCCAGAACACCACACTTTGAAGTCGTTTTGCATCGCAGGCGTAAATTGTTTGGCTTGGTTTTGTGCTGGGGGTGTAAGTTCTTGGTGTGGAGGTGTGCGAGGGTTTTTGTGGATGACTGCATTTGTTTGGATGTGTCACTCGGGGTGCGCGAGTGACATTTCCTCTGAAGCTTTGTGCATGTTGTTGTGCATGCATTAGCAGACTGAAGAGGTCAAGCCTCTCATTGACCCGGTGTCAAACCTCAACCGACACCCCAATGGGTAGGACCGCTACCCATACACGCATATACGCAGTACGACACATATCTACATATAGTCGCGCAATACACCTAGACTTGTGCAGCATGTGAAAATATATTTCACGCTAATATGACACTGTATAATTCTTACGTTATATCCACATGTAGATATGGTGCAAATGCACGTATGTACATTTGTATGTGCGTTGCTTGTCAGTCAACCGCTAAATGCCGATGTCCCCACGCTGTGGGGATGTTCTGTGAGATATTTGACCATACTTCATCATGCCAGTCAGCGTGGATTGGTGAAGGCCAGGGAGCATATATGTGAGAGCGTGTAAATACAGTACCGCAATAGATTTTACCGCACTGCCGCCTGCTGACAACGTAGCCCCGCAGCAGCCTACAGTACCTGATGTGTGCATGGCGGTCGCCCATCTGAGCACTGTTGAGGCTCAACAGCTTAGATTGTGAGCATTTCAGATGTTTTCCTCATAGGCAGCAACACATATATGAACTAAATACTAAATATGACAGACATAACACAAAGATCCCTTATATAGCCTTAATAGACTATTGCGGCAAGTGCTGTTAGCGAGCATCTTATGAAGGCCGGCACGGCACACGAGGGGGTAGGTGGCCAACACCACGCCCGACCGCCTTTGTCTCCCCAGTGGTGATGTTTTTACATGTGCCAGGTACTCATTTAAGGCTGAGTCAACCTAGTGGAGGCCCAGTACCGGTTCAGATAATCCTTATTGGTGTTGGCCGTGAGTGGAACTCGAACTCGGATTCGAATCGCAGGGTGCTAACCGCTACACTACCTCTTCCCACCAATAGTAAATTTATACATGCATTTATCCACTCATACACCCCATACCAACCAAGACCTCTCCATGCAGGTCACTCTTGCAAATTAGACTAGCCTAATCTCTGAAGTTTTCACCTGTTAAAATAAAAACGTAAAGCATACTATTTAACAAGCATGTACACTTCATCCTGCGGTTCGTGATGTGAGAGGTGGGTGGGGATGATTCTGCATCCTGTCTCTGCTTACCTGTCATGCCTGGGTCTTGTTACCGTGTCTCCACACATTGGAACCGCATCTCTGTGTCAGGGCCGACTACCGCTCGACAAGTCAGACCACGGCCGTGTCCTCGCGTCATGAGTACGAACAGTCGGCGCTCAACCAAATCCTCGTCAAGACTGCCAAGTACGCACTCGTGTACTCGTACACGTACCCATACCTACTTGCCATTGCACGTGCTCACGTTAAACTGGAGCCTTTACAAAAACTGGCGAATATCTCCTGATGTGTATTGACACATGTACCCATACGCACCATCACACGCACTTGCGTTAAATTAGAACCTGGAAAAAAACTGTTGATTGCGTTCTGTAATAAGTTATATTTAATATTGTGGGTAAAACAACACCAGCACTGTCATTCTCTGATTCCGTGGCTGTTCCTTGTGCCAGGATAGGTGCACTTTCACACGATTGAAATGGAAAAAGCTAGCCGACGAGAGTAACAAGGGATGGGCACAGATCGTATTCTGATACACACTCAAGTTTTTACATGCCCATATTTTCATGTATACCCTTTTCCACACACCAACTTGTACTGACGTACACAGACAAACTTTTGAACATGTGCACCCCCACGTACCCTAATACGTACTTGCCCGTAGTCAAATGGATACGTGGACATGTCTACGTGCCTGTGATGTGCTTTGCTTTGTCACGTGATTTTGCCGGCGGTGGTGTTTGTGTTGGTTGTGTCAGTGTGTAACTTGTCGTCGTGTTGTCAGTAACATAATCGATGTGTCGGCCACGGACTCGCACGGCATGGAGCAGCATGAGTACATGGACCGCGCACGGCTTTACAGGTGGGCACTCGCACGGGTAAATAAGTGGCATTGTTATTCCAAGTATTCTTATTTATTTCTTACCTGACTTTAGAGACACGTTATATTTACTGCCCGACAAGGATACGTAAACGAATTGCGTTTATACACGGAGAAATGTGCACGTGGAGTCTGGGCCTACCATCCTGGTCTGTGGGTGTATTCATGTGATAGTGTTCATAGTAAGGTGGATGTTGTTATCATGCCTTATGGTGATGGTGGCATTGATGTCAATGTTGCCTGTCCTTGTGTGGCAATGGCGGCGGTGATGATGCTGGTGTTAGATTTTGTTGTAAGTGTGTACGTGTATAAAGGTGGCTGCGTTGACGGCGATTGTGTTGACGTTTTCAGTGCGCGTGTGGTGATGGTGGGCAGCTCGTCACACGGATCGGCCTGGGCTAAGCCTCCGTCCCTCATGACGCTGACCACTCAGCCGTTCCACGTGCTGGCCAGTCCCCTCGTGTCGCACTCCGACATCACACAGGTGCTGGCTGTGGTGGCACCTTCACATGGGAGATGCCCCATGTTGCCTTCGGTTGTTGTGCCGGTGTTAAGTCTCGGGCGTTGATGATGGCAGTGGTGATGTTGCTTGCCTGACATTCTGTGTTGGTATCGAGGAGGAATGGTTTCCTGTCCATATCGGTATTAAGGGTCAAGAGGTCGTCACGTCCAATGCCATTGATACCACCACAAGTGCCATTGTTGCCTTCCACTCTTAGTGTGTAAAGTCGACACCCGACCTTTGAGTTCTGCTCCTGCAGGTGAACCATGATGTCTTGTTGGCCGATGGCACCCCAGACACTGGAAAAGGAGTGGCTACTTGGCTTCACCATATGACATGAGTTGAGATTCGCGATGGTGTTTAAGTAATTGGAGAAGGCGCGGGTGTCAGCAGTTTTAGTGTGTATATATATCTATCACCAGTGATGGTGTTGGCATTGATGGTGCTGGCACCTGTGTTGCTATCCGTGGTATGTTCAAAGTTGGCTGTGACCGTGGTGATCGTATTGATGCAAGCTCTAATAGTGCTAGCCTCAACGGAGATCTTGGCGTAGCCTGTGACAGTATGAATGATGGTTTTTAATTGTTTTTGCGTTGGTGTCAACGGAGAAAGAATTCAGACTGGTGGTGTTCATGACGGTCTGTGAGTGTTCATGGTGGTGGTGTGTGACAAGGGTTTATGGACAGTCGTGACAGTGTTGGTGGCCTCGTTCTTGGCGTGCAGGTGGCGCGGTTCGCTGCGTACGCCTCAAACGCCGGGGCGCAGGTGAAGGTCGATCACAAGGAGGAACTCGTCGCCCACTTCAACATCCCATGATCCCGTGCCCGGGAAGTGACGTTGCGGCCCACTGGATGTGATATTGCTGCCCTCCCCGCCCCCTGCAAGTAGCATCGTCGCCCCGTGGAGGCGGCAATCTCCAGCCAGTGACATCGCAAACACACGGACGAAAACGGCGCCACTGGGCGACGCGTCGCTCTGAACAGGAGGCGCGGTGTCGAAGCGCACGTGAAAGTGACGTCACATTGTACAGAACGTGGCATTGCATTGTAAATGAAGTGGTGTCACAACGCACATTTATTAAAACGCGAGGCAGTGCCGTTACTGGATACTGAAAGGGACAAGTCGCTTTCACGTTTTGCAAAAAAAGGTGGTTGTGGTGAGTGTACGTACGAGCGTTTGTGTGCACGTTATACGAGCGCTATTTGAATGGTCTCAATGCTAACTCCACATCAAATTCAAATTTGAGGTTTCTCTATTCACAGGTTTGGCTGTTACTGCTGCTTTATTTTCCTTATTGCACATTTTTTTAAAGTGGGGTTTTAATTACCTGCAATGCAAAAATTAGGAGCCGTCATCGCAGCCTCACCTTCACGTTGCATACCCACAAGAAGGGGCATCGCAATCCACGGCAAGTGATGTCACCACGCAAGCATTCAGAAATTGATCGGCACAGAAGTTGGCATCTGCACCTACGCTCACTTAGGAACTTTTAATGGCCAGATGTTGGCAACATTAAGTGCTTCTGATTGCTCTTTAATTCTTCAGGCAAACTTTTAAGGCTTGCGAATTGATTTGGACACAAATTGGTTGAGATTTGTTGTCAGTTTGGGGCCCCGCAGGTGGGAGGGAGGGAGCCAGTAGTTATTTTAACGTTAAAAGAGCCATACTACGGGATGATCTGCGATGTGGGCTCGGATCTCATATACCACCCTCGCCTCAGTTTGTGGACACCCGGCGAATTGGCCTTCTGCCATTGGCCAATCAAATTTGGGCATCACTTGCAAGGCCATGTTGGGTTGGGGTGGCAGCAATGATAAATATGCTAATTCTTTGTTTTGATTTATATTTGTATTCTTTGATTATGTGATGCACGTGGAACGGCACAGAGGAGATTGGTTGTTGTGTGGAATCTGTTCAATTTGGTCCATGCAAATCAGTTTCCCCTCCCACTTAGATTTGCTTGCTCTGGGGAGGGTGGGGGGGGGGTGGGTCTAATTTTTGGAATGGGGAAGCGGTTGGAATGGTAGAGCAAAAAATATAATATTTGAGTTGTAACATTTTGCTGTCTTGTGGAAGCTTGTGTTGAAATAAAAAAAATCGTTATTTCATCCATAACCTCGAGGGGGTTTCTATTAATCGCAAATAAGGCTACGATTTTGGAATGTTCATATAAAGTTGAATTCACGACTGAGGTGTGAAAATAACGGTGACCTCTGGATAGGTCACAGAATCGGGTGTTTCTGCAGCCATAACCAAGATTTCAGACTAAAAATTCATGATCTGATTTACTGACCTGACAAAATTGTAGCCTTGTAAGTGACCTTCCCTCGGGTGTCAGGAGGTGGGGGGGGGACTATCTCCTTTAGAAGGAATCTCGCCTTCGTACAACCGCATTATGGTGCACATTGGTTTGTTACAGAGGGTATGAATTGTGTGCGCGGCAAGCGGCTTGATGTGCAATTTATTACTATATTTACCCAAGAATGTCAGTGTGTAACGTGTGTGACGTCACTCCACGTCGACCAGCCCCCATTAATAATGAATAGGTTACGTCCACATGGACCCGCCCCTCATTAATAATCATGAGCGGGTGACATCACTGCATGGAGAACCCCCCTCATTAATAATCAACAAGTGACGTCTTCCAAATGGACACCCCCACCCCCCTTACTAATAATTAGCGGCTGATGTCACTCCACATGGGTGGGCGAGGCGCCTCCTCCCCCCTCCTCGACGTCAACTTACAACCCTCGCTATAAAGGCAGAACCCTCAAGTCTCGCGATCTCCGTCACGCTGTTGAGACATCAAAAGTAAAAAAGGACGTCCTGCTGAACAAGGGATTATAACCTTAAAATGAAATGGGTCTTAGTCACCGCGGCCTTACTAATTGCACACGAATTGATGCAATGAATATCACGTCGCGGTCTGCTTTTCGCTTGCAAGTTTCAGATTTACTGAAATACACCCGTCCTTGGACGGGCAAAAGGCGAGATCTTATATATTTAACAAGCCCGTCCATAGGGTGGAGCCGATTTTTTTTAAACTGCAATCTTCGTGAAACTATTACGTTAGGGACCTGAAGCCTTTGTCAGGTCTATCCCTCCACCACCTGGTCACTGCTGCTGTGTGCTGGTGGTATAAAACAATTGTCAGATCACCTTAAACTATTTTTTACACCGAACGAAACTAAACTTATTTTACTAGGCAAGACCCACGGAGCTATATAGCTATTTTGCAGAAGCGACCTGACCACAAATGATCGCTCAACAAAGAGGCATATCACGTGTAAATTTATAGCAGCCATATACTCTACACGCATGTTTCTAAATGTGTAGGGAAAAACCGGAGGACCCGGAAAAAAATCCACGCGACCACGGGGAGAGCGACAGGCAAACTCCAAATTTACAATTGGCGTCAGGGTGGGGATAGAACCCACGACATCCTGTATACCAGGCGAGGTAGTTAATATCTCGCCATCGTGGTGCCCGCAAGTATATAGGTTGTATATTTGTGATCATCAATAGCACAGGATACTTTAGTTAATTTGGGTTAAAATTAGCTCTGCACTGTAAAACAAAACTTGAGCAAATTCTGTAACAAATGATTGTTATGCACAATGATATTAGCACCGAAGGGTATAGTGTCAAGCGGTGGAATTTTACAGCGGTGGGGAATGGTTTTTCCCCCGAAAATTTTAAAACAACATCCTCAGGCAACCTGCCGACGTGTCATCGTGCCACGAACAGTTTTGGACACCGGTGCAATCGTAACGTCACGGGATGCTTGAGATGCATCACATGATAGCCCCCCACCTCCGACACTGAAAATGCAAATATGAACAAATATTAAGTTCCATCAGAGGCGACGAACAATGTCATAGCGACTGAGATTCCAATTGTCTCTACATCACAATTGTTTATTTTAATTCGTTCACTATTCAGAATAGAAATATACTGGAGGAATCCGATGAGCTATAAAGCTTGTTTTCACTTGGCCAGTAGGGGTGGTTCTCAACGTTAAAACAAAATGCAAAAACACGATGGGAGTGCAAAGTATAAGAAAGGTAAAGCAATCACTTTCAATAAATTTGCAAATAAAACAACAATTTTTTTTTAAAGCTTTCGTGACTGCAGGAATCCATACTCTTTGGTACTTTAGGTAAAGTCACGTAGTTAGAGATAAAATAAAACAAATCACGACTTTTCGATCGCAACACAAGCGGTCGCTTCGAAAAGTCGTGATTTGTTTTATTTGATTTCTAACGTGACTTTACCGAAAGAACCAAAGAGTAACCATTTTTTCTTACCAGGTAAATAAAGCCCACTGAGCTATCAGCTTATTTTTCAGAAGCGATCTGGCCACATAGCTCAACAAAGTGGCTCACCACGTTCAAACTTATAGCAGCTAAATAATATCAAACATTACAGTGGATGCGGCAACGCCAAAACCTCAGTCTGCTGCCCAGTATCCAAACTGAGTATTAGGTAAACCGCCCTCTTCCTCCGCCAAAAGCAGTGGTAACGGGGCATTGGGTCACGTCACCTTTGTTAGCATGAGGATAATATCGGTGCAAAGTTGCCTATCACCGTATCCGGTTATTGCGTCATTCCTAAAAGTAGGCCATTGTGTGCCGGCGTCAGGGTCCAAATAAGCCAAATTCGAAAATTACACCGCAAATTACACAATTGGGGCAGCAATCATCGCCCCCCTACTGGCAGGCTAATGCATGATCGCAGGCCCCGTGCTGAGCCACCTTGCTCCCACAGGTGCCACTAGGGGGCGCCCTTTCAAACGTTCGAAAATGTCATGTAAAAGCGAAACTCAACAATTTGTTTTATTTTACCAGGTAAGGCCCACTGAGCTATATCTCTTCTTCAGAAGCGACCTGACCACAAATGACAACGAAGTGGCTTATAATGTGGAAATGTACAGCAGCCAAATACTGTGAACGCACATTGATTCTAAACGTGTATGGAAAAACTGGAGGACCTGGAGAAAAATCCACGCGACCATGGGGGGAGAGAGAGAGGGACACGCAGACTCCAAATAGAAAGGCGTTAGGGTGGGATTCGAACCTGCGATTTTTTTTTGTATACCAGGCCAGGGAGTTAACATCTCGCCACCACGGCGTAAAGATACGCCTCGGTGTATAGGGCACTATATAGGGTGGCCTAATAGTAGACATAGGGTTTCGGTATTATATCTAGTTTGACACTGGTATTAAAACATTTTGATAGTTTATTCTTAAGGTTAATATTTGTCTCATCATTATTCATAGATATTTTTCTTCATTTTCAGATGCCATATACAAAATGGAAAGGACATTTACTGAGTTGGGACAAAACAATTGATACATGTTCAAATATTACACCTGTAAAAAAAAAACGTCCTGAATTTAAAAAGAAAATGTATAAATGCATTGATGTCAATGGAAGTCAGCTTCAACATTTGTTAAAATAAATAAAATAACCCGATGTGATTTGTTAAAATAAATATACTAACCCCGTGTGTCCTGACATTTGGGCCACCGTGTATAAAACATACACAATTGTCATTATTGTCATTATGAACGATATTCACGATAGGGAAGTACGGTGCTTTGATCAAAGCGCGATACGATTATCGTGGAGCTTACGATAACAATATCACGATATCGTACGATATCAATATCACGATAATATCTTACACAATCACGATCACATCGTACGATATCAATATTGTCACGATAACGTCACGATATCGTAAGATATCGTCACGATAATATCGTATAATACGATAGCACGTCGGAGTTGGGGGGGGTGCACGTGACGCGTGACGTCACTCCGGCCACGTACCCGAGGTGACGTCGGCGATGTCGGCGTCAACTTTCGAACCGGCGCAAACAGTCGAGGCGGCGGCGGGAGGCAGCGAGGCGATGTCGGAACATTTCGTGAAGCCGGGTGAGGGAACTTCGCAGGGCGGGTTTGTTTCTTGAGCAGCGCGAAGTTCACCGGTGCGGCAGTCGATCGCGGTGCCGAGAAAAGCCGGCTTTTCGGGCCTAGCTTGATGTCGAAGCCTAGCGTTTGGCCTGATGCCCCGGCCGGGTAGGGCGTCGGCGCCTCGGCCGGAACCCGCAGTACCGACGCGGTGATGTGGCCGATGTGTTCACTAACAGCGGGCACACTCCGCAGAGCTGCGTGGAAGTTCAGTGACACTGGAGTTCCGTGTGTTAACGACGCCTCCATAAACACAAGGGGGACTCGTTTGAGTCGAGTGGTACCGGCCCTGCATTGCGCTTGCTGACATGCTACATAGCTGATGATACTCCGATGTTGTGTATGTGCACGTATGAATGTGCTTGCTGTCTTAATGTACGTGTTTCCGCGACTGTTCGTGTCCATGTCTCCGTGTACCCGTGTGCAGGAGCGGTAGTGTCACGGTTTATCCCGCTACGCTACGAACCCGGCGACACGAATTTGAATCCCGCTCACGGCTAACACCAGTGTCGATTATCTGAACCGGACCCGGGCACCCCCGAGGTAGACTTTGACCTCAAATAAGTACCTGGTGCCGTGTGGAAACACATCAGCACTGGGGAAGCAAGGGTATTAGGGCTTGGTGCTTCCCACCCACCCCCGTGTGGGTGTGCCGTGCCTGCCATCATAGGTGCTCGCTAACAGCACTTGCCCCAACAGCCTAAGGCAATATGGGGGATCTTTGTATTGTTGTACCCGTGTTCCTCACCCTTCCATGTAACCCCCAAACCACCCTCACATGACACACTGCGTTCCTGCCCCCTGCCCATGTGTGTCCCCCCATACAGGGAACCTGGATCGCGGCTGGAACGACCCCCCGGTATTCTCATTCTGCACCCAGAATGCGACGCGGCGAGGGGGAACCCCCCTCACCAAGCGCGTTCCTCCCCCTCAGCTCACAGGTGCTCATCTCACAACATCGATAACATACTCCTGGCAGACTCATGCCAACTCGCACAATGGTACAGGTATCGCTCGATTCACGAAAAGCGATGCGTTCTCCAAAAAAGCAGGCGTAAAACGAAATTTCGTAAATGGGAATAGCTTTTTTTCCTATTCATTGAATACAAAACATAAGGGATGTGTTTCGGACAGTTATTCCAACTCTATCCCTAACCTAAACGACATACACCTATTACTTTTCACAATACAAATATGATGAAGAACAAATATAAAAACTATTGGATATTTATTAATTTCAAACAAAATTAAACTTTTTCAGAAAACGCACCAAAAGATCTGCATGTTGGAATGACTCATGGCGTGTGTCGTGTGGTATGAAATTTCTTTAACGCAGAAATTCGATTTCGTAAATCGAGATTGATACCTTTAATGTGTTTACAAGGCTAAAAATCTTTAGTCTGCGACATGTTATATTATGGGCACAATATAAATAAAATTTGAGACGAAATCATAATTAGCGTTGTGGAGAGCATACGGTAAGTAACATAATAGATAAGCAGACAATAGATATCCATAGAAATGCCTACACACGACAAATGGTTTGTGCAAAAAAATTAATGGAGACGTTGACAAGACAGGGTTAGGGTAATAGAGAAGGGTGGAGGACAAAGAGAAGTTGGAAATGCCAAGGACTTCATAAAGGAAAAGAGACCGATGGGGAGAAAGGGCAGCAGGAGGATGTTAAATATATAAACAGGTCAGAAATGGAAGAGAGAAGATATATATTGGGGGTCATAGTGAGCAGATTGATGAGTGAGGTCGTGTCGGATATAGTGAGCGGCGCGTGTGGCATAAGTGGGTGGGAGAGTGAAACGAGGAGCGAAGTAAAAGGGAGGGAGATTCGAGAGTTCACGAGTGCTTTTCATTTCAGGGGGAACCACCTCCACCATTACATCACCCCAGGTGTCTCTGACCCCAGCAAGCGCCCCGCCCTCCAGCGTGGCCCCACCCTCCAGCGTGGCCCCACCCCCCAGCGTGGCCCCACCCCCCAGCGTGGCCCCACCCCCCAGCGTGGCCCCACACCCCAGCGTGGCCCCACACCCCAGCGTGGCCCCACCTCTTGCACCACCCACCCCTGAGACTTCTGCGTCCGTGACCCAGGAGGAGCCCAGTGTGGAGGTGGTGCTGGAGACGCTCACCTCCCTGCTGACGGGGTGCCGCGGCCACGTTCAGGTGAGCCACCTCTCGGTACCGGGTTTGTAATAAAGGTGTACATGGTGCTTGCACCCACCACCAACCACCCTCCCCCGTGTGCCTCGCTAAACTTGCAGGATGCTCATAATAAAGGTGCAGCCCTGCAATTACTAATATATACTACGGCAGGCAGAGCCTCCACTAGCGGGAGCTCTAGAAACCTCCCGAGGGTATTTTGGCCTATCCTTTGACGCTGGCCAGGCATCTTCGAACAGGGCAACAAGACCAACCTTAACAGAGCTACGTGTTGTTAGTCAGCTATTTGATGCTTGTGCATTGGTGCTACCAGTGTATTATACCCGTCTTTTTAGAATAAGCTCATAGGTAGCACTTTCCTCAATAGTATTCTCATAAATGTCATATACAGGCAAACCTCTTTTTGCGCTGCCTCCGATAGCGCTGTTTCGTATCGTGCTGCGTTTACCAAGAACGCATTGCTATAGGAGGTCTGCCTATACATGTTGGTGTGTTGTGCTTGCAGGGCCGCATATGCGATGACATCGGTCGCAAGCTGGAATTGCTGCGAGAGGCCTGGAATTCTGGGAAACTGAGTGACTTGGTCAAGAGACGGCTTGGAATGCTAGCAAACGGTAACGCCAACACCATAGCCATCGCCATTAACCTCAAAATGACCATCCATAACCTTCATGGTTGTGATCATGTCTATGTTATGCTTGTGCTTTTCTAGGTCGCTGTGTTCTTGTGTGTTCTTACTTGTTCCCATGAGTCATTTGTGTGCCTCTGCCTATTCCCATTGGGGCACCGCATTGGCGAGATGTTAACTGCCTCGCCTGGTTTAAAGGTCCTGGGTTCGATCTCAACCCTGACGCCTCTATATTTCAAGTTTGTGTGTCTCTTTCCGTGGTGGTGTGGATTTTTCTCCAGGTCCTCTGGTTTTTCCCTCCACATTTAAAAACACGTGTTTAGAGTATTTGGCTGCTATAAATTCCCACATGATACGCCACTTATTTGAACTATCATTTGTGGCCAGGTGGCTTCTGAAAAAGTTATTATATAGCTCAGCGGGCATTACCTTGTAAAATACAAAGTTACAGTTAGTCATATTTTCCCGCTCCTTTACGTTTGTCTCCACTCGTCTCTGTGTTCGTGCCAGATTTGCGGGCGAGCGCATGGACTGAGAGTGAGCGCCGTGTCGTGTCGCTCACGGTCGACCACACGAGTGAGGTGGGGCCCTTCATGGCGGCCGTCAGGAGGCTCCTGTCCGAAGCTCGCTCGCTATCGCTCCAACAGAAGCAGCTACAAGAACCACCAATGGAATCATGTCGTCAACAAGAAGCACAACAACCACTGCAAGCACTGCAGCAAACAGAGCAGTCACTACCACCATCAGAACAGGATCCCGTAGACCCAGATCCAAAGCCAGATCTGCCTTCCGAACAACACCTGGAGCAGCCACAATCTGAATATGAACCACTGCAGGAACAAACCCACTCACAACCAGAACCAGTCGTACAACAGCTAGAACAAGTGCAATTAGATCAGTTGCCTTTGGAACAACAACTGGAACAAGCATGTCCTGAACAACCACAACTGGAACAACATCCACAACCGGAAGCTCGTTGTGATTCAGAACCTCTGCCGGAGCCAGAAATGGAAGTTGAGCTGGAAGAAAAGCCAAAACTGGAACCACTTCCGGATATAAAGGAATAATTAGAACAACAATTCGGCTGGAACAAAAAACACGAGGACTTAATTTGGATTTGGAACTGAATGCGAAACAGGATCAGCACATGGGAGAGCATCTGGAACTGAGACTAGATCTAGAACCATAGTTGTGACTATGGCTGTGTAAATTCGCTTGGAAGGCACAGAACCAGAACCTCGGGAAGGAACTGATGCATGCCACACTGTGCCGCGCACTTGCACTTACGAAAACCGTCACTTCCATTGTTAAAATTAACAACTGCTTTACTTTGCATTTTTAATCCCACAAAGTGCATTTAATCTAACGCTTGAAGTTATAAATAAAATATTAACCACTCTGATGAAGTGCTTTGCATATGCTTTGTCATGGATTTAATTATCTGTCATTTTATTTAACCCAAGGGGGCTCATTGGGAAGCATTATTTGCAGCAGAGAAACCTATGATCTTAGTACACGTTAATTATTTTAAACAATGAAATTTTACGAATACAAGTTTAACAATTTTAGAGTGTGTGTATATATATATAGTTTGAACCTATCTACGTGACTTTACCGAAAAACCCAAAGAATATTAATTTCTGCAGTCACGAAAGCTTTAAGTCAAGATTTTAGAGTATATTCGCTGCACCCGTGGTATGGGAGGAGTGTAGGCGAGTCGCTGCTGTAAGGTGAGCGGGGGTGCATGCTGCAGCAAGCTCTGGGACTACACCATCTACCAGAAGCTCATCGAGGCATGCTTTGTGAACGTTTCCATCTATCACACGTAACATTTGTCTTATACATTCTTAATAAAAACATTGTTTATTTAAACCGAGGGCTCACCGAGACCAAAAGTCACTTACAAAGTGTAACCTGGCCCACAAAGCATTACAAGTAAACAAACAGTCGAAATGCCTGATATCATTAACCTTTTGTCAATTTGGTGTGAAAACAAAGCTCAGGACTTTGTAATTGCACGTGTGAGACAAGGCGACATGACGCAGGTGTCGAGTTGCAAGTGGGCAGCTACAGCACGGGCTACGTGGAGAAGAGGTTGACATGTGATCCCTTGCACTGCTCCCAGTGTCATCATTAATCTTTAAGCCGGCCATGAACCTAAGAAATTGGTTGCACAACCGGTTGCTTGCCCTAGAGACGCTCCAATTTCAAGCATTGATCTGCTGAGAAATTTGTAGCGACGTATTTCATCACGTGCACACTTGCGAACTAGGGTTAATTGCAATCTTGAAAACGCGGTTTAATTTCCTTGTTGCGCGACTACTCGGTCAGATGTGGACAAAGTGGTTTCAGGCGATTAAGTTGCGTGATTTTGACAGCGATTTGGTTGCATAACTGATCGCGTGGATGTGGACGCGACTTTACACAGCATTACGTCGAGTCGTGCATTTTGCCTCTTGAAATCTCAATTCGCATCGGTGAACGTTGTCGCAAGAACGTTACGCATGGACTGTCTGGACGGTGAGAGATGGTGAACGTCAACCCCGAGTAATTGTAGTAAGTCGGCCTGTGACACAAGGCCAGAAAGACTCAATCCCCCTTGCAATTTTCACCAATTTCAACGCCGCACCCTCCCACACACACACCCAACATGATGCTCACTTAGCCCCCGCGTGACAGCGTCTTGAGTCACAACCGCGTGTCCGACTCCACAGCACGGGACTTGTAGTTACGGTAGGATCCAACAGATGTGGGACGAAATTCAGCCTTGCGTGAATCCGTGTTTCCCCGAGTTACCCTCGGTGTGCCCATTCTCCAGTTCAACCCTCGCCGATGGAAGTCGTCGTCGTCGTCACCACACCCGGCACGTGTCCACCATGGCGCGGAGAGAGCGCACCAACTCGGGGGTGACGTCGCCACTCAGGGAGAGCGCCAGCAGCACGGGCCGCCCCCCGGCCTCGCGGCTCACGTGCCCCGCCACGTTCCGCGCGCACACGTGGCTCATAGGCTGCGGGGGGAGTGGGGGGGAGTGGGGTGGAGGAACACGGCGCCCAGAGATGGAACGGTGAGCGGCACGGGCTGGAGAGTGGAGGCGCTGCCGCCGCAGCCGCCCTTGAGAACGGCACCGACCGCGGTGCGTGGTTTGCTCACCCAGAGCCGGCCCAGCCACTAAGCGACCCTTGCAATTGCAAAGGGCCCCGTGGCCAGCAGAGGGCCCCCTAGAGTCACTGCTAGCGAGTGGGTGAAAAAAATCTTACATCAAAGGGGCCTCCAACCAAATTTTGCTTAGGGCCCCCAAAGGTCTAGGGCCGGTTCTGTGCTCACCTCGTCTTTGCCGAGCAGTACACGCGAGTCACAGGTCGGGGGTGGTATCCCTTGTGACCCCTGCGGTGCCGGCGACTCCGATGATCCCGGAGGCCCGTCCATTGCCGTGAGGCTCACGACGAGGCCCAGACGCGGCCGCTGCGTCACCAGGACAAGGACGCGGTCCGCGAATGCGCAGCAGAGCGCGTCCGTGTGCACGCCGCCCACCACGGCACTCGCCTGGCGGGAGCGAACAGCGGCCTCGGAGGCCATGGAGTGGACCGGAGAACTGCAGGGAGGAAAACACGCGACAAAGACTCGACACCACATGGCGTAAAATAAGAAAAAAGGCGGTCACCGCGTCGCGCGCTTTCAAGATGCGCTTCTGCAGCCGTCTGGAACGCTCTTGCGATGTTTGGAAGCCACTGGCGCTATATGCAACTTTTAAATCTAGGTTATAAAACGAATTTCTTCATAACTTCCTTTTGTCTTGACTTAAAGCTTTCGTGACTGCAGGAATTCATATTCTTTGGGTCTTTAGGTAAAGTCACGTAGAACAATAAAACAAAAACTACGTTTCAATCGCAAAACAATCGTCATCAGGACGGATTTCTTGTGTTGCGATCGAAACGTCATAGTTTTTTGTCAAAAAATGTTGTTCTACGCGACATTACCGACATTACCTAAAGACCCAAAGAATATTAACTTACTTTTGTGTTTCGTTTGTTCTTACCTCGCACCCCCATTGGCTCGATTGGCTACGTACGGTGCGAAAGAAGTTCAACATCCGTACAGCAAACATTTCGGTGACTCGGGTCACTCTTGCAAATGAGACGGGCTACCCTGGTCTCTGTTAAGAGTTATCAAATGGTTAAAACAAATACTTTTGAAATTAAAACAGAACAGACGCTGCTGGCTTACATCAGCTGATGCTGCTGGGTGACATTTGGTTTGTAAAGGCCGAGAGATCTTTAAAACACGGGGCGTGAACGGCCCTCGCAAGCCTGACTCACCTCCATTAAGAGACACGCGCCAGGGTGGACATTCCACATTACCGTGGCGGGGCCACCCACACGATAGAATGACCAATGTATGAGAAAAAGGAGTCATTACTGTACATGAACAATAACGGCGCGGCAACCATGGAAAGGAACGAGTCCCCAGAGTGCGATGTAAACCGGGGAGAGGGGAGCGATAAAACCTGTTCAGGTGCAGGTTGCCGGAGGTGGATTATCACAGCAGTGGATCGACCACGGCTGACAAAAAGGACGACAGAGCGCATCACACGGTAGCAGTCCAATTACCACGCGGGTGGAGCGGCGGCCGTCAGGAAGTGACGTCACGCGCAGCCGGCGTGATGACGTCACCGGGTCGCGAGCACGAGCTCCGTCGCCGTGGTGACGCTGCCTCCAGAGGTTCGCGTGCGTTCTCTGCGTGATGACGTAACCACGTCGACGTGATGCCATCACCACATACGCACACTTGGGTCTTTCGGTAAAGTCACGTCGAGAGGTTGCGAGCCCGAGCTCCGTCGCCCTGGTGACGCTATCCAGAGGTCGCGCGCCGTTGGCTTGATGACGTAACCACGTCGCGAGCTCGGGCTCCGTCGTCATGGTGACGCTATTCATAGGGTCGCGCGCGTTCTTTGCGTGATGACGTAACCACGTCGCGAGCTCGAGCTCCGTCGTCATGGTGACGCTACCCATAGGGTCGCGCGCGTTCTCTGCGTGATGACGTA
>CM025607.2:5939318-5953062 GCA_014621495.2 Entosphenus tridentatus | reverse complement strand
GTATTTTTCACTAGAAACTATTTTTATTTTAGCAGGTAAGGCCCACTGAGCTATACAGCTCTTTTTCAGGAGCGACCTGGCCACAAATGATAGTTCAACGAAGTGGCTTATCACGTGGAACTTATTTCGCACCGATACAGTCACAGATCACAAACATCAACACGCCAAGGTGACACAAACATCAACACGCCATGGTGACACAAACATCAACAGGCCATAGTGACACAAACATCAACACACCACGGTGACACAAACATCAACACGCCATGGTGACACAAACATCAACACAACATGGTGACATAAACATCAACACGCCATGGTGACAAATTATCATCACACGGGGTGACGCATTCAACAGGACACAGGCATCACCACAGTGACGTGTAATGGGGGTGGCACGGTAGCAAAATGTTAACTCCCTTGCCTGGAATGCAGGAGGTCGTGGGTTCGATCCCGACTCTGATGCATGTATATTTGGAGTTTGCGTGTCTCTCTCTCTCTCCTTGGTCACGTGGATTTTTCTCCGGGTCCTCCGGTTCTTCTCTCCACATTTAGAATCAACATGCGTTCAGAGTCTTTGGCTGCTGTCATTTTTCACGTGATAAGCCACTTGGTTGAGCTGTCGTTTGTTGTCAGGTCGTTTATGAAAACGAGCTACATAGCTCAGTGGTGTTTACCTGGTAAAATACAAAAATTAGAGAATGGATCGTCATTGTAGAACGCAGCGACACAACAACAACAACCGCCATTTTCCACTAAGTGGCGGTGACGTCACCACGTCGCTTGTGCCAGGCTATGTGCACCTTGAGGCCACGTGAAGTGTCGAACACCCGCTGGCAGGAGGTCACGGGGCAGACCCAGGTGTCACGGGTCGACTGACTGAGATGACCGAGATGACTGGCTAATGCACCACCTGTGCCAACTTGCTGTGCTTTAGCCACCCGGCGCTCCGCTCGTTGTTGTGAGCGTCGCTCCTCCGCCCTCCGTTGTTGTTGGAGGGCGACTGCCTCCAACTGCCCAGTATCGACCTTCACGAGCCTCCTCCACAGAGGCCGACACACACACGCACATCGGCACGACACAGACGACGGCGTGGACACGAGGCCGACACCAGTTGCCGGCCTGCGCCGGCAGCAACAGCCAGCCCCATATGGCCCAAACACGGTTGTCGCCTCCCCTTCACAGGAGTGCGGACAGTGGGGGCTGCCCAGCCCAGGGTTCGTTACGTAAAGGGCAGGTCGCTCAGCTGGTCGGGCCGGTGCTGTCGCTACATTGCTTTGTGTTATAATCCTGCTCCATGTTTCGGGTGGGGGGGGGCCTTGCCGCTCTCTCATGCTTAAGTACGTGGTGAGTGGACTGCGTGTGTGTGGAGTGGCCCACGTTTGTTTGGAGTGGGTAGTGTGTGTGTGTGGTCTGGCCCGTGTGTGCGTGTGGAATATCTTCTCCGTAAGGAGTGGTGGTAGCGCAGGGGTTGGTACCCTGCGCTACGAACTAGGTGTCCTAGGTGCTATTCCTGGCAATGGCTAACACCAGTGGATGAATATCTGAACTGGTCCCAGGCTTCTCCTAGGTGTTACTCAGCCTTAAATTAGTACGTGGTGCGGTGTGTGAATATCAGCACTGGGGGAGACAAATTCGGCCAGGTCTGCCCACACCACCTCCTCTTGCGCCATGCTGGCGTTTACATGCCCTCGCCCCAACAGCTTATGCTACACTGGAATAATGATTGTGTTTGGAGTATCTTGGGTGGCGTGGTGTGAATTTTTCTATGTGTGTGTGGCATGGGAGAAGCCGTAGTGCAGCAGTTAACCCGGTGACCCGAGTTTGGCCAACACCGGTGACAATTATCTGCACCAATGCTGGGCCTCCCATAGGTCGACTCGGCCTCAAATGAGTACCTGGTGCGATGTGTAAACATCGCCACTAAGCGAGAGAAAGGCGACCGCACGTTGTGCTGTCCGCTCACCCCATCGTGTGCCATGCCGGCCTTCATAGGTGCTACTCGCTAACAGCACTTGCCCCAATAGTCCGCTTAGGCTATACGGGGGATGTTTGTCTTTTTGGCAACGACCTACACTGCAGCGGACCACCGTCCTCCACACGTTCCCTCTCGGCGGTAGCAGCAGCAGCAGCAGGCGGCAATGTGGGGTTGGGGTCATTGGGCAGGGCTGCTAGGCGGGGGAGCTCTTCTCTTTAGGCTGCACTCAGGGACTCCGGTGGGGGGGGGGAGGTGCACTCAACCTCATCACACAGTGACGCAACCCTTGAACACAGATATCGACACGCAGTGCCACGAGCATCGTGCCACGAGCATCGAGTACCGACGCAACGTCAACGACACGCAAACAAGAGACGCAAATGGAGGACCCAAACATCAACACGGAGAGATGAAATCATAGAACACGGACACAACAATTGACATACAACGACACATCACAGTGTCATTGTATGTTTGTGTGTTGTGTTGAGTGGCGTGTGTGTTGCCCCTCCACACAGTCAGCCTCAAATGAGTATCTCGTGTGGTGTGTAAACATCGCCACTGGGGAGACAAAGGGGGACGAACGTGGTGCTTTCCCCACCCACCCCCTCGTGTGCTGTTGCGGCCTTCATAAATACTCGCTAACAACACTTGCTCCAACAGTCTGTTCAAGGCTATAAAGGGGGATCTTTGTCTTTTGTGTGTGTGTGTGTGTGAATG
The DNA here is from genome assembly GCA_014621495.2 of Entosphenus tridentatus. Lineage (NCBI taxonomy): Eukaryota > Metazoa > Chordata > Hyperoartia > Petromyzontiformes > Petromyzontidae > Entosphenus > Entosphenus tridentatus. The sequence goes on along the minus strand of CM025607.2, from coordinate 5,950,364 downwards.
TGTAGTGGCCTGTGTGTATGTGTGTGTGTGGAGCAGGTGGCAATGTGGGTGGGGGGTGATGGGACTAGGGTGGTAGGGGCAGCTCACCCGGGGACTCTGGGGTCGTGTGGCTGCACTCAGGGCTGAGCTGCTTGCTCTGTGGGGGGTTTCGCTATCGAGGAGTAAATTGACTCTGGAACGGGGATTGTGGGAGCACTGAGCTCACTGATCCCCTGTGCCGTTGTTATGGAAACGCTGTGATGAGCAACGTCGCCCTCAATTGTTGTCATCATAACAATAATTGTAATAAATGTCTGCTATGAACAAGGGTCATTGCCCGAAACGTCGCCTGTTATGTGTTGTTTTCCTTTTAGGGCAGTGTTGGTCATGATGAAAGTGTTAGGTTTCTGTTCATTGTGCTTGTGTGCACTACTGCCAATACAGTTTAGTTTAATTTAGGTGACTGCTAGGGATGTGTTGTTGATTTTCAGGCATAACCTGCACAAAAAAATAAAAATCCAAATATAGCGTCTAGAAAACAAATTTCATATGATCAGGAAAATGTCATTCTTTGGGCCTTGTCCGGAAACGTGACGACGTCAGGGCAAGTCACGGCGCATTCCCGACGTCCCGTGCAAGGTTTTCCCCATCTCACGTGGTGTGCTGCTTTGCCATTGGGAGACGTCACTTTTGTCAGCACAAAATTCAGGTTGAACCGGTACGTAGCGTATGTGATCTGAAAATCTGAAATTCTGATTTTAAAAAATGCAATTAGATATTTTTCAAAAACCTGAACTCATCCACTGCTCATATCTGCATTGCTGCTTAAAACATTTTTTTATTTCATTCGTACACATATGTAATTGTGTAATAAAGAAATTTTTTTGTAACACATGTCCAGCCACTGGTATTGAGGGTGTGTGGTGACTATTGAGGTGTGTATTTCGTTGGGATGTACTGAATATTCGACTTCATGTTAAATCTTAGCTGAATTAAGATTATTCTTACAAAAATATTTTCTAATTCAGCCGTATGTATTCAAATTAACTTTTATTTCAATTCATTTTTTAAATTACATTTTAATATTCTCACAGTCCCTGACCACCACTCACGATTATAAAGGACCTTTATGATGGTAGGCAGGCCCGGGCAAAGCTGCATTTTCTGGGTGTCGTAGCCGTTTATTTTTACCTTGGGGTACAACAGGGATGTCCTCTGGCCCCTACACTATTTAACATTTCTTGACCACGTAGTTTGAGAATTAATGGCTTTACCAGAGGAATTTACATCTGGTATAGATACAGTGGGAGGCTGATTGATGTCTCGGTGAGGTTGATGGATGGCTCCATGCTGATGAACGATATTTTATTTATGTTGATGACTTGGTAATTGCTGCTCACTCTATAAAATGAGGTTGGAGGCTCTCCTACTGAACCTGGAGCTTGGTGGCAATTGTGCCTCACAGCAATAAGTTATTGGGTTCAACTCCTGACTGGGGAACTATTCATTGTGGAGCCTGTATGTTCTCTCTCGGTTCTGTTATAGTTCCCTCCAGGTTCTCCGGTTTCTATCCGTAGCTAAAATAAAACTACATACGCTGTAACTAGTGTTGGCCGCGTGACATCGCTAATGCTGAAAGATTACCTGTTAAATTACACAATTGGGATTGCACACAGCAGCAACATTGCTCCCGAGCGCGAAAAAAACACGACTGAAATTTTTTTTTGACAACGAGTGAGTCTGAATGGGTAAACAATCACAATTTATTATTATTGATTAACGGTTGGGGGGGGGGGGCTTACTGTCATTCCCACCATGTGTTTGAACACTCCACCCCATCACGTCTCCCCGAGCACCGGCGTGGTTGTGGAGAGGGTGGAGGAGTTGCCGTGTCCCACATTCCCGTGTTGAGTCGGCGGTGGCCGCATGTACGCTCGGACTGGCCATAGGGCAGCAGTCAGGGGATATGCCCGGTGGGCCGGTCCATTCTCAGGGCCGGTGGACCGCTCTGTGTGGGGAAATGGCAAATGTGATTAGAATAAAAATATGTTATTACCTCTAATGTGTACGCTTCATTACTTATTTACGCTCTCAGTTGGCATTAAATCCCATATTTGGCAGCTACAAATATTCTTCCTCACCGGCCCATTTGTTTTTTGGGCCAACCCCAATCGGCTAATGAGATTGCACGGCAAAATCACGCTAATATGTCGTCACATCCCACATTTAGCTACTAGTCCACAGTTTGTCGCACAACCCAATAAAAAAACATTTGTCCATAGCCCGAATTTGAGTCCCGCTGTGTTTACAAATGTCTGGGCCGATTCTGAGGGCCATTGGACTGGTCTGTCACTGGCTGCACGCTTTTTCCGCGTGCCCGGCGGGTGGCGTGCACGGACGCTCGTCGGTAACTGGCGCGCGGGCTGGTCTCCTCTCCTCCTTGTTCGCAGGGACCAACATCGCCACGGGGGAGGAGGTGGCCATCAAGCTGGAGTGCGTGAAAACCAAGCACCCGCAGCTACACATCGAGAGCAAGTTCTACAAGATGATGCAGGGTGGAGGTACACCACCCACAAAGACGAATATCCCCGTGTAGCCTTAATATACTTTTGGAGCGAGTGCTGTTAGCGAGCACCTATGAAGGCCGGCATGGCACACGAAAGGGGTTGGTGGCCAGCACCACACCGAACTGCCTTTCACTCCCCAATGGTGATGTTTACACGTCGCACCAGGTATTCGTTTGAGACCGAGGCAACCTAGGGGAGGCCCAGGACCAATTCAGATAATCGTCACTGGTGTTGACTTTTCCGGGTTCATAGCGCAGCGCGCTAACCGTTGCACTATGCTACCCACACCCTCGCATCTGCCCACACCCTTGCACCGCACCACTCCCCTCCGCTCCCCACCCATCTCCACCCCACTACTCTCCACCCCCTCCACACCCATCCACTCTGCATCCGTCCCCAGTGGTCTCTGTTGGGCAACGCGACAGGAATCTCCGCCTGGCAGTCGCGCTTTAACACAAAAGACCCCGGTGACGCGGATTGGATTATGACATCCTGCGCTGCAGCGTGACCTTGTTGCTGACAGGCTGTAGGAATACTAAAACGCAACTGGGACACAACACCGTTGTTTTTAAGCAGACATTAGACAAATGTTGAGTAAGAATTCAGCAAGGGAGGGGGGTGCTCTGCCTCCTTCAGACCACCCACCCCACCCCTCACCCCCTATCCCCCCAACCCCCCTCACCCCCCTACCCCGTCACTGCGGGGGCTGATGGCATTTGAGGCTGGGCTCGTTTTCAAACTGGCGTCAATCCCCGCAGCTGTGCGGCTGCCTCCCTGCCGTACGTCAGCAGCGCAGGGCGTCTTGCTCTATGCAGCACACACAGGAGGAACGTGGACTTACCAACGCAAGGCCCCAACTCGATACCTAGGCCCTCCTGCCCTGTGCAGCACACACAGGAGGAACGTGTAACTTACCAACGCACGGGTCATGCGTGTTGCACCAGTCAACTGAACCTGACACTGGTCGCCCCGGAGCTGCACTGCCTGTCTCTCCGTTATGTCCGTGTCTGTGTGTGCGTGTGTGCGTGTTCTCGTGGGGGATCAGTGGCGTAGTGGTTAGCACGCTGCGCTATGAGACCGGTGGCCCAAGTTCGATTACCGCTCACGGCCAACATCGGTGACGATTTTACTGGCCGGTCCTGGGCTTCCCCTAGGTCAACTCGGCCTAAATTGAGTACCTGGTGTGGTGTGTAAACATCACCACTCGGAAGAAAAAGGCGACCAGGTGTGGTGATGGCCACCCACCCCCTTGTGTGCCGTGCCGGCCTCCATAGGTGTTAAGGCTTTACAGGGGATCTTTTTCTTTGTGTACGCGCAGGAGTCGTGGTGCAGTGTTTGATCCGCTGCACTGTGAACCGGGCGACGTGGTTTCATTTCTAGCCACGGTTGAAATCAGTTACAAGTGGTGTCCGAACCCATGCTGGACATCCCTAAAGCCAACTCAGCCTCAAATGAGTACCCAATGTGGTGTGTAAACATCTGCACTTGGGAGAAAAAAGCGCTCTGGTTGTGATGCGTGATCCTGGCCATACCACCACCCTGTGCACCATTCTGGCCTTAATGGGTGCTCGCTAACAGCATGCTATCCAACAGTCTTAAAGACTAAAAACAGGGTGTCGTTGACTTTGTGTGTGTGTGTGTGTGTCACAGTGGGAATCCCCACTATCAAGTGGTGCGGTGCGGAGGGCGACTACAACGTGATGGTGATGGAGCTGCTGGGGCCAAGCCTGGAGGACCTCTTCAACTTCTGCTCCCGCAAGTTCAGCCTCAAGACTGTGCTGCTGCTCGCCGACCAGATGGTGGGTGCCTCTCTCCCTCACGACGTAAGGCCCACTGAACTATGTGTAGCTCTTTTTCAGAAGCGACCAGGCCATCACGAAGCGGCTTATTATTACGTGGACATTTATAGCAGCCAAATACTCTGAACGGACATTGATTCTAAATGTGGAGGGAAAAACCCGGAGGACCTAGAGGCAAAATCCACACGACCACGGGGAGAGAAACACGCAAACTCGAAATATACAGGCATCAGGGTAGGGATCGAACCCATAACTACCTGCATACCAGGCGAGGGCGTTAACATCTCCGTCCCCACCCCTCACCGCCTCCACCGCCTCCACTGGGGCCCGTTGCCCCCTCCCTGACACCGTCGCAGTCCTCGGCGCACACTGAGCAAGTTCCATTCGTTCTGTGCGCGAGCAGATCAGTCGCATCGAGTACATCCACTCGAAGAACTTCATCCACCGTGACATCAAACCCGACAACTTCCTCATGGGGCTGGGCAAGAAGGGGAACCTCGTCTACATCATCGACTTCGGCCTGGCCAAGAAGTACCGCGACGCGCGCACGCACCAGCACATTCCCTACCGCGAGAACAAGAACCTGACGGGCACGGCGCGCTACGCCTCCATCAACACCCACCTCGGCATAGGTACGGCATCGACATCCATCTGTCAACACTCACCTGGTCATAGGTACAACGCTACCCCTCCAGTTTCCATCAACACTCACCTGGTCATAGGTACAACAACGACATCATACATCAACACTCACATGGTCACAGGTACGACACTCCACCTCCATCAGCCATGAACACTCACTTGACCATATGTACTGCTCTCCATCATCCATCAACACTCACCTGACCATATGTACGGCGTTACACCGACCATGGACAGTGCTAATTCCCGTTACGTCGCCCCGTGCTTCCACCTCCCCCGGCATTTTCCTTGGTGTGGCCACACGGTGGGAGTGTGTACCGAGGGCCCTGACCCGCCGTGACCGTTCCGTTTTGCGCCACAGAGCAGAGCCGGCGGGACGACCTGGAGTCCCTGGGCTACGTGCTCATGTACTTCAACCTGGGCTCGCTGCCCTGGCAGGGCCTCAAGGCGGCCACCAAGCGCCAAAAGTACGAGCGCATCAGCGAGAAGAAGATGTCCACGCCCATCGAGGTGCTCTGCAAGGGATACCCCTGTGAGTGACGCGCTGCCGTGGGCCGCCGCGGTGGCGACGGTGCTGACGGTGGCTCTGGCTGTTGCGACGGCGGCGGCTGTTGTGGTGGTGGTGGTGGTTCCGGTGGTCGCGGTGGTGTTTTGCTAAGTGCCTCTGCGATTAAAACGCACATTTTTACATGCGTGGTTTACATGCAGATGTAAACACCACTACGTTTGATCTTTCTCATGGTTGTTAGCGGAGGGGTTGACTGTTCTTTGTTTTAAATTAGACCAACATTGCCCACGCATGTGAATTGGATGACACGGCTCAGGGTGGAGGGTGGTTGGTGGGGGAGGTGTGATGTCACCACCGTGCACTTGCCCGCGCGTTCTAGCCATCCAGCAGAACTTTAAAATATAAAAGGACTTCAAAAGCTATCATCGATACACACACTGCTCTGTTGTCCAGTTGGGTGTCTGACAGATACCTCCAAATGTCAGTATACCTGTTGAACTTTGACCTTTGCTTTTATCAAAGTAATTAAGTTCAAACATTTCCTGAATTAAACCTGTGAAAGATTAAACCCAATGATAAAAGATAGTGGACGATAGGCATGTGACAATTATTCATTCAATGATTGGTCATTATTCAAAACAGAATAAATCATAATATTCCAACGTGGCGAATGTGAAATCCGTATTGGCGGCAGATGTAAATAACTAAATCCATTAAACAGTCCGATGCGCATATTGTGACCATGAGAATTGACGCTTACCCGATGAAGCTGTGATGCATCGTGACACACCTCGTGTTACCCTAGCCCTAGTCGCGCCACGGTTGCCCCCCCCCCCACTCCTGCGCGGAGCTGCGTGTGACTGTGTGCTGTCCCCCCCCCCTCTGCTCCCTCGTCGAGCTGCGTGTGACCGTGCTGCCTGCCACTCCATCCCACGGAGCTGCGTGTGACTGTGTGCCGTCTCCCCCTCCTCACTCCCGCGTTGAGCTGCGTGTGACTGTGTGCTGTCCCCCCCCCCCGCTCCCTCGTCGAGCTGCGTGTGACTGTGCCGCCCCATGCCCACCGTCCCCGCAGCCGAGTTTGCGACGTACCTCAACTTCTGCCGCTCGCTGCGATTCGACGACAAGCCCGACTACTCGTACCTGCGGCAGCTCTTCCGCAACCTCTTCCACCGGCAGGGCTTCTCCTACGACTACGTGTTCGACTGGAACATGCTCAAGTTTGTGAGTGCACGCGCGTTCGCGCGCGTCTCAACCCGGCAGCGCCGCAGCGCGCACCGCAGTGGTTGACGAGACGGTGCTCACCGATTGGTTCCTCCAGTCACTCGCTCGCCGGCGAGCAGACGGCTCCTTGTACTTTAGGCACTCAATAACATCACTTTGCACAAGTACGTGGCATTGGGTGATGTCACTTTTGTTAGCATGTGGACTACGGTGCCACTCTGTATGTTGAACTTCTTTCGCCACCGTACGTAGCCAACATCGCTAATCGCAGGTGCGGGGAAGGACAACAAAACTAAAACACAAAAAGCAGTTCTCAAGAAATTCGTTTTCAATCGAGATGATTTAGAAGTGCACGGCTGCAGTGGCTTTCTCATATCGGAAGGAAGAGCGTTCTAGACAGCCATAGAAGCACACCTGAAAGCGCGAGATGCGGTAACCGTCTTTGTTCGATGGTTTGCCAAAAGCCGCTGCGAGGATGACCAGAGTTTGCGTGATGGTTTATGTTCCTTGACGGGATCAGTAAGGTATTGTGGTTCATTTGTGGCAAGCACTTTGTGTGTAATGTAGTTCTTGTATTGATTTTTTAATGATTTATATCTATTGCGGTTTAATAATGTTCGTTGTTTATGCGCAACATTTTTTACATTTAATGGTGAAGTTCCAACGGCAAAACAGTAATTTGTGGGAAATTAGTGGAACTGATTTCTAAACAGTGTTGAACCAGTGTGGAATGGAAGTGGAACGAGTGTGGAACCGGTGTGGAACGGGTGCGGAACGGGTGCGGAACGGGTGCGGAACGGGTGCGGAACGGGTGCGGAACGGGTGCGGAACGGGTGCGGAACGGGTGCGGAACGGGTGCGGAACCGGTGCGGAACCGGTGCGGAACCGGTGCGGAACCGTCTGCGCACCCGGGTGCGAGTCAAGCTCGTGTGAGGAGCCTGCGTTATCGTCTCCGCTGTGCTGCAGGGTGGGGGCCGCAGCCACGAGGAGGCGGAGCGTGAGCGCCGTGAGCGGGAGCGCGAGGAGCGCATGCAGCGCGCGGTGCCTGCGAGGGCGGCGCCCAGCGCGCCCGGCCCGCGCGGCCGCAGCACCCAGGACGCCGTGACGCCCGTGTCGCCGGGACCACAGACGAGTGCGTGGGGGGCCACGGGGGGGAGCACGGGGGGGAGCACGGGGGGGAGCACGGGGGGGCACGGGTGGCATGGGCACGCGGTGGGGGTCGGGGGGTTACGAGGTGCACGGGGGGGCCACCGTGGTTACGAGGGATACGGGGACATGGGAGACATGGAGACACAGAGATGTGGGAGGGGGAATGTGAACACGATGGTGTTGGGGCATGGGTACATGGACAAAATAGGGACACATACACCTGGGGACATGGAAATATGGAAACATAGAGACCCGAGGACACAGGGACACAGATATATGGGGACATGGGGCCATTTGCACACAATGGCACTTGTAGACAATGGCATTTGGACACGGACATGGTGACACGTGGCTGATTGGGTGTGATTAGTGAGTTGAGTGGGTAGGGGAGTATCTGTAAATGGAGTCAGGCGAGACAAATCGATCGTGAGTCGGCAAGTAGGCGGTGAATGCGTGCGTGTTGAGTGAATGTGAGGAACGGGTGGTGACAACTGGACATCTGTGAAAAGAGCTTCATAGCTCATCGGATTTTGATTCTGACTGTGGTGGGGGGGTGGTGAATGCGTGCGTGGTGACTCGGCTAAGGTGGCGGTGTGTAGAGAGCCAGTTTGCCGCGGTATAATTTCTCACGGTACGGACGCCGCACGATCTCGTTTGCCGTCGCCGCCATGCGTTGGGTTGTCCCGCGACATTGTAAAATCGGTGCTATGCGTACCCCCCCCCCCCTCCCCGTAGCGAACACATCCCCGCGGCCGCTATCGCGGACGGAGCGCGAGCGCCGCGTGTGCATGAGGCTTCACCGTGGGGCCCCCGCCAACGTATCCTCGTCCGACCTCACCGCTCGGCCCGAGATGACGCGCATGTCCACCTCACAGGTGGGGAGGCCACGCTCGTGTTCGCTCGCGATGTTGTGCCCCCGTACATTCACTCGCAGCGTTGTCCACGCGTACGTTCACTCGCAACGTTCACTCACGTCCACTTGCAATGTTGTCCACTCGAAATGTTGTCCACTCGTACATTCACTCGCAATGTCGTCCACTCGCAATGTCGTCCACTTGGAACGTCGTCCGCTCGCAACGTCATTCGCTCGCTCGCACACCAGCTTGGACACGTATGCTCGACGTGTTCACTCGCGACTCAACGTCGTTATCTCATTGGTGAGTACTGCGGGGGTGCGATGACCGTATGGTACGCGCTGTTGCAGCTGACGGCGCGTACCGGAGGCCAGTTTTGCGCAGGCGCCGTTGCCTGTGTTTGAAAAGGTTGCTCACAAGTTGCTTAAAATGCAGAGCAGTCGTCATCCCCCACTACTACTGCTACTCCTGTGAAAATCTGGCAGGCCACTCAGTATTTTGGACTCAATGAGGATTTTCTGGGTAAATGAGCGAAGTTCACTCCCATGTTATGTCACGCGAACCCGCATATTTACTCGCGCTCGCATTCACTCACATTAATTCACACTGACGTTCACTCGCGATCACTCACACTCGCGTCAACTGGCACTGGTGCTCACGTTCACTCACACTCGCGTCCACTCACACTCGCGTTCACTCACATTCGCGTGCCCGCACCCTCGAACACGGAAAGCTCACTCTCCACCGCTGATGTCCCTGTGCTCCCGGCCACGTTGGTTGCCGTGTGAGTGTAAAGGCCTCAGTTAAACGCCCTCTCACGCGTGACTCCTCCACGTGTTTCCGTGCTCTCGCCACAGACGAGCATTCCCTTTGACCACCACGGCAAGTAGGCCTTCCTCCCACTACTGGTCGTTTTGAGCGTGGTGAGTCATGCGAAACGGATCGCTTCTATACAGCGTACCACACATCCCCTCTCTCCCTGTACCACACATCCCCTCTCTCCCTGTACCGCACATCTCCTGCCTCTCTGCCCATACCACACATCCCCTGCCTCTATCCTCATACCACGCATCATGCTGTCAACATGCTCCTGTGTTGCCTAGTGTTGCTTCGTTTAACCGGAGTGACCGGCCCTAACCGGCATTACCAAACTATGCAAATGTTTAGCTTAACTCCGTGTAATTTTTTCCCAAACTATTTTATTTTGTTACGGATTTTTTTAAAGTACTTTAACCAAGCCAACGAATGTGCTGATTTGCACAGAAGTGTTGTGACCTGCAGTGTTCCAATGGTGGTTGAGCGTGACATGAGACGAGACGAGACTGTCTTGTAGACCGAGTTTTCAGCACGGGAGGAGGGAGTCTGAGTGAAGTTTACGCGGTACACTGACTAACCACGATAGTGGCGATAGCAGAGCGATTACTGAACCCGGTTACACTCGACAAACGTTAAACGTTACCCGTGTTACGTGCCTTGCCTGCTTGCGTGTGCGCGCGTTTGCGTGCGTGCGTGTGTGTGTGTGCGTGCGTGTGCGTGCGTGCGTGCGTGCTCATGTGTGTGCTTCACAGTTTGGTCCCGCGCTCTATCGGGGCCAAGGCCTGAAGAGGTGACCGGGCCCCCTGAACCTCTGCGCACGCACGTGATGACGAGGCGTCAGCCCCACCTCCTCCTCCTCCTCGCCCCTCGGGGGGTGGACCGAGACCAACAGCGGATTGGGGCGGGCCTGTTTGGCGTTGTGGCGGCGTACGTTGGAGTATCCAAGCGGGGGAGGGTGCTTAGTGATCGTGTGTATGTCCTTCACAGGTGTATTACGCCGTTTTGTTTTCCCGTCTGGTGTTGAGAGTGAGGCCGTGCAGAGCCCCCAGTGTCGTAGGCAGCCACGTCGAGCAGGGTGCGAGCCTCTGCAGCTCCTTCTGTCTGTACGATGCTTCTCCAGCAGTCACAGTAGTGCTCTAGACCTGCAGTGCTTTCTATGCAGTGTAAATAGCTTTCTTTCTTTTTTTATTATGACTTTCCAAATCGCTGTGTTCAAGAGGACCCACTAGAGTGGCGAAGCCGTAGCTGTCGTGTGGTGTAGCTGTAGTCCAAGGCGGTGGTTTTTCATGTAGCCCAAGTAGACTTGGTTATCGTTGTGACGAGGGGAACAAGCGTTAGTTACATCACGTGACAATTGATTCTGAATAAAACCCCTGTGCTCTGATGGTTTTTATAAATGTAACCAGGGAGTGCACCCACCGCTCTTATCATGCCCCCTCCCCTCAGATCCCTCTCCCCTGCCCATCTGATCACTCCCCCCTACCCCTCTGATCCCCTCCTCCCTGCCCCTC
>CM025607.2:5803689-5815052 GCA_014621495.2 Entosphenus tridentatus | reverse complement strand
GGGGGGGGGGGGGCCCTGCCCACTCCACCCCCCACCCGCCTGCCCCCCGGGGTAATTACCCCGCGTGAGAGCCGGGACACGGATCGCGCGGCCACACTCAGAAGCGGCATCATCATCATGCCGCACGATGATGCTGCGTGCACGTGAATGCGAGAGAGTTGCTGTGTTTGTGTGAGCAAATGCGCTATGAATCCCACCCGGCGGACCCCGAGTTCGATTCCCGCTCACGGCCATCAACACCAGTGACGAATATATGAATATCTGAGCCGGTCCTGGGCTTGTATGCATGTGTAGTGCCACCCGACACAGCAGGCTTCAATAAAAGTCGTCTTTATTTCACGAGACACAATCTTCAAGGGGTTCCCTTCGCTCCAAGCATTCCGAGCTCTCGCGCTTCCCTTTTACATCTCCCTCAAGCCCCTTTCTCGAAGGTTCCTTCTTTAACCCACTCCAGCCAATCACCGTCCACTTCTCTAACGGATCCCAACCGTCCACCCTGTCAATCAACCCTCCGTTTCCCGCCATTTTCCATTCATATTTCTCCTCCAATCCCTTCCAGTTTCCTGCCTCTAAGCAATTCCTTAAATACCAATCAGAGGGCTTGTTTTTACTTCCTGATTGTCACGTGGTGTTCACCACATCGGGTGAGTATCGTCGGTGGCGATGCAATCTCTCGCATCGCCCCGTCTGCTCTGAGGAAAAAAGCCGTGCCGGCTCATCCAAGGGGAGGAAAACCTCAGAACATCAACCAACAAGAATGAAAAGGCACCTGGAGAAAACAATAGACACAGAAATTACGACACGGTAATGCTGGTGCATCTTTGCAACATGATGCCCTCCCCCTCCTTTTTTATTGACACCCGCGTGAGCAGCCCTGTGGCATGGCTTGGCAACAAGCAATGAAAAGACAAGAAACAACAACGACAACAACCAAATAGATCTGCACATACTGCCTCCGTGTATGTACAAGCGACGGAGTGACTGCGAGGTGTCAAATGTGTGCTCCGGACTCCCTTCAGCACTTGAGCGTGTGCTGGCGAAGTAGCAGTAACGAAGACAAAAAAAACACAAAATGGAGTTATCTATAGAGACAGGCCGGTGCCGGCGCGCAACCAAATGAACAAGGCCGCAGGTGTGGCGAGGCGCAAGCAGCACTTCCACCGTCCTTGAACAGCGTTAGTGCCACTGAGCACATCGTTCACGGATCATTCCTTGTCGCTGGACCGACATAGGCCGAAGAGGCTGTCCCTTATTTGTTTCGTTCCTGGGGCCGGTACAGGACCAGGCAAACATGAAACAGGCCCTTGGAAGAAGCTGCTGTAGAATGTCCGACACCCCTAACCCCGGCGGAATAGTGCATGGAGATGAGTTGGGATGATCGTAAGGTTTAAGATGCAACGGGTGCACATACCACCGACTGCATGCGCACACACTGCGGTCGATTTACCTCAATGGTCCAGACCGGGCCCTGCCTTGGACGATGCAATTTGGGGGAGGTCCAACTGGGACTTGCGAGCAATGCAGCCAAACCTCATCACCCACAGCCCAGGGGAGTGTATGAACATTTCTTTTTGTTAGTCCACTCATTATCCGCCTGTGCTTTTGCAATGTTCGCTATTTCCGCTGTCCGCACCTCTTGCTATATGTCGAGCATGACCTGCAAGGATGCAGGCCGGCCAGATGCTCTCGTCACGGGCTTTATGAGCTGATCCTCGATGGGAGGTTTGGACTCATGACTATACATCAGATACAAAGGAAAAAATCCTGTAGAGGCACATCGCGGCAAATCTATAGGCTGCCAAGACTCCGGGAACATGGAAATCCCAATCAGTTTGCGTTGTATTTGCAGCATGACAGAGCATGGCTGTAATTGTCATATTTACCCATTCCACCATCCGTCTGAGAGTGGTAAGGGGGAAGTGGAGATTTGTTTTCATACCCAATGTGTCACAGACCTCCCGCAGGAGTTTAAATGAAAAATTTCGACCTTTGTCAGTGAAGAGCTGCTCTGGAGGACCTTTATCCATCACGTAGCCATGAAAGAAAGCCTCAGATATTTATGCGGCTGTTTGGTCAGTCAGTGGCCAGGCCATCGGCCACCTCATAAAATACTCTGCTCCCACCAAGAGAAATGTGTTCCCTCATGGCGTCCATGGGAAAGGCCCAAGAATGTCGAGAGCGACCAACTCATTTGTTCTGGAGACCTTAATAGACTGCAAGGGTGGCTTTGATTTTTGAGTTGGGGGCTTGCGATGCTTTGTACACATCAGCAGACATGCGTGGCCAGTGATAATTTCACTGTAAGGTCAACGGCATTTTGCGGTGACCCAAACGCAGCCAGCGAGCAATACCATCCCACCACATCAGCAATCGCTCATTCAGCACAAACGAGACCCCACTGTGGATTTTGACGCAGAGTCGTCTGCGTTTACACGGCGGTGCAAGGGCAGCAAGCTAGCGTCATCAGCCTGCAGCTGTCCACCACTGTGTGAGTCAACCCCATTACATGGACCAAATTATGGTTCTTCTGTAGGTGGCTCTCAGGACTGCACCGGTGCTACAAGCGTCGGTGTTTCCAGAACTAGAGCCTGGCACTGACTCGAGCCTGCCGTGCACGTACATGGGTCATCCCGGGGCAACCGAAGCAATGCATCAGCATTCCCATGTTCGAGGCCCTTTCGGTGGATAATTTGATATCAATATTCTTGTAATTTGTCCAACCAGTGCGCTCGCTGGCCTGATGGCTGATCTATGCACGAAGAGTACTGTAGGGCAGTGTGGTCAGTGCGGAAAGTGAATTTCCTGCCATATAGGTAGAGCCGATATTGCTGAACAAAATATACAATCGTCAGCAACTCCCAGTGGGTGATGCAATAATCTTGCTCCGCTGGTCAGAGAACGCGACTACCATAGGCGATTAGAGGACTGCCCCTATACCCAGATCACTGGCGTCCGTGTCTAAGATTGAGGGCAGGGAGAAGTGAGGGTACGCCAAAGGTGGGGTCTTGGTGAGACGAGCACGCAGTGTGGCAAAAGCATGTTCCTCATCTGCCCCCCAATGAAATTCCAGATTTTTTTACCATCAATGCGTGTGTAATAAACGACTTCCACCACTTCTTGTGACTTGCGTCTTTATTTATTAGTTGCGACTGCTCGGCTTCACACTCTCTTTCCAGATGGTCCCTCTCTCTCTCTCTCTTCCACATTGCGGCACGTGCTCACTGCCTCTCCGCTCCGCGCGCGGCTTTCCTCGCCCTTGCCTTCCCCGTACCCCCGCTGGTTGACGGCGTCGGAGATCGCGAGAGCGCTGCCCTAGAGGTTGCCACGTGGTCGATGGCTGACAAGGCTTCCACACCGACTCCCGAGTCCCTCTCCTGCCTCCCCTTATATCCGCCTCGGCGGAGCAAAGCCCCGCCTCTAACCACGCCCCCCTCAGAACCTTCCCGATGGTTCCCGCATACCCCCGTGAGCTCCGCCCGTGAACTTCGGCCCAGATGGAACCCATAGCCCTGATTGGCTATCACCGACGAGGCAATGCCTATGCAGCCCTCCGTCACCCGTCGGTGTGCTCTCTCATTACGTATGCAAGGGCTTTGCGATAGTGGTGAACTGTGGAACAATTCGCCAATAAGAATAAGAAAAACCAACGAAACTGTGCATGTCCCCTACCGTTTTTGGAGTAGGCCATTAACGGACACATGCCATTTTCTCGAGAACCATAGCAATGCCAGATGCACTTACGACGTGGCCCAAATATTGTACGGATGGTTGTACGAGGTGGTACTTAGACGGTTTTAGTTTTAAGTGGGCTGCACGCACCCTTGAAAGTACCAGGCGGAGTAGCTGTAAGTGTTCATTGAACGTGCAACCGAAAACGATGACATCATCCAAGTAAATTAAACAAGTGTCCCACTACAGTCTCATCTGGACCAATTCCATCAATCCCTGGAATATAGCAGGTGTAGTCTGGAGCTCCATGGGAAGACATTTAAAATTGAAGAACCCTTGAGGTGTACGCAAATCCGTTTTGACTATAAATGCCTCATCCAAAGACAGTTGCCAAAACCAAATAACAAGTCATGTGCGGAGAAATATGTGGCTCCGGATAAGACGTCTAAAGAGTTGTCAATGCGCGGGAGTGGGTATGCATCAGGTAGCATAACTTTGTTGAGTCAGCGGAAGTCAACACAAAAAGTGCAGGGACCCATCAGCTTCTTCATCAGAACGATAGGAGCCCAGCAGGGACTAGTGGATGGAGAAATAATATCTTGCGCGGAGCATGTCATCAACCGATGCTAAATACGTAACAAAATTCCAGGAGCGTGGATCTCAACCGGTGCCTTTGCGCGTCCGACAACTCTGGATTATCTGAACCGAAACTGTCCAGCCAAGCGTCATCGGCCGATGACGTGTCCTCAGCAACGCTTGCTAACACTCAACAGACTCTAGGGACACAGGTGCAACATGAGGCAACACAATGCCTGCCAGAACAGTGGTGGGTGCTGGTTGTTGCATAAAAGTGCCTAGGCACCCACCAATGTTAACCTGCGGGTCATTGCATGTCATGGGGAGACAATGATTGGCGAGAAAACCTGCGGTGTTACTCAGGGTTTGCGGTGTCGCAATGGTTACTCGCATCTGCATGCCGCGAGCTATGGTGACAGACTCACTAACCTGAGCCTCCATATATATCTCTCTCAAGCTCCTTTCTCGAAGGTTCCTTGACCCACTTTCCCTGCAGCCAATCACCTTCCACTTTCTCTAACGGATCCCAACCGTCCACCCTGTCAATCACCCTCCATTTCCCGCCCTTTCTATTCGTATTTCTCCTCCAATCCCTTACATTACCAGAGGGCTTGTTTTTACTTCCTCATTATCCGTGCCACCTGTTGTCCACCGCGTCAGGTGAGTATCGTTGATAGGGATACCATCTCTACATATGTATGTTGAACTACTTTCGCACTGCGCATGGCCAACCGTGCTAATCGGAGGTGCGGGCTTCCCCAAGGTCGACTCAGTCTCAAATGAGCACCTGGTGTTATGTCGAAACATCGCCACTGGGGAGACAAAGGCAGCCGGGCGTGGTGCTGGTCTTCATAGGTGCTCGCTACCAGCACTGACCCCAGCAGTGTGTTAAGGCTATATTGGGGGAGGGGGGGGGGGGGGTCTCTTTCTTTGATTGAGCAGCTATCGGCACTTGCCCCAACGGTCTGTGCGGTTATAGATGTATCTTTGTCTTTATGTGTGTGTGTGTGAGAGAGAGTGGTGGCGTAGCGCTTAGCGCGTTGCGCTACGAAACCCGAGACACGAGTGTCATTCCCCGCTCACGGCCGGCACGAGAGTGACAAATTATCTGCACCGGTCCTGCGCATCCTCAAGGTCGACTCAGCCGTAAATGAGTACCTGGTGTTATGTATAAACATCGCCACTGGGGAGACAAAGGCGACCGCGTATGGTGTTGGCCACACGACCCCGTCTTGTGCCGTGCCGGCCTTCGTAGGTTTAGAGTATTCGAGTATTTTTTGGAATATCTGGCCGCTATACATGTCCACATGATAAGCCGCTTCGTTGAGCTATCATTTGTAGCCAGATCGCTCATCGGCCTTACCTGGTAAAATAAACAATTTTGTTTCTTTTTAGCTTCGAGGTGCTACTCGCTAACGTGACTTTTCCCAACAGGCTATACGGGTGATCTTTGTCTTTTATAGTATGCTGTAGGGGCGGATTATAAAATGGCAAACAGGACCGACACATTTGCTTTCTTGACCGGGTCAAGGCTTACGATAACAACAACAACAGCAACAACAACATCACCAACAAGGGGGATTATTTCTCCAGCTTTCTTGGGGGGGGGAGGGGGGGGTCCCTGACTCTCCGCTCACGATCATTTAAAGAACCTTCATTTACTGTTGGCAGTCTCGGGTTAAGCCGCGTGGCTCGGAGTCAGAGCTCATTATCTTTTCGCTTTGGGGGTGCGACAGGGGATGCCCTCTGCCCCCCCCGCCCCACCCCCATTATTTAACACATACAAAAAATGGGACCACACACACGAGTTCAGCGAGCCTTTCTCCGTGGCTTGTACATCCAACGTTCCACGGATAAGAAAAAGGCGCATCTGGCTCGGCCAGCCGCTCGCTGTACGCAATTAAAAATATGAATCATGCGTGACATTTGCGTTGCGTAAATTATACAGGCAAAGCGAAGTCGCGGCGGAGCAGTTTGAGTTGGGTGACAGCAGCCACCAAAAAAGAACGGTCGAATGAATGAGCCGTCACGTGATCCATGAGGCCCGTTTTTTTTGGGGGGGGGGGGGGGGGGGGGGCCCCGGGGGGGGGGAAGTCCGGTGATTTGTAGTACCGCCAAACGTTAAAGGGGCCGTCTATAAATGACGTCACGCACCTAGGGGGGTGGTCAGACATTTGTGACGATGTGTGACGAGGGGGAGGGGGGGGTTTCGAAATGTGACGTCACATCAAAATGGGCAACTTTAAATAAATGTAGACAACACTTTCTACTTAATTGAATAGACTTTTTAATAAATGTTTTCTCCTACAACATCAGAGTGCAGCGTCACATTAAATACGCACTACAATGAGAATAGTTTAAAGCTATTTGAAGCATGTTATATTTGTAGGGGGGGGGGGGCAGAGCTTTGTGACGTCATATTTGAGGGGGGTCTGACTTTTCGTGACGCCGTGTGACGACGGAGGCGGGGGGGGGGTAAAAAAATCGTCCAAAATCTCGTAACGTCATTTATGGACGGCCCCAAAAAGTAATAATTTCTACAGAACTCAATTCTTATAGAATTGAAATAAAGAAGTGCGCTTTTTGGAAAGAAATGTCTGAGAAAAATAAAGAAATAAAATCGTATTGAGAACACCTCCAGGGATTGTGAAGACCACATTGTTTTCGTTGCGATTGTACCAACTTTTTGTACAGCAAGACAGAGAGGGCGTCACGGTGGCGAGATTTTAATTACCTCGCCTGGTGTGCAGGAGGTCGTGGATTCGATCCCGACCCTGACGCCTGCTGCTGTATATTTGGAGTTTGCGGTGTCTCTCTCCCTGTGGTCGCGTGGATTTTTTTCCGGCTCCTTCGGTTTTGCCCTCCACATTTAGAATCAAACGTGCCTTTAGAGTATTTGCCTGCTACACATTTCCACACGATAAGCTAATTTTTGGGCTATCATTTGTGGTCAGGTCGCTTGTGAAAAAGAGCTCCATCCCACAGTGGGCCTTACCTGGTAAATAAAAAAAATACTTGAGTCGTTTAGTTTACATCTCAAAGAAATGTCCTATTAGAATCGTACAGTCTCTGATTGCTCAATGTGGCTGTGATAATCTATCTTCTACAGCTCAGCGGTGAGCCTTCAACAACAAAAACAATTATAATAATCGGCGAATGTAAGGCTTTTGGTTCATTTTGTTCGGCTGCGTAGGGTGGTGGAGGGTGTTAACGACACAAATTTGACCGAACTCAAAACTCGACTATGAATCCAAGTAAAAAGTAAAGTATTCGTGCATCGTTCGTACCGCATACGTTTTCATTAAATATAGTAGGAGCCAAATCATTCGTGAGTGCAGGAATTCATATTCTTTGGGGTCTTTCGGTAAAGTCACGTCGATATGGTTATTTTCTTTGAACCCATCTCCGTGACTTTCCCGAAAGACCCAAAGAATAGAATAGTAGTAGCCAGTGCAGCGCAGTATTTGCGGAAAACTACTCGTAACCTAAAAGGTAATGTTGCATATTACATCTGAAAATACCGGTATACTTTACTCACACATAGTGCCAGGCCTGGAGGGTAAATTACATCAAGGACCCACACGCGTGATCCGGCACAGACACAATGGGAGGCTGAGAGATACTCCGGCAGTGTCAAGTGTTTGGCTTCCTTTCCCGACAACCGTTTGCGACGTGAGCTGACGGACCTCGAAATCGCTGCTCACTCGAATAACGACTTTGAAGACACTGGAGCTGCCCCCCCCCCCAACCACCACCGCCCCCTCCACCCCAACAAAACAAAACAACTGCCCGGGTACTTTGTGTCATTCAAACACTCCGTCAACCAACTGTCTATGAGTGAGTGGGCGCGTGCGTGGTTGTGGAGAGAGTTGGGGGGGGGGGGAGAGTTCAAGACTCTGGGCAGTGTGCCCACTCGCAGCTCCGAATTGGCATATGCGGAGGTCTCACTTGAAAACAGTCGTGCACCCGGTATGTATTCAAGGGCTGCGTTCAGTAATGCTCGCGGTCAACGCAATGTCTTGGCCTGTGTCTCCACACGACGCTCGGGGTCTTCTCGTCCACATTTATGGCCACTCATTCTCGACGCTTTAGAAATGAGGACACCCCCCCCCCCACACCCCCTTTCAAAAGGACATCTGCGCTGGTTTAAAATAAATAATCAGGCTGGCCTGCCTACGATCCAATCCTGTATTTAACCAGACCGGATTATGTGACGAGATCACAGATCATTTACACTATCAGACCTCCTTTTCCAGTGGCAAAATATAGTGATAGGTTTTTACCCTTTCAACTGGTACAAAAACCTATCACTATATTCTGCCACTGGTAAAGGAGGTCTCATAGTGTAAATGCTTACCCCGAGCTCTCAATACTCTGATAGTGCGCTGTTTTTGAGTTGTACGCCTTTTGGCGTCATCTGGTCCAACACCAATTGAGACGAGGCTCTAAGAAAAGCTGTCTCAGGTGTGGACCAATCAACTTCAAGGACAGTGCATATCATTATCATTATCAGAGTTGTTTATTTTTGTTTGCATCTTGACTGCTTGTGTTGTGGTTATTGCAAACATGATTCCTTGTATAAAGGTGTCAGTTTTTGTACCAGTTGAAAGGGTAAAAACCTATCACGAGATCACAAATCTCTTAACATATCTGGACACAGTTCGATCAGTGAGCTTGTCCGGTAGGCGAGGGTGCGATGGCTGGGTCATGGAGCCCGCATGCCCAGCGGGCTCCATGCCCAACGCAGCTTCTGTTCGGCCGGATAGAGGGGACTAAACGGGCGCGGCACGGACTAGAGGGGAAATGGAGCTGATGCGGTGCAAAGAGGAGGTGGAGCTGAGTGGACTTGCACATGACTGGTACCAGCGGTACCAAAATCGGTGTCTGTTGGTGGAGGCTCGTGAAGGACGCTGCTAGGCAGTTGGCGGCAGCCGTCGTTCATCAATAACTCGACGCTTAACAACAATGAGCAGAGTAAGGGGGGGGGGGCAGCAAGCTGGCACGATCGGGAGCCGAGATATTGCATCTGCCAGTCATCTCAGGCAGCACTTGGGTCTGTCGCGTGAGCTCCTGCCAGCAGCAGCGAGCCTTCGGCACTTCACGTGATGACCAACAAAGTGCACCCAGCCTGGCACAGACGCTGTTGTGACGCCATCACCACTTAGTGGCCAATGATGGCTGTTGTTGCTGCTGCTATTGTTGTGTGAGAGCATGTGTACGTGCGTGTGTCTGTGTGTGGGGAGCGGTGGTGCAGTAGTTAGCACGCTGTGCTGCGAACCCAGCGGCCCGTGTTCGATTCCTGCTCACGACCAATAGCAGTAGCGTTTATCTGAAGCGGTCCTGGGCTTCCCCTAGGTCCACCGAGCCTCAAATGACGACCTGGAGTGGTATGTAAACATCGCTAATGGGGAGGCAAAGGTGGCATGGTGTTGGCCACCCACCCCGTTGTGTGCCATTGCGGCCTTCATAGACGCACGCGTTTAGATTATTTAGAGTATTTTGCTGCTATAAATGTCCACATGATTAAGCGACTTCTTTGAGTTATCATTCGTGACCAGGTCGCTTCTGAAAAAATAAAGCGAATAGCTCAGTTGGCTTTACCTGGTAAGATACAAATAGCTTCGTTTCATTTCTATATTTTGTTCAAGTAATTTGTTGTAACGTTCTCACCTGCCTTCTTGGTTCTTTCGGTAAAGTCACGTAGAAGGAAAATAATAAAATAAAATAAAAAAACAATAAAATAATTCTCACGACGTTTCGGCCACAACGCAAGCAGCCGTCTTCAGGTGGAGAACAGGTCTGTCGAGAGAATTATTTTTATTATGTTTTATTTTTATAATTTTATTATTTTCCTTCTACGTGACTTTACCGAAAGAACCAAGAAGATGAATCCCTGCAGTCACGAAAGCTTTAAATCGAAAGTTCTCACCTGCCTCTACTGGGAATTTGTGAAAAGGAGCTTTAGAGCTCATCGGAATCCTCCAGTAGAGTATAGATACATGTTCAAATTCTGATGCATAGGTGCTCGCTAACAGCACTTGCCCCCACGATCTGTCAAGGCTACACGCGGTGGTAGCCTTTCTCCTCTTGTGTGAGCGTGCAAGACGCAGGCCACAGAGCCACGGGTAGCACCCCGACATGCAACGCGCTGTGAGTGTGCACGTGGGTGGGGAGCGGTGGTGCAGCGGTTAGCGCGCCGCGCTACAAACCCGGCAACCCGAGTTGGATTCCCGCTCCCGGCCATCAACACCATTGGCCGATGAGCTATGAGGCTATTTTTCACAGATGCCCGGTAAACATCGCCAAATGGGGAGACAAAGGCGGCCGAGCGTGGTGCCGGTCACCCCCACCCCCTCGTGTGCCGTGCCGGCCTTCGTAGGTGCTCTCTAACAACACTTGCCTCGTCAGTCTGTTAGGGCTATACGGGGGATCTTTGTGTGTGTGTGGGGGGGGGGTGGTATGTGAGTTCAATGTACGTACGCGCCCGTACGTCATGCCCCTATGACAGCTCATTGCTACAGACAGCATTGCAGGACGCCGCGTGGTGTGTGTGTGTGTGTGCTGTTGGTGTTGAGGGTGATGAATGTGGGTGTCACGTGCGTGTGTACGTGTGCAACGTGGGTGTGTGATGAATGCGTGTGGGAGCAGCTGTGCGTTTGAACACGTGTAAGTGTCCGTGATGTATGTCTGTGTGGGGAAGCGGCGGTGCATGGTGAGGTGGGGGGGGGGGGGAGGTGATGAGGCTTGGATCTCCCGCACTGCACTGCGATCCAAGGCCACCCGGGTTCGCGTCCCAGGCCATGGCTTATAACATTTGAACAGCAAGCCGTGTCTGAACTTGTCCGTGGGGCTCTGCGGTGGCGAGATGTTAACCACTTCGCCTGGTGTACAGGGAGGTCGTGGGTTCGATCCCGACGCTGACGCCTGTTGTATATACTTGGAGTTTGTGGTGTCTCTCTCTCTTTCTCGCTCCGTGGTCGCGTGGATTTTCTTCCGTGTCCTGAGGTTGTTTTCTTCACATTGAGCATCATCGTGGGTTTAGAGCACTTGGCTGTTTTATGCTTCAACACGAAAAGGGGCCGTCCATAAATGACGTCACGCGATTTTGTACGATTTTT
>CM025607.2:5752624-5769305 GCA_014621495.2 Entosphenus tridentatus | reverse complement strand
TTTTTGTTCATACTTTCATACTGCCAAAAAAAATGTCCCATTTTCAAATATTTAACTTGTTTGCGTCGAAGTCGTACATTTAATATTAAGCTACCCCCCCCCCCCCCGCTGGGGCAAGCCACCCTCAAAGCCAACCTCCTGATGTCGTCAATTTATTACACGGATCCAGGGCCGGATTGACGTTCTTCTTGTAAGGCCCTGGGCACTTCTGTTTCGAGGGCCTTCAGTGATGACTTTCTGCATTTGGTAATGCCACCACTTGTGCCACGCGGTAATTCGTCCAGCCGCTGTACAGATGTCGCTTTTGATACGCGCATTACTTAGTCCGCGCCCTCATTCGATGGTTTGCGCGCTGTGTGCCGCAAGATAAGCCGATTTAATTTGAAATTATTGAAGCAAAAAAAAAACGAGGTAAGCCTCAAAATATTAAAAGCGAAAATGTCTTCAACAATCTTTTTTTGCTGGGATTACGTCAGCAGTTCTGCTGCTGGTTGTTTCACCTGATGACGGTTGCTTGTGTTGCATCGAAACGTCGGGATCGATTCCTTTTCTACCCACGTGACTTTACCGAAAGAACCAAAGAGTATGGGATTGCTGCAGTCACGAAAGCTTCAAATTAAGATCGTAAATCTTCCTTTAAAAACACATCCTGAAGCAGCGCTGGATGCAGCTGGATACAGCGCTAATCTTTGCAAATGTGATTTGTAACTTTGATCCTCACCTGTGTATCGAAATTTCAATGTTAACGTGCGATTTTATTGAGAGACGAATGTGGCGTTATCTTGGTGTGGTCTGGGACTGTTTTTTTTCTGCTTTAGCCAAGCTTGAAAAATCGGACTTATATCGTGAATTATCTCTCAATTCTATTTAGTGACTTGCTTACACTTTTTTTCTCTATTTTGCACTCCTATCGGGGGTTTTCGTTTGTATCGTTAGTTGAAATGTCCGTAACTGGACGTGTGTGGGAGGGGGGGAAGAGCTTCATAGCTAATCGGATTTCTATTCCAATACAAACCTGATGCTCTCCTGGTGGTGTAGCGGTTAGCGCGCTGCGCTACGAACCCGGTGACCCGTGTTCGATTCCCGCTCACGACCAACACCAGTGACGATTAACTGAACCGGTCCTGGGGCCTCTCCTAGGTCGACTCAAATGAGTACCTGGTGCGGTGTGTAAACATCGCCACTGGGGAGGCAAAGGCGGTCGGGCGTGGTGCTGGCCACCCACCCCCTCGTGTACCCTTACGGCCTTCATAGTTGCTCGCTAACAGCACTTGCCCCAAAAGTCTGCTAAGGCTATACGGGGCGGGGATCTTTGTCTTTGTTATGTAAATTTAAGCTCTTTTACTCCCCAGGAAGAACCTCACCGAGTTTAGTCACGTGACTTTTTTCAGAAACGTCTTGCCACGTTTTTCACAACAGGGGGTGGAGTAAATCGTGCAAATGTGTAATCTGAATTGAGTAATTTGCAAGGGATAAAATCCTTCAGCATTGGATTGTGTGGCCAATATATGCCAGCCAGCTACATTGTATGCGCTTTGGGTTTTTTTTAGCCAAGGAGAGAAACGCCAGGGGGGGAGAAAATCACAACAGCCGCCGCCATTCGCCACTAAGTCATGGAGACGTCGCCACGACGCTTGTGCCAGACGAGATACACTCCGAGGCCACGTGAAGTATCGTGGGCTCGCTGCTGCCAAGGTGGTTCAGACCCAGGTGCCATGGGTTGACCGACTGAGATGACCGGCAAATGCACCACCTGTCCCCCCTACTGTGCCAACTTGTTACATTTTACCCGTCCGGCGCTCCGCTCGTTGTTGTGAGCGTCGCTCCTTTGCCCTCCGCTGTTGTTGGAGAGCGACTGCCTCCAACTGCCCAGTAGCAGCGTCCTTCACGAGCCTCCTCCACAGAGGCCGATCTTGACACCGCTGGTACCAGTCTCGGACAAGTCCACTCGGCTCCACATCCTCCTGTACCACATCACTCCATCTCTTCTCCCGCTCCTGCTGCGCCCGTTAAGGCCGCTCTATCCGGTCAAACAGAAGCTGCTTGGGCATGCGGTGGCTGGGAATGCGGGCTACATGATCCAGCCAGCAAAGCCTTGCTGGCGTGCCGTGTGGTGGTCCTGTCGCTGGGGATTATAAATTGAGAGCGCGGTGGGAGGGGGGGGGCAGACTGTTTTCTGGGATGCCAGGGATGGCAGAGTGGTCGGAAACACGTGCATCGCAGTCTGAAGTCCCTGGGTATCCATTTCCGACTCGAACGCTTTTCTGTTTGAAAGTGTCCAGATGCTTGACAGCTACACACTCCACATACTCACACTCTCCCACGCAAACTCGACAAACAGAAAAGCGTTCGAGTCGGAAATGTATACCCAGGGACTTCCAGACCACTCTGCCATCCCAGAAAACAGTCTGCCCCCCCCACCGCGCTCTCAATTTATAAGCCCCAGCGACAGGACGACCACACGACACGGACAATTCGTAAGGTTTGTCACGTAAACATAACATGGCAATTCCTTACTAGTTCAGCACAGCGGTTGTGTGTTGGAGAGTGAACCCAGTACAGCATTTACAATTCGAGTACCGTGACGTTTCGCCGGTAAGTACAACGACCAGCAGCATCAGGCGACAGCCAGAGCTGTGGAGAAATTCTCCTCCTGCTTCGGTCTTAAATAGACGGGGGCATACATGTGATGACGTCACCTGTGAATCAATCACGTGGTGCGACCAGTGGGTGGGAGGGTTAATGGATTCATATAAATGACAATGGATATATATTTTTGGTCGGGTTATTCACAGTTATTCACCATACATAATGTATATACATCACACACGCATATTATGCATTCGCTTTATGTATAGAGATGTAGTGAGATGAATGATACATAAGAGGGAAGCAACTTGGCCACAAATGATAACTAAGTGGCTTATCACGTGGAAATGTATCTTAGCCAAATACTCTAAACGCACGTTGCTTCTAAATGTGGAGCGAAAAACCGGAGAAAAATCCACAAACTCCAAATGTACAGGTGTTATGGTCGGGATCGAACCCACGACCTCCTGTATACCCAGGCAAGGTAGTTAACATCTCGCCATCGTGGCACACATGTTCAATTGTTGAATTTATCCTAACGTCAGAAAGCGAGCGGTCGTTGACGTGTTCATGAGAAGCTCACGTTGTTAGAAGCTGAATAATGCATTCAATGGCGACTCACTATTTGTTGCGTGGTTTCGGGAGGAGTGGGAGTGGGGCTTGAATGTATTGGGGGGTGGGCTCTGAGCTTTGCTCTAAACTCCACGCATTCGTCACTAACAACGTGGCCTCGAAATGGAACACAGTCAAGGTGGGCCATTGCCCGAAACGTCGCGTATTATATATATATACATTTCTTCCTTTTAAGGCCACACAGTGTTAGTGACGAATGCGTTGAATTATGTGTTTTGTGTACAGCTGCCAACGCAGCATCAGCATCAAGTGAAGTGAGGGCGCCACGTTGGCGAGATGTTAACTGCCTCGTGAAGTTTGCATGTCTCCCTCCCCGTGGTCGCGGGGATTTTCCTCCGGTTTTTTTCCCTCCACATTTAGACATATTTTGCGCGTTTAGAGCATTTGGCTGCTTTAAGTTTTCACACGATAGGCCACTTCGTAGAGCTATAATTTGTCAAATCCAGGTCGCTTCTGAAAAAGAGCTATATAGGTCAGTGGGCCTTACCCAGTGAGATAAAAAAAAAGATTGTAACTGATCTGTTTAAGCCTTTGCTAAGTTTGCTTTTGCTGATCATTGCCCCTGCCCTGGACAGTCGTTTTGGCCTGATGGAGGAAACCAAGCCGACTCAAGAACACTCGGCGAGTATAAGATGCGACTTGTCCCTCCATGGAATCGCTGTACGCGCATCTCAGCGGGACCATGCCTGGCTTACATGGGCTCAGGGTTGGCCCTCTCGGCAGCGAGAGTGCGTAACAGTGATCACAATTGCATGACTGAACAATAATGAAGTCCGAGTTCCTTTGTCAATCCACTGCAAGGTGGCATCGCTGCGCCGCGTCAGTCGCGGGAGTTGACCACACTCCACCCTCGCCCATCTTCGACTCCAGTCCACCAGCCAACGGAACCCCGACAGAGCGCGTCCCGTGCACCGCTTCCCGATGGCCGTGGCCACGAGAGTCGTGCCTCTCAACCTCTGCCAGTTTACCGGCGAGCTGGAACATATCAGTGAAAAATTAAGCACCCATCCCATCCCCCCATCTCATCCCATCCTACCAAGATTCCACCTCACCACCAAAGAGCCGTACCCCGACTGTGTGCCAGAGGTCGCAATCGGGTACTCGATACCCGTACCCTACCCGATACCCGGCTACCCGTACCCGGCCGGGTACGGGTACGGGTAGGCCGTGAGTCACTGGTGAGTCACCGTTTGTCACTCATTTCCCAACGTCTTGTCTCTTCTCACAATTCAAGTTCCCAGAATCAACCCACCCGCGCAAGCAAACTGGGTTCATCCCAGAGGTCGCAATCGGGTACTCGTACCCGTACCCTACCCGATACCTGGCCGGGTACGGGTAGCCGGGTATCGGGTAAGGAATCAAAACCCGTTTTGCGACCTCTGCTGTGTGCCCTTGCGTCACACGCCAGAGCAGAGGCGAAGCGCGCCACGCCCGCTAAACGGCTTTACATCAAATTAGGCGCAAACCTCACGGAGGCGTACATTTTCGCCCGTAATCCACATCTGAAAGAACCGCGCCACGAACGATTAATAATTCAATGGCCCCCGTCTAGCCGCACGCTAAACAATACCCCGTCAAGAAAGGCAATCTCGCGGCTCTTATTTCGAACGCGGTCTCCACACACCCAACCCCACCACGACGTCCGCCTTCTGAGCATGCACGCGTGAGAGAAGCGCGCAAAATTAATTCTCCGTTGGGCGGTGATACGTTTTTTTTTCTTCTTCTTCGTAACACGGATAAATACATCACCAGCGAATTGGAAATTCCATTTAAACGTGACAATGGGCTTGTGAATGAAATATCAACGTGTAAATTAGAGCGGTTCCACCCCGTCAGAACCAGACTTGCCACGCGCTGAGCCTCTGCACGCTGGTGGAGTTTGGGGTTTGTGGTGGCGTGCGTCTTAAAACAACGGGGAGAGATTTCGATTTAAAGCTTTCGTGACTGCAGGCATTCATCTTCTTGGTTCTTTCGGTAAAGTCACGTAGAATGGAAATAATAAAATAATAAAATAAAACATTATAAAATAATTCTCACGACGTTTCGGCCACAAAGCAAGCAGCCGTCCTCAGGTGAAGACCAGGTCTGTCGGGGAGACAGCGGAAAGAGAGTTTTGCCGTTACCACGCTTTATTTTGATTTTACAAGGCGAGGTACACTGAGCTGCTACCCGGCGGTCGCCAAAGATAGCGCGACGAGGTGGCTTTACGCGTGGGGATTTATAGCGGCCAAATACTCTGAAAATCACGTTTCCACAGTGGGGGGGGGGCAGTTAACTCAGTCAATCAGCCCAAGGCACCTGCGTCTGTCTCATCACCTTCCTGCCAGCGGACCATCAACACTTCTCATGGCCTCCGATTGGCTAATATCTACACCGATCGTGCAGATATTAACCAATCACAAAAGGGTATGCGGTTTCGCGTGAAACAATTTCTCGATCCGCGGATCGCGTGCCGATGGCTCGACGCAGCGACTAACCCTTGATAACAACAACAACCGCCATTCGCCACTAAGTGGCGGTGACGTCACCACGACGCTTGTGCCAGGCCATGTGCACCTTGAGGCCACGTGAAGTTGTCGAACGCCCGCTGGCAGGAGGTCACGGGGCAGACCCAGGGGCCACAGGTCCATCCTTGATAAGTACACTATGTAACACGATTTTTGTTCCCGGGGAGTGTTATTTTCTAATTTCTTACGCCTCAAAAGTATAGAAATGGCTATTATTCCGCACAAACTTTGCTTTTGTGACCAGGACTTTATGTGAAGGAATTACACAAATGCGCACCACGTTTTCTCATTGAGAATAGGTACATTTCAAAATGTCACTGTCCTGGTCACAAAAGCAAAGTTTGTGGGGAATAATAGCCATACTCTTTGGTTCTTTCGGTAAAGTCACGTAGGTAGACAAATAATAGATCACGACGTTTCGATCGCAACACAAGCAATCGGCATCAGGTGGGACCACAGCAAGAAACAACTTCAGCAGTTTGTTTTCCCTTGCTGTGGTTGACTTTACCAAAAGAACCAAAGTCACGAAAGCTTCAAATCAAGATTGAATAATGTCCATGTTCTATACTTTTGAGGCATACGCAATGAGGAAATAACACTTACTACCCAGGAACAAAACATTATAAGTGTGTTACAGTGTTATTCATTCTGACGACTGATGCAATCTCTACCCACGTGTGTGGACGTGCGTTATGTTGAACTTCTCTCGCGCCGTACACAGCCCCAACCGTGCAAATCAGGCGCAGCCAGGGAGGGAGTGAGGGCTGGTAACGACACGGCGATGAATTATATCGATTGCCCTATAACTACATTCTGTAAATCGGCGCGATGATAGTGCGCGCATTATTTTCGCCTTCTTACTCGTTGACACCCCCCCCCCACCTTTTACAGGCGGTGACACTCCGTGGCAGCCGCGTTCTCCCACGCGACAAGCATTTTACCACTTTTAATTCGAACCCGTCCGCGGCTGGCGAAGGTGTTGGTGGGGTTTCATTAAGGGAGACCCCCCCTCCTCCTCCTCCCTCCATCCGCGTATCGTCGCCACGCGCCGAGTCTCTTCTCGGCAGTCGCCGCAAATTAACAGCCGCCGCCGCCGCTCGTAACGAGATTTGAGAGATAAAGAGGCGTGGGAGGGTTGGTGGATCGCGTAGAGATCATTGTGTTGGGGGGGGCGGTAGTTTAGCGTTTAGAACGCCGGGTAGGGCTGGGTGGGGGGAGGGTGGGGCAGGGTGGGGAGGGGAGGGTGGGGAGGGGCTGGGTGGGGAGGGTGGGGAGGGTGGGGCTGGGTGGGGGATGGGAGGGGTTTGGCTGGGTGGGGAGGGGCTGGTCATCCCGTGGTCCCCTTATAAAACTCAACGTTTAACCTAACCTACTCACAGTCGGGCATATTTGCGGAATACACCACGCCCTGGCCGTTGACCCTGGCCATTGACCGAGCAACCCAACGCTCCTACCAGCTCCCTCCGCAGGGGATGTGTTAAGTGACGTTCACCGGAACAGTCACCGTGGTAGGAGCAAGAGAAGAGCGTGCAAGAGACTCCTGCCCAGCTACCGTCACAGCGAGGTGAGGGGGCCCTGTGACCCACCTGTGTGGAATTTCTCGAGTGATTCCCTTCGCGTGAAAACGCTCCTCTGGTTTCCTGCCGCGAGCCAATGGCTATCGCGTACAAATGACCTCTCCCACCTGGCGTTGAACTCCTGAACCTTCAGAGTTCGGGTCGGGCATCCGCACACCCGGCACCTGGCCAGATCGTGAGCCGCGGTCAACCCACTGCTAGATTAAGGCCTCCCAAAAGCCACCGCCACCTTTTGCTGAACTAAAAACTAAAGTATTTTTTATTTTACCAGGTAAGGCCCATTGACCTATATAGCGCTTTTTCAGAAGCGACCTGGCTATCGCAAATGGTAGATCAACGAAGTGGGTTTACGTCGAAATGTATAGCGGCTGGTTACTCCAAATGCACTTTCTAAATGTGGAGGGAAAAAACCCGGAATACCCGGAGAATCATCCACTTGACCACGGGGAGAACATGCAAACTCCAAATATACAGCAGCAGGCGTCAGGGTCGGGATCGAATCAACGACCTCCTGTATACCAGGCGAGGTAGTTAACATCTCCTAGCCACCGCGGCGTCCCGCGATGTGCACAATCAACGCCCGGCACCTGCGGCACGGACCGAGTATTTTTTGTAATTACTCCATCCCATTGGTAGGAACGTAACCACCTTGCTCAGGACGCGTTCCATGCCTTGGCTGCCTGCCAACTTCCCCCCCCCCGTTATTATTCTTCTTGACCGCCGTCCATCATCCGCCCCACTCCCTCTCTCCACCCACCACGCTCGTGACACGTCCACAGCCAAAGCGCAGCCGGCACACAGATAAAGAGAGTGACGGCGACGCTGCCGATAAATTCCAGCGCGGAGCACAGAGCCGCGTGCGTCGCCGCACGCACGCGGCCCAAGAAGCACCCGAACCGCGCAGCGCAGCGATGAATCTGCAGATTTATTCCTCGTGGTTTGGCAGCGGGACAGCACGAGAATTAAAACGTGGAAGAGGAAAAAAAACCAGGATCGGTGATGCGGAATCGCTGCGGAGCGGAGGAGGCCTCGCATAGCCGCTTGGATGTCGCGGTCAACCGCATGCCTCGCTCGTCAACCGCACACACTTCATCAAACACACCTCATCGACCACACACACACACCTCGTCAACAACACACACCCCCCCCTCACTTTAACCGCACAACCCCTCCGCCTTCAATCGCACAGAACTCATCAATTACACAGAACTCATCAATTACACAGAACTCATCAATTACACACGCCTCATCCTCACGGCGTACGCTTTCAATCCGCACACGCACCCCACCAACCACACGCTCCTCGTCAACCTGACACACACACACGCGCACGCGCGCACCTCTCATCACAAACAAAGGCAGCACCGGAGAATCCTGAGAGCCGGCGTGAAACAAGCAGAGGGCCTCGTCGAGCCGCGGCGGGCTGGGACTGGCGTCGGGAGACGAGGGTGATGAGGGTCAAGACCGTGCACGCGCACAAAGACAAAGATCCCCCATATAGATTTAACAGACTGTCGGGGCAAGTGCTGTTAGCGAGAAAATATTAAGGCAGGGAGGGCACACGAGGAGGTGGGTGGCAAGCACCACGCCCGGACGCCTTTGCCTCCCCAGTGGCGACGTTTTTACACACCGCACCAGGTGCTCATTTGAGGCCGAGTCGACCTAGGGGAGGGCCCCATAACCGGTTCAGATAATCGTCACCGGTGTTGGCCCGTGAGTGGGAATTGAACTCGGGTCGCCGGGTTCGTAGCGCAGCGTGCCAAACGCGACACTACCCCTCCCCTTCACGCACACGCGCACACGCACACACGCACACGCGCACACGCACACACGCGCACACGCGCACACGCACACACGCACACACACGCACACGCACACGCACACACACGCACACGAGTGCATGTGGAGAGTAAGGACGGCTCCTGCAGCAGACTTGTGCGGTCGTACGATCGTCAACGGCCGAGCTGGGTGGAGCCGGGTGAAGGTGGAGCCGAGTCAAGGTGGAGCCGAGTCAAGGTGGAGCCGGGTCAAGGTGGAGCCGGGTCAAGGTGGAGCCGGGTGGAGGTGGAGCCGAGTCAAGGTGGAGCCGAGTCAAGGTGGAGCCGAGTCAAGGTGGAGCCGGGTGAAGGTGGAGCCGGGTCGAGGTGGAGCCGGGTCAAGGTGGAGCCGCTGCTAGTTGGCTGGGGGCCGGAAGGAATCTTTCTCCTGTCGGATAGCGCCCATGGTGGCGATGGGGTCACTCTTCCCTGCGTGCTTCTGCACCGTCGGCTCCCTGTTCCACACAGCGAGGATCACGAGTTTCCGGTTATGAGGAACGCGATTTTCCAGTTACGAGGATCACGAGTTTCCGGTTATAAGGAACGCTCGTGTCTGTCTGCGCGAGACCTATGTCCACCAGGTGCACCACAATGGGAACTCGGCTCCTACCTCACGCGCATGAAGGGGTTAAAGGTGAACTCATCGCCGATGCAGGAGGGCACAGTGGGCTCACCCCTCGCTTGGCGCTCCTGCAGCCACGGTCAACACACACGGTCAACACACACGGTCAACTAAGATGCGGTCAACTCAGACAAGGTCAACTCAGACAAGGTCAACTCAGACAAGGTCAACTCACCCGCCGGGCTCGTAGCGCAGCGCGCTAACCGCGGCACTACCGCTCCCCACACACCCACACACGTACGTACGCACACACATGTATGCACACACACGTACGCGCACACACACACGTACGCGCACACACACACGTACGCGCACACACACGTACGCACACACACGTATGCACACACACACACGTACGAACACACACGTACGCACGCACACACACGTACGCGCGCACACACACACGTACGCGCGCACACACACACGTACGCGCGCACACACACACGTACGCGCACACACACGTACGCGCACACACACGTACGCACACACATACACACGTACGCACACACATACACACGTACGCACACACACACGTACGCACGTACGCACGTATACACACACACGTACGCACACACACACATGTACGAACACACACGTACGCACACACACGTACGCACACACACACGTACGTATACACACACACACGTATATACACACACACACGTACGTACACACACACGTACACTCTCCTCCAATACACAGGTTATCACCCTCGCTCTACCACACTCCTGTCCCGTGCCTCACTTGGGAGGGGGCTAGTGGGTGGGCGGGCTGGGGGGGTGGGGGGCGGGCTGGGGGGGTGGGGGAGCTGGGTGAAGGAGGGGGGCGAGAGGAGACGCACCGTTGCCCAAGCCAGCTTCTCCAGCACTGCGGAGTTGCCGGGCTCCACGTGACGCGCAAACTTCAGGTTGTTCACCGTGTACTCGTGTCCACAGTACACTCGCTGTGGTAAAAAAAAACAAAGACAAAGGGGCCCCCCCCCCTCGTATAGCCTTAACAGACTGTAGGGGCAAGTGCTGTTAGCGAGCACCTATGAAGGCCGGCACGGCACACGAGGGGGCGCGTGGCAAACACCACGGCCGGCCGCCTTTGTCTCCCCAGTGGCGATGTTTACACACCGCACCAGGTACTCATTTGAGGCCGAGTCGACTTAGGGGAGACCCATGACCGGTACAGATAATCGTCGCCGCTGTTGGCCGTGAGCGGCAATCGAACTCGCCGGGTTCACGGCGCAGCGCGCGAACCGCTACACGACCGCTCCCCACACAGACACAGGCGCACACGCACAATGCACACGCACATTGCACACGCACACAATGCACATGCACACAATGCACACGCACACAATGCACACGCACACACACAATGCACACACACACAATGCACACGCACACAATGCACACGCACACACACAATGCACACGCGCACACACAATGCACACACACACAATGCACACGCGCAACCACGTACGCACGCACACGCGTGCCCCAGTCGATAGCAGAGAAAACCAGCGAGGCAGAGTTAATTTAAGCAGACTACTTGACTCGTGAGAGATTGCCAAATGCGTTCACTCGGAAGACGGAGGGCCCAATTGTAAAGATTTTTTTTTGTTTTTCTCGTCGGAACCCCCCCCCCCCCCCCCCCCCCCGCCCCCCCCGAGGGCCAGAGCGTAGAGACGCGGAGAGATGAGAGGGGGACGCACCGACTCGGGGGGCAGGGCCCCCAACACCTCGACGAGTGCCGTGAACATCTCCCGAGGGGTCCCCTCGAAGAAGCGGCCGCAGCCCCCCACGAACAGCGTGTCTCCTGCCGCGGGGGGGGGGGGGGGGGGCAAATTAAGACAAAGCCATCCCCCCCCCCCCCCCCCCCCCCCCCTATTGCCTTGACAAAACTGTTGGGGACAAGCGCTGTTAGCGAGCACCGATGAAGGCCGTGGGCCACACGGACGCGCACACCTGTACAGAGACACAGATCCCCCGTGTAGCCTGAACAGACTGTTGGGGCAAGTGCTGTTAACGAGCACCCTACGAAGGTCGGCACGGCACACGAGGGGGGTGGTTGGCCAGCACCACGCCCGGCCGCCTTTGTCTCCCTAGTGGCGATATTTACACACTGCACCAGGTACCCATTTGAGGCCGAGTCGACCTAGTGGAGGAGGACCGGTTCAGACAACAGTCACTGGTGATGACCGCGAACGGGAATCGAACCCGGTTTGCCGGGGTTCGTTACGCAGTGCGCCGCCAAACCATCGTGCCGCCACTCCCCAAACAATTCGTACAAAGACGCCCGCGTGCGCGCGCACACCCTGGCGGGTTCATATATTCACTCCATCGTGCGCTGCTCCTGTTTATGACCTTTCTATCGTACGCGCACTATAAGGCCTTTGTGAGCCAGGTGTTGCCTCGAAGAGGGCGGGCGAGCTCAGAGTCTCGGCGGGCTCCCCCACTTGATCGTCGGCCGAGATTAGCCCGGCGCGCTCGCACAGCACGCGGGCAGCGAGACAAGGAGATGGGGCGGAGACGGGGAGATAGCGGAGACGGGGAGACACAGGGAGACGACAGGTGGAAGTGGAGACAGGGCGATGGGGAGACAACAGGTGGATGTGGACACAGGGAGACAGAGAGACAGAGGGACAGATGTTCACCTAGCCTGGTACGTGCACGCGAGTGAAAAAGTGGGGAGGCCCTCGACAACGACATTGAGCCGGGGGGGGGGGGGGCTCACGGAACAGGCGAGTAGAGGAGGGGGATTTTACTTGAAGACAACGAGCGAGGAGCGGGGATCACGGGGAAGCAGCACAAGTGTGCTGCTGCTGCTGCTGCTGCTACGGGGCGAGATGTTAGCGCCATCGCTTGGTATACAGTCGATCATGACCCTGACGCCTGTATTTTTGGAGTTTGCGTGTCTCTCCCGGTGGTCAGGTGGGTTTTTCTCCGGGTCATCCGGTTTCCTCCCTCCACATTGAGACTCAACGTCACGCGCTCGGAGTAATTTCGACGAGCGCTCTAAACTTCCACGCGACAAGCCACTTGGTCGAGCTATCATTGGCGACGCCCAACTCGCTTCTTGGATTAGAAAAAGAGCTACAGAGTTCAGCGGGTCCTTACCTGCTGAGGGGGGGTGACCCCCCCCCCAGCCGTGTGGGGGCGGGGGGGAGGGGGGAGTGACCCCCCCCCCCCCCCCCGCCCGGGGGGGGGGGGGGGGGGGGGGGGGTGACCCCCCCCCCCCCCCCCCCCCCCGCGGCCGCGCTCGGTGGTGCCCCGGCGACGGGGGGGGGGGGGGTAGGGAGCTAGGCCGGTTGGTGTATCCCTCGCCAACGACGTCATCCACGGATTGGGAACTGGAGTTGGGAGGTCGAGGCTCTCAGCGCGGTGCTCAGGAACCCAGCGGTGGTACGTGACGTGCGCGTGCAGCCCTACATCTGCTAGATTCACACCACCGTCCAGGACAATTGCATTTGCAAAATGCCCAGGAGGAGCAGCAGCAGCGACTCTCTTTCAGAGTAAATCATCAGCGGTGATCTACGTATGTACGTATGGTCTGTTGAACGTCTTTCGCAACGTACGTAGCCAACCGTGCTAATCGAGATGCAGGCCCCGGCAGGAACCATCATCGGCGTCATCTGGAAAAATATGGAAGTGGGGCCAGAGGGCTCAAATTTCGGCCGGTTCTCTCTGCCCGCCCGTTGAAAGAACGCCGCGTAAAACGGCCTCCGAAAAATACACCAACACTCCCCGACGTGCTAAACCCAAACCTCAACGCCACCCTATAGCACACAACACACGCGGCTCAGAAAACCGCCCTCGGTGGATTTACATTTAAATTAGGAAGGGCCTCATCAAGAGCGCCTGAGCAGACGGCGAGTTTGTAGTTGCTCAGCGCGCGCGCGCAGACACACACGAGAGCACGCGCGCGCACGCTCTCAACGGCCGAGTTGACCGGGGTGCGAGCGGCGGTCGCTTGCAGCGCTTTGTAAAACTTAAGTCGGACCGGCGCAATGTCATCGCTATTTGCCGAGGCACAGGGAAGCCGGGCAAGTGATGAAGTTCCCCGTGACGGACAGGGCAATTATTGATTGAGAACGAAAAAAGGGCGCGCCCACGGTATTAAATAAGACGCGGGGAGAACACCCGCCTCCCCCCCCCACCCGAAGCTCGGGAGTTGAACACAAAAACGGAGAGAGGCAATTTTCGCACGAAAGTAACGGTTCATTAAACAAACGACGCGCGCTATGTGCGCGCGTCATGTTTGACGTTGATGTTAGACATGAGTAATGGGGGGAGGGGGGGGGGGGGGGGGGGGGGGGTGGTGGTCATATTGGAGATAAAGCGAGCGTGGGAGTGACAGACAACACGTGAGACGACATTTCACAACGGAGGAGCGGCGGCAGCAGCAGCAGCGGCGGCGGCAGTGACAATCCGATGAGTGACGACGGATTCGTGGTCGTGATCCGGTTGGAGAAGTCGACAAAAGTCCAAGGGATGTCCCGTTCAAATGAGCGCTGAGGCAGTGCCGGTGCGCGTCTCCCATTCCACAGCCCTGAGAGCCCTGTGGTGGACAATTCCACATTCCTACCGGTTCAGACAATCTTCACTGGGGCTGGCGAGAGTCTCTCCAGGGACGGATGTTGTTGTCGCTTTCGGCACCGTTCCGCACTTTTCTGTCCCGTTATTTAGAGTTCCGCTCGCCGCATTCGCCCGAACGTAATACTGGACTGTCATTTGGAACGTCAACGTCATCTTCATCATCACGATCATGATCATCACGATCTATCCAATGCTGGACAAAGGCCTCACTCAAGTGCTGAATCGATTAACATAGTAATTG
Organism: Entosphenus tridentatus; assembly: GCA_014621495.2. NCBI lineage: Eukaryota > Metazoa > Chordata > Hyperoartia > Petromyzontiformes > Petromyzontidae > Entosphenus > Entosphenus tridentatus. The sequence goes on along the minus strand of CM025607.2, from coordinate 5,754,733 downwards.
CAATATTAGATTACGATTCCTCTACATCAGGGGGATGGCCAACATTTGACAGAACCAAAGACAAAAAGTACCCACGAGTTCTGCAAAGAGCAAAGTGTTTCTATATAAAGTATATATATATAGTGTATATATATATAAAGTATATATAAAGTGAATATATAAAGTGTTTCTATATAAAGTGTATATATACATTGACAGTTATCGGCACAGCACGGGAGACATTCATGATGCTTTGCCACAGCGATGGTGCGTTTCTACGTTATGCCCCTTCGACAGAGCCGCGTGCGGTGCATTCAAGAGCAGCGTGCGGCACGGAAGATGCCGGTGGGCGACCGCTGCTGTACATAACAGCGTCCTCTGCAGGCGATCAATCAGGCGGATTAATCGAGAGGTACCGTGGATGTGGCTGGCTTGCCGGGGTGGCCCGAAACGAATGCCTGGTGAAAATTGACGGACGAGTTGACTGCTTAGAGATAATAGACAGTTGCAGCTCCAGACGCACGATGCAGTCTGTGGACGAATCGATTGCGAGAGATGAATCGATGTGTCGCTATAATACCTTGCGGGAGGCAGGGGGCGGGGGGCGGGGGGGTCCTGGGCCTTCACTGGTGAAGAGGGTAATGGGGGCGGAGGGCGGGGTGGGGGGGTAACGCTCACCGGTGAAGAGAGCGGGGGGCTCCGTGCTCCCCTCCTGGGTCACGAAGTAGCAGATGTGGCCGGACGTGTGGCATGGGGTGAACAGACACCGCACGTTCAGCGAGCCAATCTGCACCGTAAACACACAAAGACAAGGATCCCCCGAATAGCCTCAACACACTGTTGGGGCAAGAGGTGTTAGCGAGCAGCACCTACGAAGGCCGGCACGGCACACGGAGGGGGCGGGCGGCCAGCGCCACGCCCCGGCCACCTCTGTCTCCCTAGTGGCGATGTTCACACATCGCATCAGGTACTCATTTGAGGCCGAGTCGATCTAGGGGAGGTCCCAAGACCGGTTCAGATAATCTTCACTGGTGATGTCCGTGAGCGGGAATCGAACTCGGGTCGCCGGGTTCGTAGCGCGGCGCGCTGACCGCTGCAACTACTGCTCCCCTCCACACGGCAACACACGCCGCACGCAAACACAAAGATCCCCGACGTAGCCTTCAGCAGACTGTTTGGGGGCAAGCGCTGTTAGCGAGCACCTTTGAAAGCCGCTGCACCACGGCTCCCCAGACCGCGACACACGCGCGCGGGCTCAGCCGGCACCACACACCCACGCTCACACAGTGGGGGGCGTGGAGTAGGTGGGGGGGGGTTCTACAGGGGGTGAAGTATGGCGTGCAGCGGGGTGTGACCCCCACCTGCAGCTCATCCCCGTGCTTGACGTGCGAGGTGAGCGCTCCGATCCGCTGGTCTCCCCCGACTACGGTCAGCCCCGGCTCCATGGCAACCAGCTTCTCATTACCGCCAGCGTGGTCCCTTCACACCACACACGCACGCACACACGCACGCACACGCACGCACGCACACGCACGCACGCACGCACACGCACGCACACACGCGCACACACGCACACGCACGCACGCACGCACACGCACGCACGCACACACACGCACGCACACGCACGCACACACGCACACACACGCACGCACGCACACACACGCACACACACGTACGCACACACACGCACAGGCACACACACACGCAGGCACACACGCACACAGTCACACACACAGGCACACACACGCACGCGCACACACGCACGCACACGCACGCACGCACACACAGGCACACACGCACACAGGCACACACGCACGCACACACACGCACGCACACACATGCACGCACACACACAGGCACACACACAGGCACACACACAGGCACACAGGCACACGCACGCACGCACACACGCACACACACGCACGCACACACAGGCACGCACACAGGTTACTCACCGCTCACTCACCACTCACCACACTACCCGCACATTGCCCCACACTCCTCACTCACTCACTCACAGCACCCTCGGTGGCACACACTCACCACACTAGCGCCACTACGCTCGCCACACTAGCGCCACTATGCTCACCACACTAGCGCCACTACCCTCACCACACTAGCGCCACTACG